>JAZKJV010003010.1:0-564281 GCA_037367405.1 Ottelia alismoides | reverse complement strand
TTATTCATAATTTTTGTTGTTTTTGTCTCTCTTCCCACAATCTCTAGATACAAAATGTGGTGAAGTCACAGAAGTTGGGCTCAACAGGAATAGATGTGGTGGCCTCAGCACCACCACTAGCACCGGTCTTTGCGGCATCAGCACCGCGCTCTGGTTCATCTCCCAAAAATGGTGGCATCAGCACCACCGTCTGCGTCTGGTATCACGACGGCATCAGCACCGTCATCCTGGGCTCCATCATTGGTGGCATCAGCACCACCGTCTTCTACACCATCTGTAGCGGCATCAGCACCGCTCCTCTGCTCCTCTGGCGCTCCTGATCCTGCGTCTGGCTGTCGCTCAGAAGAGGCGCCGCCGGCTGGCATCCTACCGCTCCTAGTAGTCACAAAATTAGCATCGTTTAAAGAATCATACATATCATTCAAATCATCACTAGGAGAGGTATCCTCTGTGAACTCTACTGCTCAGATTTTCTTTTCAAAATTATTAGGATTCGGTTCGATCTGAGCGGGTATGGCGGCTTTGCCTTTGATGAATTCCCGCATTTCCTGTCGGAACTCATCCATTTCTTGCCTGAAGGATGCTCGCTGTTCAGATAGCAAGCGGGCAAGATCATCGAGTGCAGGGTTCTCAAAGGCTGGGCCTGAGAACCGGTACTGTCGTCCCTGCTGGAAATTGGGGCTGTTGCTGCTGATACTGAGGAGGAGGTTGGGCATAAGATTGCTGAGGCGGCTGGCGCTGCCTCCACTGCTGTCCCTGATAGGCGGGACGAGGACCATTGTGGTATTGTTGGGGCTGGTTGTACTGGGGCTGCTGCTGGTGTTGTTGAGGCTGGCTGCTCTGCTGTCCGTGAGCAGGAGGATGCTGTTGGGATGAGGAAGCACCATTACCCCAACGGAATCCGGGGTGATCCCTGCGGATTGCGGGCTGCGGGTATCGGTCATACCATATCCCGTTGACTTCCATCAACGGTTCCTGCTCAAAGGAAGGTGGAGGGAGAACTGCCAGTGGTTGCTCCTGCTGATACACCACCATCTGAGTCTCCTGAGATGGCTGTGGCTCTGGATGGTACTGCAACAATGGAACCGGCTCCGCCTGGATGTGGTTCACCTGGCGGTACGAGGTGGATGCCTGGTTGGGATTGTTGCTGCTGGAAGCAACCTGTGACCTGGGAGGCTGTTGTGAATGGGCCTGTGCCTCCTGAATGCATAGGATCTGGGTTTTCAGGTCACTCATTGTCTTGGTCAGAAGGTCCATCTGGGCTAGACCTTGGTTCTGCTTCTTTTCAAGGATCTCCATGCGATCCAGCTTTTCACTGATGATTCCCATGTCGGCTGCGGCTGATTCGGCTTGGGCTGCGGCTGCCGACGTTGTGCTAGGACCGGCATCGATGCGTGCGATCCTCTGAAATGATCCCGCTCCTTGCGGGGGCTTCTGCTGTGTATAGACACGAGCCTGGGTCATCACTGTGGAATTCTCTGCCATGCCTTCGTAGATGGCCCAGACGTCGTCCTCTCCCTTGGAGAAATATGATCCACCGCAAGAGGCGTTCACAAGCCCCTGCAGCTCCGGTGTCAGCCCAGAGAAAAAACTCTGCACCAGATTGGGCTTGGAAATATCGTGATGAGGACACCGGTCTATGAGCTCTCTGAATCGATCCCATGCTTCGTGAAACTGTTCATTTGGGATCATCACAAAGTTGCTGATCATAGCTCTGGCTGCATTTGTCCGGCCAAGGGGATAATATTTCTTCAAGAATGCGGACCGGAGATCTGCCCACGTGTCGATGAATCGCCCCAGGTGTTTGAGCCAGTAAGCGGCTCTGTCAACCAATGAGAATGGAAAGGCGATCATCCTGATAGTGTCCTCGGTCAACAACCGATCATGGATTGTGCTGCAGATCATCTCGAACTCTTGGAGGTGGAGGTGTGGCTCTTCGGTCGGCAGCCCATGGAACTTGGGTAGCATCTGAATAGTGTTGTGCCGAAGCTCGAAGTCTCCAAGGATTGGTGGGAGTCTGATCCACCGGTGAGTGAGGGATGAAGCTGGGTTGTGCAATTCCCTCATTATGGTCTGTGGCGGTCGCTCACCGTCTGGATCACCTCCTCCTGCATCGGGTCCTCCTCCTCCTCCACCGCCACCGCCTCCTCCAGCTCTGTGCTCTCTCATCTGAGCTAACTCCCTCATGAGATCACCCATGAATGCACCCTGGTCCCTGATCTGTCTCTGCATGGTCTCCATGGATGCTAGCAATGAATTGTTGATGGCCACTTGGTCGATGATGAATGGAGGGTCCTCGTGGTCATCTGGGTGCTCGCCTCTGTCTGCCATTGCTTGATCCTCTGAAAATGCAAACGAGGCCATTTCAGGTGCTGATGAATGAGCTGAATTCTGTGATTCACTGTACTCTGAAATAATTGGACTGAGGGAAGGAGAATTGGAAGGGTGGTCGAGGGGGAACAGGGTGGATGTGAACTCGGGCTCGGAGAGCGGACTCTCCGAGTTATTCCTAGATGAATAGGGAGGAGTGCTGGATAGCGGTGCCGACAAGGTCGGCCTAAGAGACCTCCGTCCCATCATCTTGATTGTTCGGAATAGAGCAGGGAAGATGCACGAAGAAGAGAATGAGATGCAACAAAATTTTGCACAATTGTGCGGTATTTTTTTGATCTTGACCTTAATAAATCTAGAAATCAAACACAAAGCAAGGGTAAGTTCACCAACCCAACTCGTGAAGCCGTGAAGGTTCGGCTTTTATCTTGTCAATTTTAACTTGTTTTTCAGGCAATTATCTTTTCACGAGTCCTTAGAGCGCTACGCCTATAGGAGAGAGAGTACTGCTAGGAGAGTATCCCCGTACTTGTCCTCCTCCTGTGTAACCTGTAACTTGCGCTTTTTGAGGTCCTTGTCACCCTTCCTGGATCCCTACTCAGCCAAAGAAAAGAGGGAGGAAGCCGATAGGCGAAACCGATACTTCGGACCTCGCTCGCAACGGAATCACCCGTGAGCGTACAAGGTCCTACTCGGACGCAGCCGGTGAGACAGACACACCCGTGAAGGCGTGGCCTAGGCTCGGTACTTCGGACAGGGTCGGCGCTCTCACAATAGAGAGTCACCAATGGCGACCAAGTCCTACTCGACTACGTACGATAGTAGCGCCAATACTTCGGAAATCCAGGCGATACACAAGGCAGCCACAAGTTGGGTTTTGGGCTCTAATCCTTACGAAGCGCTCACCTCACTGGGAAGGAAACCTTCCTATGCAACCTGAAAACAAGTGAGGGTGTTACTCTCCCCAAGCAATGAATCCAATTACTGTTTTTATTTGGTCAAGTTTTCTTTAGCAGTCCCTTTTTTAATTTTTTTTGGTGTTATCGCTTCTTTTGAGTCAATTCAAGCAAGCGCCTAACGTTTTTGTATTTTTTTCTTTATCCTACTTTGTCCAAAAACAGAGGGAGAATAGAGTCGGAAAAGCCGTGCAAGTCGACACCAAGGTGGAAATCTCACCTTTGTGCTAGATGATGCGTGCAAAGTAAGAAGACTTACAGCGAATCCCAGCTCTCTCCATGCGGGATGCAAAGCAGAATATTTAAACCTAATCTATATGGCGAAATGCAGGCGGAAATCGTCCTAGAACAGGCACCTGCTAGCGATAGAACCACAAGTTAGCTAATAACTTCTAATCCGAGTGTCCGGTCTTGGCTCACCCTCCTCTGCCCAACACATTTGGAGTAGGAGAAAGCGCTTGTTCGGGTGTGAGCTCGCGGCGCGTGGATTTGGAAGCTACTCGCTAACTGTTTAATTTAGTCTAAGTCCAAAACGTATCTATAGGAGCATGCAAAGTTAATTAGGTGTTTGGACCTATTCTAATCGAGTCAAACAGGACCTAGATCTAGGAGCTAAATCCACAAAAGAAAGTGAAAAATGAAACTCAAAACCGGAAAATGACTGCGATGAAAACACGAGGAAAACGGCGGTGAGCCCCCGGGTGAACAATCACCCGGAAATTAGGCCCGAATGTCTAAGTCCAAGTCCAAGTCCTAGTGTACCTGTATTATTACAAATTAATTGAATATCACTCTCTCACAAATAAAATAAAAACTAATCTAAGCCTCTCTCTCACTCTCCTTGCTCTCTCCTGCCGGCTTGGCTCAAGAAAAGCCGGCTCCACGTCCCAAGGTTGCGTCGGGTCACCTAAGCCACCCGCCTCGCTCCGCGGTCCCTCGCAAGAAGACAAAAGAGATGGTCAGATAGTTCAAGCAAGATGTATATCAAAATGTAAGAGAAGGATAATGCTATGGTAAACAAACACACAATCAATCAAAAATGTGAACTACAAGCTGTTGCTCCCCGGCAACGGCGCCATTTGATTAATGCAAAATTGAGTGCGGTTATATTGACTCACAAGGCGAGTCAACAGTCGGTGTTTGACCACACAAAATCCTGTATTTAATCAACAATTAACCCACACTAAAAATCAACAATTAGAAATAAATGTGGAGTTAAAATTTATTTTTAACTCTGCACAAATGATGTATATGGGCAAGTATGCAGAGAGTTCGAACACAGGGAGCAAGCAGTGTAGTCCTAGCAAGAGCTAAGTGTGTGAGGGTGTGAGTGTCTACACTAAGCAAGCAAGCAAATAAATTTTTGTGGGTTTTTAAATTTTTAATTTTTTTTTGTTTTATTTAATTTTTAATTTTGTATTTTAATTTTTGATTTTCTGATTTTTATATTTTATATTTTATATTTTTGTATTTTCTTTTTTCAATATTGGAAACTAAAGGAAATATAATACAAGGCAAAGTAAAATATTTATAAAAATGCACAAAAATACTCAAAAATTCAGAAAATAAATGTTTTTGGTATTTTTAGGGTTTTTTACTGTTTTTGAGATTTTTGGGGATTTTTCAAGATGTTTTTGGTATTTTTAAAAGCTGAAATAAGACAGAACAGTGCAAAATAGGCTGGCTGTGATAAAAATGGGATTCAAAAATAGAAACCAGTAGCAAAAATATTTCACACTATTTTTCTAATAAAAAGAACAAGATAAGGAAGAAACCGAAGCTGAGTTTGCAATTTTTAGGTTTTTCTACTATTTTATATATTTTTTTTGAAGTTTTTGAGTGTTTTTAATTTTTTTAGTGTTTTTCTTTTGAGATTTTTAATGATTTTTGGACTGACACTAAAGTAGCATAAAATAGACACTAGGTGAATTTTTTGGAATTTTTAGAGGTGTTTTGATATTTTTTTGGTATTTTCTAAGCTAGACAGTGCACAAAATAGGTGTTTTTGATTTTTAATAAACACAAAATTAAAGTAAAATCAAAAACTAAAATATGGGCGTTAAAGTACACCTATCCAGAAACCTAATCCTATTTTTGTGAGATTTTTGGGGTTAAAATGATATTTTAAACAATTAAAACAAGGGTCCCAACATTAAACAGTACTGGCAAGGGCATAAATGCAATTTAAGAAACATCCAGGGACAACAATGCAATTTTCCACAAAAATATACCCGTTATATTTAACTTCTGGGATCAAAACGTAAATACAAGACCCGACTGGGCACGCCTACAAATTACCCACCAGGGCGCGTGACTTGTACGCGCCTGGGAGGGACTGAAACGCAATTTCACAAAAGTCTGGGGGTTAACATGCAAAATACCCAGAAATATTACACGTGCTCTGAAAGTTTTAGGGCTAAAACGAAATAAACAAAAGACCAAGGATACCTCTGCAAAATGCCCACACCTCACGTGAACTGGTCACGTGAGGTGACGTGGCGAGGGACCTAACTGCAAATAAAGAAAACCTAGGGGTCTCCTTGCAAATTTTTACAAAATATTTAAACTACAGACGAAAGTTTATAGACTAATAAATAAATACAAAAATCGCGAGGGTTGGGATGCAAAATACCCTCGCTCCGGGGCTCTGATGAGGACGCGTGGCACACATCCAACGGCTGGGACGACGGGAGACGATCCAACGGCTGGGCGCGCTTCACTTATCCACGTGGCAAGCTCTGGACGGCCGATGACGCTTCGAGGATCAGCGGCCGAGATTAGATCCTCCTGAGGTGATCTGACGGTCGAGGCCGAGGAAGATCCAACGGCCGCTGCTCAATCTGGAGCTCCTCCTCGATCGGACGGCTGGGAAGAGGGTTGCAAGAACTGGGAAGAACGCCGGCGAAGGCGAGCTTCCCCGACCTCAATCTCCCTCCGCCGGTGACGAATGTGCTTCAAAATGACCGTGGAGGCTCCTGGGACGGTCCTCTATCTCCTGGGGGCGTTCAAAATCCACGGGGAAGCCCGTGGTGCTCTCGGGCAGCGGGCGGAGCTGGGAGGCTGCTGCTGCTCCGGCGAGCTCCAAAACTCGCCTCCAGGCGCTCGTGAAGTGGCTTGGACCTGCAAACAAAGTCAAGGGGTCCAGGGCAAAATGCCTGGACCCTCGAATGCCCTTGGGGATGGTCGAATCGAAATGGAGATGCACGGCCGGAGGTGCGCTCCGGCCAAGGTGCTTGATTGAGCGGTTTAAGCGATGGATCTTGGAATTTTTTGGGGGTTTTTAAAGCCTAAGCTACCAGGAAGAAAATGCAATAAAGAAAAACACGGGTGGAGGCCCTCGATGGCCGGAGCCAGAGGAAAAAGGGGTACCTCGACGCCGGCACTTGGCGGAGGTGGTGGAGGCTCCCTCGACCTCAGACGCCCTGGCTGAAAGGCTCGCGGCGAAGCTGTCACCTCCGGCGAGCGATTGGAGCACAAGAGAGGCGGAGAGGGGTGGACCAAGGGGGCTCAAAATCGATTTGAAAATGGGATGTTGGTTTTATTGGTTTGACTCAGTGGCTGAGGGGCTCCAAAGATCGAGATTTCTGGGGCGACTCAGTGATTCACACCCCCATGTAATCAATTGGCGGGCAAGAGGGATGAACGAGGAGGGATTTTGCAGAAGGAATCGAATCGAAATGGTGCAAGTCCGCTCCTCGAAAAAATGGAGAAGTTGGGTCAAAGATAGGGCTGTCAGAGGCTACAGGGGGGTAGGGTACCTAGTTGACCGAGGTCAACTAGGGTTTGCACCTGGTTGGTCCACGTGGACCAACCAGGAAAAACCCTGGAAAAAATCATTTATTAATTCAATTAAAAATAGTAAATGGCCGAATTAAATAAAAGTTATAAAATAAGAAATGTTCAAAATTTTATGTAGTATTTTATTCTGATTTTTATTTATTTTTATGACATATATTTTTACAAGTTGCCTTTTTAACCCTATATAGGTATAATACCTATGTATTTTGATATTTTATTTTATTTTATGTATTTTTAGTCTTATTATTTTTATCTATGATTTTGTAAAATTATAACATACTTTTATATACATAATTATATTTTTATTTTATTTTTCTGATATGTTTTGTATGTTTAATAAAATACAAGTGTATTCTGTATAGGTACAAGTGTATATAGTATACCTATGTGGTATTTGTACAAGTATTTTTATTTTTATTTTTCTTTGCATTTTATTTCGATTTTAATGCACATATATACTATAAGTAATATTTACAAAATTATAAAAATTAATAAATAATGAATAAAGAATAAATTGAATATTTTATTCAGTATAGGTATACAACAGGGGTCCAAAACTCAACTTTCAGACCGTAGCTCCGCCAAATGCGAAACCACCACCATTGGGTAGATTATTTTATTCTATATACAATTAAAGGTGAGTACACTGCATTTGGATTTGTCGTTTGTGAGATACGGGTCTGGGAAGTTGGGATTTTGGATTCTTATTCAGACCATATCTTCTTATCTGTACCTTCTTTTTCTGTGAAATCAATTTTGTCTTTTTCTTTATTAATTTATCTACAACTTTCATGTACAAAGTTTCCTTATTTGATGTACACAAAGTGGAACCAAAAATAGGTCCTAAAATGAATAAAGAATGAATAGATTGTATAGGTATTTACACTGTATTTCTGACCTTATCTCCCCCTACTTTATTCCTTGTCGACCTATTCATCAAGATGCCTAGGTCTCGGGGGTTTTAGGTCATAAAATATTTACAATATTTTATTCTTTTTCTTTTCTTTATTTATTCTATAATTTTGGCCTTAATTACAGTGATTTATACACAATCTGAATGCACATGCATGGATGCTAAGATGATGGTTTTAATGCTATTTACAGGCATTTGCTAGGGTTTTTGGTGCCAAAATGATAGAATAAAGATGATGAAATGTGGATTCATCAAAGTGACATGTCAATGATGATCGTAATTATCAAATAATCCTTATAAAAGTCTAAGAAGATGTTCTGACATACATATGTGCTCTTGACATTTAATAATGAATGACATTGTTCATTGCATAATGCAGAATGATGGTTCTATGAGAGATGATGTATTCAAAATGTTTGAGTACCTACTTGAACCAGCGTCTTTAAGAGTTAATATGTACATAGATACGATGAGTGTCATCATCCTACTATCTTACTCTAGTCATTCATGAAGCTTCAGAATATTCATATTGTATGAATTGAATAAAGCATGTATAAATGGTGAAGTACTCTTATATTGTTTTTTTTGTTCAACATAAGAGATCTTTTGTCTTAAGTAATTGTTGTTTATAGATGAAGGGAGCGTAGTGGAAGCATGGGTTGGACCCAAGCGAGAAGGAAAGTCAAGGAGTTGACTGTACTTTTGTAATTTCCATATGACATCCAAAGAGTTGGATGAATGCCAATACTGCAACAAGCCGATGTGTTGATAGTATGACTATCAAGTCTATCTTGATCCTTAGAGAAGGACTCGGATAGTGCATCAGAATAATCTACATTTAATCATTGAGATAATTGACTTTCTTATTTGATAAGATCAAAGTCTAATATTTGTATCTGACTCTTCTAATAACACTTGCAATTGGATGCATATGTTTTAGAAGAACATAAAATTTGATCATAAGGTTTAATAGTGATGAACGCGAAATCCACCTCTTTAATAATCGTAAATTGTAGTATAGGAGGCAAATTTCGGTCGATCAAAAACCACAGCTTTGAATGTTGTGGAGTATTTTTACTTGGTAAGTGTACCAAGGTCGAACACAGGGAACGGATATTTTTAGTTGCGTGGTTTTTAAATCAAATTAAATAATTAAGAAATGCTCGATTAATTTTTGTGTTGATGAAAATATATACAATGCTATGAGAATGCAATGCAGATGCAAGGAAATACACAGAGACAACGGTTCAGCACATGATCTGTGATTAAGATTTCAGCTTCAATATATGTTAATCAATAACCTCGACAATTATCACAGATCAAAAGCTAAAGTTTAAGAGAAATAATCAGAGCATAAATAAATAATCTGGGGGAATCTGGGCTCTGTTAAGAATTCCTCTTAATTTCCCTGTAAATTAATCTTCAATCAATAACCATCCTGTTCAAAATATACAGGGAAAATAATTTATCAATCTTCCTTTCCGAAACTCCTGCACAGATTAAATCCTCAATAAACAATTATTAAATGATGCATCAGGATTTATTGCCCAAGCTTTTCTCAATGGAGATCCGGCATAAATATCATCAATCTCTCTACAGCACAACGATGTTAAAATTGAGCCTACATGTCAAATTAGATCCTTGAAGAATAATTGACAGTAAACAACCTCAGATCTGTCCACAAGCTATGTTAAATGGTAGAGCACGGAATTAGCTTCGAAACGACATATTATATGCTAAAATCGGAGTCCATATGACAAAGATATGATAAAATGAAGTTTCAGGGACTAAAATGTAAATAAAAAAAGTTTTCTTTGCAAAGAGGTCCCTAGGAGGACTTATCTGTAATTAATAAAAAGTTGAGGGGCCTTTCTGAAATTTACCCCAAGCGGGGGTATAGATGCGATTTCAGGAACTTGCAGGGGCTCTGATGCAATTTTTCCAGCCACGCACGTGCAACGACTGGAGGGTTGGACGCAAGGCGGAGGCTCGGAGCTCCCGAGCCTGTGGTCTGGTGACCCGAAGCTTAGGCTTGGGAACGGACCGGGAGGCTCGGATGACGGGGCTGAGGCTCGGATTTTCCGAGCCTAGGTGGCGATCTGCGGCGCTTCGGGGGCCCCGAGCCTCGAGGCTGGGGCCGAGGCTCGGAGGTGCTGACGTGGCATGATCGAGGCCATTGGATTACGGGCCGATGCCCGATCCAACGGCGGCTGAAGGGGGGTGCTGACGGCCTTTGGGCCGTCGGATCAAGAGCCAAGCCCGATCCGACGGCAGCTGGAGCGGGGCGGTGCGGGCGGAGCTGGCCTCCACGGTCGATGGAGGTGGGCGCGAGGTGGTGGTGTCGCGCGGCCGAGGGCGGAGGCTCGGGGACTGTGCGAGGCGGTGGCGGTGGGGCGCGGGAGGCGCGGTGGCAGAGGGGCGCGGTGGCAGAGGGGCGCGGTGGCAGAGCTCGGCCGTCCCACGGCCGAGCAGTGGTGAAGGGCGCGAGCTGGGTGTAGGGTGGCATGCTCGGTGGTGGCCGGGTGTGCCGAGCGTGGACGGGCGGAGCGCGAGGGAGCGGGCGGCGACGGCGAGGTACGGAGGCGGTGCGGTCTACCTGCAACGAAGGAGATCAAAATGGAAGAAGAATAATGGGGGTTGTGTCGAGTTCGCCTGGGAAGTGTGGAGAGGCCAACGCCTCTTCGATCTTTGCCTCAGCCGTGGGAGTTCGCGGCGAAGCTCAGCCACTCGCCGGAGGAGCGGCAGCAGAGGGGAAGCTTCCTCTGGATCATGCCCTCCACGTCGCTGTCACCGACTTAGGGGATAATGGCAGATGGTTGGAGCGTCGGGCAGGGGCATGGCTTTATAGGGGGTGGCACTGGTAACGGCAGGAGGGCGGTGGCCTCGTGACGGCCGGAGATGGTGATGGCATCGGCCGTTACGAGGAGGCGGGGAGGAGATGCGAAGGTGAACGACTGGGGATGGAGGTTGATGATGGGTCACGTGCCTAGCACATGACCTATGTGCGGCTGGGGAGAGAGAACAGTGGGGTGCCACGTGGCACGCCCAGGGGCTGCCATGTGGCGCCCTAAAAAAATTCAAATTTTTTTGAGAGGGAAAAAGAGATAGAAGATGAACTCGGATCAAAAAATTTTCTTCACGAAAGTTGTTCGTCTTGTCGAGATCTACAACTTTCATGAAGGATCCGAGAGCAAAAGAGGTCATCTGTGAGAAGTGGTATTTTTGGTGGTTCTCCATGTGTATGGAAAACCGTATTTTTTGGGATTTTGTATTTTTTTGGTGGTTTTAGAGCGGATAAAAAATCTAGAAAAAATATGATAAAATTTAAGAAAATTAATTACACACTAATCTATTTTTTTGGATTTTTAATAGATAAGAAAATGGGAAAATAAAATAGAAGTCAGAATCACACAACTTTCGTACAGACAGACAACGGACACTTGGACTCGGTCAGTTTCTCTGAATTCAGTTTTAATCTGGATTTGGATTTTTGTGTTTCTTATTAAAACTTTCATCAAAGGACACAAATGAAGAAGAAATAAAATTAAAAGGGTTAATTAAGCACATAAAAACTCAGTTCAAAATTAGCAAAAAGATAAAATGCGCAAAAGAGGCCCAAAACCCAACTTTCACATATGAGCTCCGAATTTTACGAAATTGGTCTTGTTTTGAATGTATTTGAAAATGGAGTACTTTAAAAGTGAGTAAACCAAAATCAGACACTGTATGTGGGAGATATGCTCATTTTAGTCCGTCAGATGTGAAATTTGACTTTAGGATTATTTGACACTTATTGGGGTTAGTAATTTTTTTATTTTTTATTTAATAAAGTTAGTAATATCTACACAATGGAGGTGGTTTGGGATCAATCGGAGTTAGGATGAATTAACTAAAAATGTGAGAAGTTAGCGGCTTTTTGGGCTAATTTACAATTGGGATTTTAAATGCAATTATGCATGATGAAATGCAGATATTATTCACACATGTATGAATGCTAATAATGCTCTATTAATGGTTAATTACAAGTGAATGATGGGGGACAGAGCCTAAATGACCAATTTTAACATGATGAATACGAGATTCATCATACCCCTATACTTAGACCATGCTCGTCCCCGAGCATGAATGAATGACTTAGTTGAATACATCCCTTACTGTGCAAGTGAATTTACAAGGCTCAATTCATAGAAGATCCTTAATTTGAGTGATCCTAAAATTCCGTGCTCAACCAAGCTTTAATCAAAAGGAACCCAACTTCTCTAATTTTCAGACTCTCTTTTTGTACATATAGTATAAGGATATGATTCTTAGTGTACTGCATTCATGAGAGTTAAGTCGAGACATCACCCAAAGTTCCAATCTAAGAGACTCTCCTCTAGACCTGATCCTCAACCATAGGGAATAAGTCTATTCTTGCTTCAGTCAACCGTCTCATTAGTTTGTCAGACTTGAAAGCGTAGATGGACGGCCAGTTGATGGAGGGCATAGGATTGTGTCTGATTTTCTCCCCCTTTCATTGGAACAAGGTGCCTCTCGAGTGCCTTATTACTCAACACAAGTATATTTTATTTTGTTGATCAATGTGTCCGTCAAGAGAATTTGGAGTCGTCTGCACTTGTTTTTCTGGGAGTACACCGGGGTGTGTCTCTTTTGAGTATCTAAGATACCCTTTGACACCCAGACTTGTATCGCTTACGATGCAGAGCCCTTTTATGGTGTCAGCCCGACTCCTTGGTCCTAATTAGCGCTTGGTCCAAGTGGACACTTTGAAAATGTTTGGGAGCGCTCGCCATTGGTGGAAGCTCATTTTGAAATTGACTTTGGATGATAGAGCTTTTCTTGACAATTCTATTTCTTCTCTTTTTTTTGGCTAGCTCCACTGCTTTTACCAAAAGTTGGCGCACACTGATCAATAATTTTCATTAAGTTTCAATACACCCTGGCACTTAGGTCAATATCAAAAAGATAGCATATGAACTTGTTCGCATACTGGCTAGGTTTTGCTGACACTCAGGTTTTCTGCAGCCTTCTATAACTTTATCCCATCCTCGAATATCATTAGATTGGATCTAAACTCAAATCTCCAGTCCTAGTTCCTCAAGTGATATATCAACTCATCTCATCAATCATGCAGTTGTGGAAGTGATTGTGCTTATCATATTCTTTTTGAAGGTAGAGATGAAGAGTGCAATATAGCGCTCAAATCTTTCAAACTAGGGAAGTGTGGATTTATTAAGTTCAAAACCCTAATGACTAAGGCAGGCTAACTCAGAATCTTAAGATCTCAGAAATCAAGTGTCCTAAAAAATCCTCAAGCCCTGAGTGATGGTGAATGTGTCAGGAAAATATCGACCAAGGAATGCATGAAATGCTTGATGAAATGCAAGACCATGAGTGATGATTTTTTTAATGCCATTTTTAATGCATTTTTTTAGCAAAAAGCTTTTTTGGTGTTTTTTTGTTTTTGTTTTGTTTTTTTGAAAAACAGGTATATGCACACTACTTGTACCCATCCCCGATGTTAGATTAAAACGATTAAAGCATGAGCTATGGATAAAGTAGATAAAATATATACAAATACACCCCCTATACTTAGCTTGTGCTATGTCCCCATGGCACAAAGTGAAATGTTGACATAGCTCATACTAAATACAGAAGGATTAAAAACAAAAGAAGAGAAGTGAAGTATAAACAATGGTAGCGGTCCCCCTATACTTAGGCTCAGGTCAGCCTAAGTATAATCGGATAATTACATATGGGGAACCGGGAAGAATTACGGATGTACAAGATCAAGGAGGTTTGCGACAGACCTTCTTGCGGGAGTGTGGAGGGAGATAGTATGGAGATGGGGAGTGTGATGAAGAGGGGGCCGATGAAGAAGACCAGCCATCGTCGGAGTCGTCCTCAGGAGAATAGTAGTCGTCTGGAGAGGATCTCCAACTTTTGTCGATCAGAGGTAAGTGCCCTTGGATCAGAGCTGTACCTATTGTACTTATCTGATGAACCACATCATGATCGGACGGGGACTCATCAGAAATCACCTGATGTCTAAGGTCAAAGGTGACTTTCTTGGTCGGTTTGTTTCCTTGAGAAGTATTGGGAGGAAGTTGGACAGTCTTTATCTCCCTGTCTTGAGTAACCGATGTGGCATTTGTGAGTTCCTCATCAGATGAATCCCCGTAAAAGTCGACCAATTCTTGAAGGGTCATGCACTGCTTCGGTCGAGGGAGATTGTTCCTGTGGATCTTGTGGTTTATAGCCGGGAGTGTTGATGTCACTTTCGGATGATCGTGATTTTTGGTGACTTCGGATGTTTTGGGAGCCGGTTCCTTATATGGTTCAAGTATCTCATGAATTACTGTCGACTCGAAGATTGGTCCACTCAGATAATCGTGACGATCCTCAATAATATGGTCCAATTCTTCATAAGCTCTAAAATATTGCTTTTTCCTAGGAGCAGTAATAAGGTGGTGAGAATCCGAAGTTTATCCAACAGTCAATCCCTTAGGTGACTCTCCTAGGGTTTGTATCAGTGTGTCATGTAGAGATGTCTGATAATGTGAAATATTTATCTCCTGATCATAACTGTTGGTTTCAAGTTGGTTTTCCTCAAAGCAGGATGTGTAATTGGGGTCGTGTTCATTGTGGTCCGAGTTCGAGAACTTGATTTCATGAGTTTCGCTATCGACGATCGCCTTAACAGAGGCTAAGAACGGCTTTTCTAAAATAATAGGAGACGCAGACATCCTTCCGGGGTGCTCAATGTCAAGGACAATAAAGTCCACCTTATGTTCTTTACCTCAGAAATTTACGATGACAGAAACGATCCCCCGCAGTCTTTTGATAGATCGATCAGGTAATTGAACGATCACCCTAGTCTTTTTTAGTTGTCTGAATTTAAGTTGATTAAAGACGGACTTTGGGAGGATGTTTAATGTGGAGTCGTCGTCCAACCGAACATGAGTGAATATAGAATCCTCAATGTCACATGTGACCTGAGTCAATCGCTTGACTTTGTGGCTTTTGAGTTTATGATTCATCACCAAAGACCTAGCCATAGATATGACATGATATTCAGTCCTGGATCGTTTCTTGCCCATCTTATTGGGGTTCAGTCGACTCTTCACAATTCTCTTAAGATCGGGCACATATTCTATGGCTTTGATCAATGGAAGCTCTAAGATCAGACTCTTGCAAAATGCTTTGATTTCAGAATTGTCTAATTTTTTGAATTTTCAAATTTTTTAATTTTTTGGTATTTTCTGTAATATGGTCAGTCGAGTAGAGTGTTGATTGTTCATAAACATTATGGTCTGGTCATGAGTTGTATTTCCTTGACTTTGGTTTTCTCGTGGGTTGTCAAAGGAAAATTGATAGTTATTTTGAGCAGGGGATAATTCAAGAGGCTGTGAGATCCTAGTGACCGGAAATCGTATGCTATTGTCAATATCGGTCACTCTATTGTTTATCCTTGATTCTGGTCTCTCTCTCATGTCCATAAGATTGTCAGAATGTGAGAGCGGGTTATTCCAAGAAGAAGTGCAGGCATAGGGTGGGATGTATGGGTGGGAAGAGAATGATGGCTGAAGAGAATTTGATTGGAAGATCAGGTTCTCCTGAGGAGCGTGAGAAGAAGGATATTGGGACAAGGTCGTGGAGATCGGAAAAGAAGACCATTGTGCCGACATCTTGTCAAGAAAGATGGAATGATTAACGAACCACGATTTGATTACAATTGCAAAGTCTTCGACGCACACAAATCAAACACAAAACAGACACATCGATTCACCCACTCAACACTGGTGAAGGCACGTTAGGGTTCGGCCTCTTATCTTTTCAGTTTTAATTTAAAGACAAGACAATCTTGCAAATTAAGCGGAGCTGTTTAGGTGCCGAAATATTTCATAAAGACTGTCCCGAGTTCATACAACTAGTTGCTCCTACCTTCAGCCAGTATAGGTGTAAGTACGGACCGTAAACGGCTACCCGTGTTACTTGAGGACGGAGCCTTCCACGGTGTCCTCTAAACCACTTACTCTGCTAAGGGAAGTCGGACCGTAAACGACTACCCGAGACCCTCACTGAAAAGTAGCTAATTGATTATAATCAGTAGTCTGAACGAAGCACTTCGATTTTGGGCTCTTTCCTAAGTGTGCGTTCTGGTCCTTACAAACAATGAGTGGGTTCCTCTCCACCAAACATAAATTAATTTTATATCAATTTATTTACAATCACCTTAGTTAGCAGTCCCGGTTTTAAATTGAAGTTATCACTGAAGTTAATGTGAGCACAGAAATTTACGCCTAACGAACAGTCCCAATTCCTTTAACTCCTAAGTTGTAAAACTTGAAGAAGGAAACCGAAAAAGCCGATGCAAACGTAAATCAACGATGCATGCTTAAGAAGAAGACTTACAGTGAATCCCCGAGTTCTTCATGCGGGATGCAAGACAAGGAATTTACATTTTACACTAAATGATATGCACAGATGAAAATGCCCTAAACAGACAGTTCTATTAGCGGGAAGAATTGATTTAAAATTTGGCTAATGTTGAACGATCTATAGTGCGTATAGTTAGTGAATGTGTGGCCTAAGAATTATGAGCACAATCAATGATAGAAAAATAAGCGTATATGTGCCTAGGTCCTACGCCACTCAAGTCGGGTCCCAACCACACAAAAGGGGTTGAAACAGACCCGACACACCACAGAAAAAGTTCAGTCTGAATTATTACAAGGGTTCAAAGAGAGGGACCCTGAGAATATCGCAGAAAATTAAATCTATACTAACTCTCTCTCACAAAATTAAAATCCAGTCTTCATCGCAGATCCTTGATTTAATATCAAAATCCATCTCCCACAAGTCCCTAACGCACGTGCCTCGCACGTGCTTGCGTAGGCTTGGGGGCGAAGCGGGAGGCTCGGGTGGCCGAGCCTAAGGTTCGGGCCCGGGACTGGAGGTTCGGGCCCGGGACTGGAGGTTCGGGCGACCGAGCCTGTGATTAGGAACGGAGCTGAGGTTCGGGGGCTCCGAGGCGAAGGCTCGGGCTGCTTCGGATGATCCGAGGCTACGGCTCGGAGTCGAGGTTCGGCTGTGGCCACATGGAAGGCCTTTGACCGTCGGATCAAGGGCTATCAGCCCAGATCCGACGGCAACTGTGCGTCAGTCGGTCTTCGCCTCAGCCGTAGGTGACCATGGCGAGGTGATGAATCCACATTTCATCATCTTTATTCTATCATTTTGGCACCAAAAACCCTAGCAAATGCCTGTAAATACCCTTAAATAGAGCATCTTAGCATTCATGCATGTGCATTTACATAGTGTATAAAATAGTGTAATTAAAGCCAAAATTATAGAATAAATAAAGAAAAGAAAAAGAATAAAATATTGTAAATATTTTATGACCCAAAACCCCGAGACCTAGGCATCTTGATGAATAGGTCAACAAGGAATAAAGTAGGGGGAGATAAGAGCCAAAATACAGTATAAATACCTATAAAATTCTATTCATTCTTTATTCATTTTGGGACCTATTTTTGGTTCCACTTTTTATACATCAAATAAATAAACTTTATACATGAAAGTTGTAGATAATTTTATAAAGAAAAATACAAAATTGATTTCACCGAAAAATAATGTACAAATAAAAAGTTATGGTCTGAATAAGAATCCAGAATCCCAACTTCCCAGACCCGTATCTCACAACTGACAACTCCAAATGCAGCATACTCACCTTTAATTGTATATAGAATAAAATAATCTATCCAATGGTGGGGGTTTCGCATTTGGCGGAGCTACAGTTTGAAAGTTGAGTTTTGGACCCCTATTGTATACTTGTACTGAATAAAATATTCAATTTATTCTTTATTCATTATTTTATAATTTAATATTTTTATAATGTTGTAAATATTACTTATAATAATTATGTGCATTAAAATCAGAATAAAAAAGCAAAGAAATTACAAAATAAAAATACTTGTATAAAGAATACATAGGTATACTGCCTATACATATACCTATACAAAACATACTTGTATTTTATTAAATATACAAAACATATCAGAAAAATTAAATAAAAATATATTTGTGTAGATAAAAGTATTTCATAATTTTAGAAAATAAGAAATGAAAATAATAAAGATAAAATATACAAAATAAAAATAAGAGAATACAATGTATAGAATAATATACCTATATGGGGATATAAAAGCAACTTGTAAAATTATAACTCATAAAAATAATTAAAAATCGGAATAAAATACTATATAAAATAATAAACATTTTTTATTTTATAATAAAAATTAATAAAATCGTTTACTATTTTTAAATGATTTTACAATAATTATTTCCAGGCTTTTTCCTGGTTGGTCCACGTGGACCAACCAGGAGGGCCGGAGAGTTGACCTGGGTCAACTCTCTGACCCAGCGCCTGCTTCCTGTCAGATTGACTTTTTCCTCGTTTTTGACGAATTTTGGAGGCCACATCTTTCATCGAATGAGGTCGACTTCTTCTGCATTTTTTCTCCCCTTGCATCAATGATATCCGCCCACTGATTTGCTCGGGGAATGGACCATCATGCAGCCCGTTTTTCCTCGTTGAAGGAGCCACGACCATCATGCTTCAAAAACCAACCCCTCAACCCCATTTTACTTTGAACCGCCTCTGGCCTGAGCCAATCCCTCCGAGGCCTAGCTGCGGGATCCCCTGTGACAGAGGGTCGATCTCCAACCTTGTCGAGGTGCCCACCTAGCTCGGCGGCGCGTTCCAACCTCCATCTCCGGCGGCCTAGCCACTGTGAGGTTCTTCCTCATAGCTTCGGCCACTGAGGACCATTTTCTGCTCTCTTCTTTGTAGTCTAGTTATCTGTCATTAGTAGGTTTTATTTCGTACCTTTAGTTAGAGGTTTGCTCGACGATTCGCCACTATCAACCCCCTCGCCGGAGCTTGCTCCGGCGAGCTCCATTTTCCGCTGAAACCCTCATCGGACCACCTTTACGTCCCCTGGACCTTTTACTTGTGCTTTAGTGTTTCACCTGCAGGTGCCAGAGGTCAAGCGACTCCTCCTGGAGTCGAATTTTTGAAGAAGGAAGGTACCTGGAGCCGTAACGCGCCCCCTCCGACGCCGTGGTGGTCACCGGTGGTCCTCCACCATTTTGATGCTACTGACGGCTCGAGGGAATCTCCAGGAGGTTCGTGGTGCTATCGGAGGAGGTTCTGACAGTCGAAGGGGCTCGGAGCATCAAGTTGAATCTCGCCAGGAGCCTGTTCATCTCCAGTTCTTCATCAGATCTCCAGAGCCGTCGGATCCCTCGTGTTCTTTGCCAGCTACAGCAGCCGTCGGATCCAGAGAGGCCAGGACCATCCACTCCATTCAGATCTTCTAATCCTGGCCGCCCGTGCGAAGCGGTATCGTGAGACCGGAGCGTGACACGTGGATTAGTGGTGCGTGATCCACCGTTCACCCGCGCCTTAGTCTTGGGTATTTTGCGTGTAAACCCAAGCCATTTTTGTATTTTATATTAGAACCTAAATCTTTCATCTGCAGACTTTATATTTCTTGAAATTTTGCATTTGAGCTCTTCAGGTTTCGTTAATTACACATATACCCCTCCCAGGCGCACGTGCTTAACACGCGCGCCTTGGGTATTTTGCGTGAGAAGCCTGCAGATTTTGTGATTTAAGTTTTGGCCCAGAATTTATTTTAGTCAGTATATATTTTTGTGCCAAAAATGCGTCTGTGCCCCCATAGTTTTGCCTATTTACAGTTGTGTCCCTGCCAGGCGCGTGTTAGTCACACGCGTGGTTGGAAATTTTGCGAGGCCACCCTTGCGGGTTTTGGTTATTTGTGTCTGGACTAAAAATATATTTTATTCAGTATAAATTTCGTGGAAATTTTGCAAGTGTGTCCCCATAGTTTTGTATATTTGCTAACAGGCCCCTGTCAGGCTTTTCATTTGTGCTTGCTTGATCTAATTATTTGGAGTATCATTTTAAGTCCAAAAATTCCACAAAATTAGGGTTAAGCTCCTGGACACGTGTACTTTAACGCTATAATTTTAGTTTTTGATTTTATTTTATTTTGATATTTATTAAAAATCAAAAACATGCTTTTTCTTTACGGTCTAGCTTAGAAAATACCAAAAAAATATTAAAACACTTTGAAAAATTCTAAAAAAATTACCTAGTGTCTACTTTAGCCTAGTTTAGTGTCAGTCCAAAAATCATTAAAAATCTCAAAAGAAAAACACTAAAAATCGAAAATCACATAAAAACTTCAAAAAAATATATAAAATCAAAGAAAATCCCAAAAAATACAAACTCAGCTTCTGTTTGTAGCATATTTTAGTAGCTTTATTTTAAAATTAGTGTGAAAAATTTTGAGTACTGGTTGCTATTTTTAAATCCCATTTTACTCACAGCCAGCATCTTTGTCACTGTTTTCTCTTATTTCAGTCTTTTAAAATACCAAAAACACCTTGAAAATCCCCAAAAATCACAAAAATAGTAAAAAATCCTAAAAATATTAAAAACATTTTATTTCTGAATTTTTGGATATTTTTGTGCATTTTTATAAATATTTTATCTTGTCTTCTATTACATTGCTTTTAAATTCCAATATTGAAAAAGAAAAAGAAAAATACAAAATATAAAATATAAAAATCAGAAAATTAAAAATCAAAATACAAAATTAAAAATTAAATTAAAAATAAAAAAAAATTAAAAATTAAAAACCCACAAAAATTTATTTGCTTGCCTACTTGGTGTAGACACTTCACACACACTCACTTGTGCACACATTTTTGAATTACCCTGCTTGCTCCCTGTGTTCGAACTCTCTACATACTTGTCCCTATACATCATTTGTGCAGAGTTAAAAATAAATTTGACTCCACACTTGTTTTTTATTGTTTGATACTTGATTGTGGGTTCATTGTTGATTAATTACATTTTATTGTGTGTCGCCACATCGACGTATTTAGACCCTCGATAAAGTGCGATTATCAAATGGCGCCGTTGCCAGGGAGCAACAGTGCGTAGATCAGTTTTTGTTTGTGCTTGTGATTATTGGTCTACCTTTGCGGCTTTTATTTCTGCTTATTTTATGTTGGCTCAATTTTTATAATTATTATTTGAATTGTCTAATCACCTTTGTGTTTGACTTTGTACGAGGTACGCGGATCGAGGGAGGCTCTCTTTTCTAGGAGTGCCCGTGCACCCACGTGAGGCGGTGACGCTTCGCACCAAGGCGGACTTAGAGGATTTTTTTGAAGACAATTCCCGAGCCATTTATTTCATTGACCTTATTTCTTGTAATTTATTGTGAGAGAGAGACTATTATTGTAATAATACAGGTACCCCCGGACTTGGACTCTTGAGCCTAATTTCCAAGTGATTGTTCACTTGGGGGCTCGCCGCGGTTTCATCGGTTTTCATCGCATCTTTTTTTACTTTGTTTTCCATTTTTCGATTTTATTTATTTTGTATGATTGAGCCCCTAGTTCTAGGATTGCTTGCGATAGACTAAGGCCAAACACCTAATACTTTGCATGCACTTATAGTTTCGTTTGGACTTAGTCAAAATTTTAAACAGTTGATCATTAGCTTTCGATCCACGTGCCACGAGCTCATTCCCACACAAGCGCTTTCTCCTAACTCAAATGTGTTGAGCAGAGGAGGGGTGAGCCTATACCGGACATTAGGATTGAGGGTTGGTGGTCAGCTTGTGGTTCTTCACGATAATAGCAATTTCTGAAACTTTGGGCGATTTCATCGGCTTTTGCATTTGCATATAGATAGGTTTCAATTCTGCTGAGCATCCTTGCATGTAGAGTGCTGGAGGAAAGGTGAGCATTTACGCTTTAGCATCCATCATCGTTTTGATCGCTTGCATTGCTTTTCCGCCTCTCTACCTCTGATTTTGCTAACCTAGGATCTTAAAGGAATTGACTCCTCGTTAGGCGCGTGCATTTCTTATTAAAAATCCAAAAAAAGTGATAATCCATAAAATTGGGACTGCTAATTTTACTTGACCCTAAAAACCAATTAAAAGAAAAATCTTGTATTGGGGCGAGTAATCCCCTCATTGTCTTCGCTTTTATTTGCTCGCGCACACCTTAAGGATAGTGCCCAAATCCCATCAAGCCCCCTAAGTGTTTGTGCAATCTTTGACTTCTCACCTAACTCTAAAACAGACAAGACTAAAAGACCGCATTTTACGGTCTCTACCGAGTTGAGTAGGTGAATTGAGGGTTTGTCGTGTTTCATTTTTGTTTGTGATTGTTTCGTGTGTGTCCTAGATCATCTCTGCGCATTTGCGCCTTCTTCTTCACTCTCTTGACTTGACCTTCGTGCTCCCCCGAATCACTTCCTTTTGTTTTCGAGATGGACTCCTAGACTGCATTTTATCCGGACTTTGCGGACCCCTCGCTTGCTCCAGCCGGTCCACCTCCCTTTTATCAGGAGGATCCTCCTCCTATTTTTTCTGATTTTTGTACATACCCACCTCAGCCACAGTATCAGACCTCGGACTTCTATCCACACCTACCCCCACCTGTATATTATCCATCTCCACCTTCACATCCACCCGAGTCTGACCTGATGGAGTCACCTCCCTCGATCTCTATGAGCGATATCTTGAATCGGATGACAAAGCGCATTGATTTGTTGAATGATAATCTTGCTATCTTGAGGAATAATCAGATTAATGCTCCTTCCGTCAGGGATTCAGATTTACTTGTAGGTGATCATGGGAGCTTGCAATCGTCAAAAATACAAGAAAATGAGAAAAATGTAAAAATACAAAAAGATTTCGGGAGACACTTGGTTGATCAATATTCTGAGGAGAGAGTCCACTTGCCAGAACCTTGGACCACACATGCATTCACACCCAATCCCACCTTTGACCCCGAGGATGCCGCTGTACAGACTGCTCTTGGCATGCCTCGTGTATACACTGATTCCGACTTCCTCCCTTGTATGGAGGAAGTCCAAAAATTCAAAAAAATGTTATCTGAACCCGAAGTGGTGGCTACTCTTCATGAGATTATCCGTGCCCCACTTCAGCAGGCCATGACCCATATGTCTGCTCCTCTTCCCAAGAAGAGAAAGCGGAGGAGCAGATCTGAGCGTCATATTCTGACCATGGCCACTGCCCTCGCCATCACACACCGTCCCATTCCCAAGAAGAAGAACACAGCTACACCTTTCATCACTTGCACCATCTCTGACTATATATGTGATCGCACTCTCCTGGACGGCGGTGCTTCGATTAGTATATTACCCTTCTCGCTGGTACAATCTCTTCACTTAGGGCCTCTCAAGAAAACCAGGATGATCGTTCAGTTTGCTGATGGATCCATCAAGAGGCCGAAGGGTATCCTTGAAAACGCCGTCATTTCTCTTCAGGGCACGAGCCACAATGTTGATTTTGTCGTGTTGCCCATGGAGAACTCCACAGGGGAGTCATCTCCAATCATCCTGGGACGACCATTCCTCGCCTCTGCGAGGGTCGTTATTGACTATGGATCAGGAGAGATTCACTTCCGTCCTGTTGACGAGAGCGAAGTGTTGATCACCACACCCACAGTTGACCAGAGACTTGCACCTAATGCACCTTCACCGATTATAGCTGACTCTGAGGCCTGTGACCTACCTGAGGCTACTAGAGATACTTCCTTAGCGATCCCTGATGAGCCCCGATGGATCCCCCGAAAGGGGAGGAAGTCGGAAAGCTTGGACCTCACTAATCCTCCTCCTGGTGTGTGGCGATGTGTTGACGAGATCCAGAGTATTTATGTGATTGAATCATTTGAGCAGGGGGCAGATGACAAGATAATTGAGGATGTTTATGATGTTGCCCATTACTTTGAGAGACCTCATAAGGCAACAAATGACCCAGGTAAGACTAGACAGGACGAACCTAGTTTGACTACTTCCACTGATAAGTCCGTTCCTGGCCCTTCACAGGTCAAGATGATTGAGGTCGGTTATGATGCTGCCATTTATTTTGATAAATTCAGACCTCTTGTTGAAGACAAGGATTCAGGTGAGAGTCTTGAGGACGATCTGAGTTCGCATACTTCCACAGATGATTTCGTTCCTTTTGATTTTGACCTGGACGAGGACTCGCAGGACGACTCCGATTACACTTCTTCCGAGGATGATGAGTTTGTCCCATTTCACTTTGACATCTGCGAGACTTCCAAGGCCGGACCTAGTCGTACTTCTTCCACTCGCCCATCTGTGCCTTCACACCATAGGACCACCAAGGGAGAACCTAGACATACTGCTTCCATCGATCAGTTCGTCCCTTTCCGTTTTGATTCCACTGAGGGCCTTCACCGTGTCGACCCTGATCGGCCTCCATCCACTGTGGACCTCGATGTCGACATACACCATATCCGATCTATCCCTCAGCGGTCCTGCAAGAAGGTTTGCTTTCCACCTTCTGATGATCACCCTTTTATGTTGTAGATTCTCTCTTGTGACTCTTTCTATCTCCCGTTTTTGCTCGTCTACCCATTTCTCGTGTTTGCCTTGCTTAGGATGTGCTTTGTCCTACGTATAGGAGGGGTAGACAAGTTGAGTGTTCATTCTTCATTTCGTGTCATCACTCCTGTTGTTGCCTATACATAGGGCTTCTTTTACCCTAAGTATAGGGGGAGTGGTGTGTACATCCTCATGATCTCTTCATCCATTGTCAGATATCTTTTCTTCTTTTCTTCTTTTCTTCTTTTCCTTTTCTATCTTCTTTATCTATCAAAAAGGTGCCGTCCTTGTAGACAGTTTTCTATACTTAGGACGTACTTTGTCCTAAGTATAGGGGGGTTGGCACCCCGAGTTTCTCTATTCTTTTCGATCCTCTCCATTGTCTCCTCTTCTTGTCTATACTTAGGGACATCTTACCCTAAGTATAGGGGGAGACAATCTGAGTACGATCTGTTCATTCCCACCCTTGACCCTCCCTGCGTTGTGTATAGTCTGCTATACTTAGGATTATTTGATCCTAAGTATAGGGGGGACGGTCAACTTCTCATTCATTGATTCATTCATTTATTTCTTTATTCTTTAGATTTTCCTATACTCAGTACGAGTTATGTCTTCTCTTTTCTCTCTGATCTATGAGGACATAGCTCAATCTAAGTATAGGGGGGTCGTATATACTGTGTATATACTTTAGCCATAACTCGTACTTTCGTATTTTCCTAAATAATAATATGGCTAATAATTCTTTAAAAATTCATTAAAATTCCATAATAAAAAATGTCTTGTTCCTCAAATTCTTTTTTGTATTTACTGATTAATAAATCAGGTGAAAATGTTTTTTGCAAAATGTTTGAAAAATAGTTTGAAAATCTTTGTGAACATCTATTTGAAAACTATTTTGAAAATATTTTGTTACATGTTTTCAACCTGTGTGAAAATGTGTGGTTTGTAAAACTTATTTTCTTTGTGTGAAATAAAATGTTTGAAAAATGATTTGCAAATGGTTTGAAAAATGGTTGCAAAAATGTTTTGAAAAACCTATATATACTGTTTTGAAAGCCTTTGCAAAATGATTTTCAAATGTGTGTACATGTTTGCAAAAATGTTTGTAAAAATTATTTTGGACTATAGTTTTCAAAAATTGTGTGAAAAGCTTGTGTCAAATAAGTTTGAGGAATACTTACATCTCACCAAAAGCCACTATGTATATATGTATAAAATTGACCACTTACCCTTGTAAATTCTTAAAATCCACTTCTTGTATATAAAAGAAGCACTCCCGTGTACATATTTTTAACCTAGTTTTTAGCCAAAACTTTTTGTTTTCAAAAATCCCAAAAACATTTGCAAAACTAAAATCCAAAAACATTTGAAAAATCTTTTTGAAAAATACAAAAAAATGCATCTGCATATGCATCATGATCATGTTTTCAAAAATCCATAAAAAGTTCAAAATCTTGAAAATTGCATCACAAAAATATTTTCTGCATAGCATTGCATAGCATGAGCATTTTTCGGATTGAGTTTGATAGTTGAACAAGTCTAAGTAAAATCCGGAGATTGGAGCTTGATTGGACCTTAAAATCTACCTAATAACAGGAACCTTATAGGAACCAGGTTTGAGGTACTTCAGGTCTAGTTGACTTAATTCTTTGAGGATCACGAGACTTGGTTCAATGGATTCTTGACTGCCTAAGTAGAGTATTTCGGAGCACACGCACGACTCTTGTTGATAATGACCTAACTTGGACACCTGCACCTTTCACATGGCTCAACTCAGTTGGAGTGATGAGGGGATTGGATTTACCGGTATGAGACGCACACAAGTGGAAACATTTGTCCTCCTCTAGGGAGGGAAGTGCACCCCAACCCGTCCAGTGATTAGGAAGTCTAAAGACAGGAGGCTGTGGGTTGTGATAAAGCTTCAAAAGAGGGATAGTCTACTAGCTCAAGAGGAAAAATTCCTTATGTAAATGCTGCTGTGAATAGTATTCAAAAAAAAAAAGTTCAGGCATGTACAAAAATAAAAAGCCTGCAAGTATGTACAAAGTCAATAAGCAAGCTTGAGTTCCAAAGTCAAATATGTGAGCCTGCAGCAGGATGACTTGACTACACTGGTCTTGCATCCCGGGATAGGTAGCTACATTGGCTACCGTCCATTCTTCTCTTCACCCCCTCCTCTTGAGCTGGTTGCCACTTGAACTTAGAAGGGAATACCCCGCTCCTCGAGGATGGAGTTGCTGGATTGGGGAATCATTGGGTTGTCGTACTGGAGAAGTCAGTTTCTTTGTCATTCTGGTTGGGGAGAGCCACCATCACTTATACTGTACGAGTCAGATTCATAGTCGTAAGGGTTTGCGTATGAATTGAGGTATTTCTGACCTGGCTATTGAGGAGACTGGGACAGAGTTTTGGGATTCTTAAGGACTGGTGGATTTCAAATTCGGCTCTCAATAAGGTTCCGCCCGCACTAAAATTCCAAAGGTCCGACTTAAGCTCCAAACTTTGATTTTGTGAAGACAAGTTTGATAATTAAATAAAATCCAAGTTCTTCTTTTTCTTTTCTTTCTTTTTCTTTTTGCACTTATTGCATAAGTGTTTGCTAGGGACTAGCAAAGGTAAAGTATAGGGGGATGATGAATCCACATTTCATCATCTTTATTCTATCATTTTGGCACCAAAAACCCTAGCAAATGCCTGTAAATACCCTTAAATAGAGCATCTTAGCATTCATGCATGTGCATTTACATAGTGTATAAAATAGTGTAATTAAAGCCAAAATTATAGAATAAATAAAGAAAAGAAAAAGAATAAAATATTGTAAATATTTTATGACCCAAAACCCCGAGACCTAGGCATCTTGATGAATAGGTCGACAAGGAATAAAGTAGGGGGAGATAAGAGCCAAAATACAGTATAAATACCTATAAAATTCTATTCATTCTTTATTCATTTTGGGACCTATTTTTGGTTCTACTTTTTATACATCAAATAAAGAAACTTTATACATGAAAGTTGTAGATAATTTTATAAAGAAAAATACAAAATTGATTTCACAGAAAAATAATGTACAGATAAAAAGTTATGGTCTGAATAAGAATCCGGAATCCCAACTTCCCAGACCCGTATCTCACAACTGACAACTCCAAATGCAGCATACTCACTTTAATTGTATATAGAATAAATTAATCTATCCAATGGTGGTGGTTTCGCATTTGGCGGAGCTACGGTTTGAAAGTTGAGTTTTGGACCCCTATTGTATACTTGTACTGAATAAAATATTCAATTTATTCTTTATTCATTATTTTTATATTTTTATATTTTTATAATGTTGTAAATATTACTTATAATAATTATGTGCATTAAAATCAGAATAAAAATGCAAAGAAATTACAAAATAAAAATACTTGTAAAAAGAATACATAGGTATACTGCCTATACATATACCTATACAAAACATACTTGTATTTTATTAAATATACAAAACATATCAGAAAAACTAAATAAAAATATATTTGTGTAGATAAAAATATTCCATAATTTTAGAAAATAAGAAATGAAAATAATAAAGATAAAATATACAAAATAAAAATAAGAGAATACAATGTATAGAATAATATACCTATATAGGGGTATAAAAGCAACTTGTAAAATTATAACTCATAAAAATAATTAAAAATCGGAATAAAATACTATATAAAATAATAAACATTTTTTATTTTATAATCAAAAATTAATAAAATCGTTTACTATTTTTAAATGATTTTACAATAATTATTTCCAGGCTTTTTCCTGGTTGGTCCACGTGGACCAACCAGGAGGGCCGGAGAGTTGACCTGGGTCAACTCTCTGACCCAGCGCCTGCTTCCTGTCAGATTGACTTTTTCCTCGTTTTTGACGAATTTTGGAGGCCACGTCTTTCATCGAATGAGGTCGACTTCTTCTGCATTTTTTCTCCCCTTGCATCAATGATATCCGCCCACTGATTTGCTCGGGGAATGGACCATCATGCAGCCCGTTTTTCCTCGTTGAAGGAGCCACGACCATCATGCTTCAAAAACCATCCCCTCAACCCCATTTGACTTTGAACCGCCTCTGGCCTAAGCCAATCCCTCCGAGGCCTAGCTGCGGGATCCCCTGTGACAGAGGGTCGATCTCCAACCTTGTCGAGGTGCCCACCTAGCTCGGCGGCGCGTTCCAACCTCCATCTCCGGCAGCCTTGCCACCGTGAGGTTCTTCCTCGTAGCTTCGGCCACTGAGGACCATTTTCTGCTCTCTTCTTTGTAGTCTAGTTATCTGTCATTAGTAGGTTTTATTTCGTACCTTTAGTTAGAGGATTGCTCGACGATTCGCCACTATCAACCCCCTCGCCGGAGCTTGCTCCGGCGAGCTCCATTTTCCGCTGAAACCCTCATCGGACCACCTTTACGTCCCGTGGACCTTTTACTTATGCTTTAGTGTTTCACCTGCAGGTGCCAGAGGTCAAGCGACTCCTCCTGGAGTCGGATTTTTGAAGAAGGAAGGTACCTGGAGCCGTAACGCGCCCCCTCCGACGCCGTGGTGGTCACTGGTGGTCCTCCACCATTTTGATGCTACTGACGGCTCGAGGGAATCTCCAGGAGGTTCGTGGTGCTGTCGGAGGAGGTTCTGACAGTCGAAGGGGCTCGGAGCATCAAGTTGAATCTCGCCAGGAGCCTGTTCATCTCCAGTTCTTCGTCAGATCTCCAGAGCCGTCAGATCCCTCGTGTTCTTTGCAAGCTACAGCAACCGTCGGATCCAGAGAGTCCAGGACCATCCACTCCATTCAGATCTTCTAATCCTGGCCGCCCGTGCGAAGCGGTATCGTGAGACCGGAGCGCGACACGTGGATTAGTGGTGCGTGATCCGCCGTTCACCCGCGCCTTAGTCTTGGGTATTTTGCGTGTAAACCCAAGCCATTTTTGTATTTTATATTAGAACCTAAATCTTTCATCTGCAGACTTTATATTTCTTGAAATTTTGCATTTGAGCTCTTCAGGTTTCGTTAATTACACATATACCCCTCCCAGGTGCACGTGCTTAACACGCGCGCCTTGGGTATTTTGCGTGAGAAGCCTGCAGATTTTGTGATTTAAGTTTTGGCCCAGAATTTATTTTAGTCAGTATATATTTTTGTGCCAAAATTGCGCCTGTGCCCCCATAGTTTTGCCTATTTACAGTTGTGTCCCTGCCAGGCGCGTGCTAGTCACGCGCGTGGTTGGAAATTTTGCGAGGCCACCCTTGCGGGTTTTGGTTATTTGTGTCTGGACTAAAAATATATTTTATTCAGTACAAACTTCGTGGAAATTTTGCAAGTGTGCCCCCATAGTTTTGTATATTTGCTAACAGGCCCATGCCAGGCTTTTCATTTGTGCTTGCTTGATCTAATTATTTGGAGTATCATTTTAAGTCCAAAAATTCCACAAAAATAGGGTTAAGCTCCTGGACACGTGTACTTTAACGCTTTAATTTTAGTTTTTGATTTTATTTTATTTTGATATTTATTAAAAATCAAAAACATGCTTTTTCTTTACTGTCTAGCTTAGAAAATACCAGAAAAATATTAAAACACTTCGAAAAATTCTAAAAACATTACCTACTGTCTACTTTAGCCTAATTTAGTGTTAGTCCAAAAATCATTAAAAATCTCAAAATAAAAACACTAAAAATTTAAAATCACATAAAAACTTCAAAAAAACATATAAAATCAAAGAAAACCCCAAAAAAATACAAACTCAGCTTCTGTTTGTAGCATATTTTAGTAGCTTTATTTTAAAATTAGTGTGAAAAATTTTGAGTACTGGTTGCTATTTTTAAATCCCATTTTACTCACAGCCAGCATCTTTGTCACTGTTTTCTCTTATTTCAGTCTTTTAAAATACCAAAAACACCTTGAAAAATCCCCAAAAATCAAAAAAACATTAAAAAATCCTAAAAATATTAAAAACATTTTATTTCTGAATTTTTGGATATTTTTGTGCATTTTTATAAATATTTTATCTTGTCTTCTATTACATTGCTTTTAAATTCCAACATTGAAAAAGAAAAAGAAAAATACAAAATATAAAATATAAAAATCAGAAAATTAAAAATCAAAATACAAAATTAAAAATTAAATTAAAAATAAAAAAAATTAAAAATTAAAAACCCACAAAAATTTATTTGCTTGCCTACTTAGTGTAGTCACTTCACACACACTCACTTGTGCACACATTTTTGAATTACCCTGCTTGCTCCCTGTATTCGAACTCTCTGCATACTTGTCCCTATACATCATTTGTGCAGAGTTAAAAATAAATTTGACTCCACACTTGTTTTTCATTGTTTGATACTTGATTGTGGGTTCATTGTTGATTAATTACATTTTATTGTGGGTCGCCACAGCGACGTATTTAGACCCTCGATAAAGTGCGATTATCATGAGGCTTGGCTGCGAGGTGCAGCTTCAGAGGTCGACAACCTCCGGATCACGCCGCAAAGAAGAACATCCGTTGTCACCGGCGTCCAGAAGAAATGGCGGATGGTCGGAGCGTCGGGCAGGGGCATGGCTTTATAAGGGGTGGCGCTGGTAACGGCAGGAGGGCGGTGGCCTCGTAACGGCCGGAGATGGTGATGGCGTCGGCCGTTACGAGGAGGCGTGGAGGAGATGCGAAGGTGAACGGCTGGGGCTGGAGGTTGATGACGGGTCACGTGCCTAGCACGTGACCTGTGTGCGGCTGGGGAGAGAGAGAACAGTGGGTGCCACGTGGCACGCCCAGGGGCTGCCACGTGGCGCCCCAAAAAAATTCAAATTTTTTGAGAGGGAAAAAGAGATAGAAGATGACCTCGGATCAAAAAATTTTCTTCATGAAAGTTGTTCGTATTGTCGAGATCTACAACTTCATGAAGGATCTGGGAGCAAAAGAGGTCATCTGTGAGAAGTGGTATTTTTGGTGGTTCTCCATGTGTATGGAAAACCGTATTTTTTGGGATTTTGTATTTTTTGGTGGTTTTAGAGAGGATAAAAAATCTAGAAAAAATACGGTAAAATATAAGAAAATTAATTACACACTAATCTATTTTTTTGGATTTCTAATAGATAAGAAAATGGGAAAATAAAATAGAAGTCAGAATCACACAACCTTCGTACAGACAGACAACGGCCACTTGGACTCGGTCAGTTTCTCTGAATTCAGTTTTGATCTGGATTTGGATTTTTGTATTTCTTATTAAAACTTTCATCAAAGGTACAAATGAAAAAGAAATAAAATTAAAAGGGTTAATTAAGCACATAAAAACTCTGGTCAAAATTAGCAAAAAGTTAAAATGCGCAAAAGAGGCTCAAAACCCAACTTTCACATATGAGCTTCGAATTTTACGAAATTGGTGTTGTTTTGAAGGTATTTGAAAATGGAGTACTTTAAAAGTGAGTAGACCAAAATCAGACACTGTATGTGGGAGATATGCTCATTTTAGTCTGTCAGATGTGAAATTTGACTTTGGGATTATTTGACACTTATTGGGGTTAGTAATTTTTTTGTATTTTTTATTTAATAAAGTTAGTAATATCTACACAATGGAGTGGTTTGGAGTCAATCGGAGTTAGGTTGAATTAACTAAAAATGTGAGAAGTTAGCGGCTTTTTGGGCTAATTTACACTTGGGATTTTTAATGCAATTATGCATGATGAAATGCAGATATTATTAACACATGTATGAATGCTAATAATGCTCTATTATTGATTAATTACAAGTGAATGATGGGGGACATAGCCTAAATGACCACTTTTAGCATGATGAATACGAGATTCATCATACCCCTATACTTAGACCATGCTCGTCCCCGAGCATGAATGAATGACTTAGTTGAATACATCCCTGACTGTGCAAGTGAATTTACAAGGCTCAATTCATAGAAGACCCTTAATTTGAGTGATCCTAAAATTCCGTGCTCAACCAAGCTTTAATCAAAAGGAACCCAACTTCTCTAATTTTCAGACTCTCTTTTTGTACATATAGTATAAGGATATGATTCTTAGTGTACTGCATTCATGAGAGTCAAGTCGAGACATCACCCAATGTTCCAATCTAAGGGACTCTCCTCTAGACCTGATCCTCAACCCTAGGGAATAAGTCTATTCTTGCTTCAGTCAACCGTCTCATTAGTTTGTCAGACTTGAAAGCGTAGATGGACGGCCAGTTGATGGAGGGCATAGGATTGTGTCTGATTTTCTCTCCCTTTCATTGGAACAAGGTGCCTCTCGAGTGCCTTATTACTCAACACAAGTATATTTTATTTTATTGATCAATGTGTCCGTCAAGAGAATTTGGAGTCGTCTGCACTTGTTTTTCTGGGAGTACACCAGGGTGTGTCTCTTTTGAGTATCTAAGATACCCTTCGACACCCAAACTTGTATCGCTTACGATGCAGAGCCCTTTTATGGTGTTAGCCCGACTCCTTGGTCCTAATTAGCGCTTGGTCCAAGTGGACACTTTGAAAATGTTTGGGAGCGCTCGCCATTGGTGGAAGCTCATTTTGAAATTTTGGATGATAGAGCTTTTCTTGACATTTATATTTCTTCTCTTTTTTTTTGGCTAGCTCTACTGCTTTTACCAAAAGTTGGCGCACACTGATCAACAATTTTCATTAAGTTTCAATACACCCTGGCACTTAGGTCAATATCAAAAAGATAGCATATGAACTTGTTCACATACTGGCTAGGTTTTGCTGACACTCAGGTTTTCTGCAGCCTTCTATAACTTTATCCCATCCTCGAATATCATTAGATTGGATCTAAACTCAAATCTCCGGTCCTAGTTCCTCAAGTGATATATCAACTCATCTCATCAATCATGCAGTTGTGGAAGTGATTGTGCTTATCATATTCTTTTTGAAGGTAGAGATGAAGAGTGCAATATAGCGCTCAAATCTTTCAAACTAGGGAAGTGTGGATTTATTAAGTTCAAAACCCTAATGACTAAGGCAGGCTAACTCAGAATCTTAAGATCTCAGAAATCAAGTGTCCTAAAAAATCCTCAAGCCCTGAGTGATGGTGAATGTGTCAGGAAAATATCGACCAAGGAATGCATGAAATGCTTGATGAAATGCAAGACCATGAGTGATGATTTTTTTAATGCCATTTTTTAATGCATTTTTTTTAGCAAAAAGCTTTTTTTGGTGTTTTTTGGTTTTTGTTTTGTTTTTTTTGAAAAACAGGTATTATGCACACTACTTGTACCCATCCCCGATGTTAGATTAAAACGATTAAAGCACGAGCTATGGATAAAGTAGATAAAATATATACAAATACACCCCTATACTTAGCTTGTGCTATGTCCCCATGGCACAAAGTGAAATGTTGACATAGCTCGTACTAAATACAGAAGGATTAAAAACAAAAGAAGAGAAGTGAAGTATAAACAATGGTAGCGGTCCCTTTATACTTAGGCTCAGGTCAGCCTAAGTATAATCGGATAATTACAGATGGGGAACCGGGAAGAATTACGGATGTACAAGATCAAGGAGGTTTGCGACGGACCTTCTTGCGGGAGTGTGGAGGGAGATAGTATGGAGATGGGGAGTGTGATGAAGAGGGGGCCGATGAAGAAGACCAGCCATCGTCGGAGTCGTCCTCAGGAGAATAGTAGTCGTCTGGAGAGGATCTCCAACTTTTGTCGATCAGAGGTAAGTGCCCTTGGATCATAGCTGTACCTATTGCACTTATCTGATGAACCACATCATGATCGGACGAGGACTCGTCAGAAATCACCTGATGACTAAGGTCAAAGGTGACTTTCTTGGTCGGTTTGTTTCCTTGAGAAGTATTGGGAGGAAGTTGGACAGTCTTCATCTCCCTGTCTTGAGTAACCGATGTGGCATTTGTGAGTTCCTCATCAGATGAGTCCCCGTAAAAGTCGACCAATTCTTGAAGGGTCATGCACTGCTTCAGTCGAGGGAGATTGTTCCTGTGGATCTTGTGGTTTATGGCTGGGGGTGTTGATGTCACTTTCGGATGATCGTGATTTTTGGTGACATCAGATGTTTTCGGAGCCGGTTCCTTATATGGTTCAAGTATCTCATGAATTACTGCCGACTCGAAGATTGGTCCACTCAGATAATTGTGACGGTCTTCAATAATATGGTCCAATTCTTCATAAGCTCCAAAATCTTGCTTTTTCCTAGGAGCAGTAATAAGGTGGCGAGAATCCGAAGTTTGTCCAACAGCCAATCCCTTAGGTGACTCTCCTAGGGTTTGTATCAGTGTGTCATGTAGAGATGTCTGATAATGTGAAATATTTATCTCCTGATCATAACTGTTGGTTTCAAGTTGGTTTTCCTCAAAGCAGGATGTGTCATTGGGGTCGTATTCATTATGGTCCGAGTTCGGGAACTTGATTTCCTGAGTCTCGCAATCGACGATCGCCTTAGCGGAGGCTAAGAACGGCTTTCCTAAAATAATAGGAGACCCAGACATCCTTCCGGGGTGCTCAATGTCAAGGACAATAAAGTCCACCTTATGTTCTTTACCTCAGAAATTTACGATGACAGAAACGATCCCCCGCGGTCTTTTGATAGATCGATCAGGTAATTGAGCGATCACCCTAGTCTTTTTTAGTTGTCCGAATTTAAGTTGATTAAAGACAGACTTTGGGAGGATGTTTAATGTGGAGTCGTCGTCCAACCGAACATAAGTGAATATAGAATCCTCAATGTCACATGTGACCCGAGTCAATCGCTTGACTTTGCGGCTTTTGAGTTTATGATTCATCACCAAAGAACTATCCATAGATATGACATGATATTCAGTCCTGGATCGTTTCTTGCCCGTCTTATTGAGGTTCAGTCGACTATTCACAAATCTCTTAAGATCGGGCACATATTCTATGGCTTTGATCAATGGAAGCTCTAAGATCAGACTCTTGCAAAATGCTTCCATTTCAGAATTGTCCAATTTTTTTGAATTTTCAAATTTTTAATTTTTTTGGTATTTTCTGTAATATGGTCAGTCGGGGGGTCAGAGGTCAGTGGTTGTGTCTGATTGTAATGATCCAGTGGTTCGCATGGTGGTGGCCTCACTTCTTCTGAATTTTTGCATTGACTGGATGAGATCATATATTCTCATAGTTAAAGTGTCCGCTTTATGATTAATCCGAGCAATCTCATCCTCAAACATCTCATGACTAGTGATTGAATAATCAGTCTCCATGTGTCGTGATTCTAGCATGTAACCTCGAGTAGAGTGTTGATTGTTCATAAACATTATGGTTTGGTCATGAGTTGTATTTCCTTGACTTTGGTTTTCTCATGGGTTGTCAAAGGAAAATTGATAGTTATTTTGAGTAGGGGATAATTCAAGAGGCTATGAGATCCTAGTGACCAGAAATCGTGTGCTATTGTCAATATCGGTCACTCTATTGTTTATCCTTGATTCTGATCTCTCTCTCATGTCCATAAGATTGTCAGAATATGAGAGAGGGTTATTCCAAGAAGAAGTGCGGGCATAGGGTGGGATGTATGGGTAGGAAGAGAATGATGGCTGAAGAGAATTTGATTGGAAGATCAGGTTCTCCTGAGGAGCGTGAGAAGAAGGATATCGGGACAAGGTCGTGGAGATCGGAAAAGAAGACCATTGTGCCGACATCTTGCCAAGAAAGATGGAATGATTAACGAACCACGATTTGCTTGCAATTGCAAAGTCTTTGACGCACACAAATCAAACACAAAACAGACACATCGATTCACCCACTCAACACTGGTGAAGGCACGTTAGGGTTCGGCCGCTTATCTTTTCAGTTTTAATTTAATGACAAGACAATCTTGCAAATTAAGCGGAGCTGTTTAGGTGCCGAAATATTTCATAAAGACTGTCCCGAGTTCATACAACTGGTTGCTCCTACCTTCAGCCAGTATAGGTGTAAGTACGGACCTTAAACGGCTACCCGTGTTACTTGAGGACGGAGCCTTCTGCGGTGTCCTCTAAACCACCACATCTGCTAAGGGAAGTCGGACCGTAAACGACTACCCGAGACCCTCACTGAAAAGTAGCTAATTGATTAGAATCAATAGTCTGAACGAAGCACTTCGGTGTTGGGCTCTTTCCTAAGTGTGCGTTCTGGTCCTTACAAACAATGAGTGGGTTCCTCTCCACCAAACATAGATTAATTTTATATCAATTTATTTACAATCACCTTAGTTAGCAGTCCCGGTTTTAAATTGAGGTTATCACTGAAGTTAATGTGAGCACAGAAATTTACGCCTAACGAACAGTCCCAATTCCTTTAACTCCTAAGTTGTAAAACTTGAGGAAGAAAACCGAAAAAGCCGATGCAAACGTAAATCAATGATGCATGCTTAAGAAGAAGACTTACAGTGAATCCTAGCGTTCTTCAAGCGGGATGCAAGACAAGGAATTTAAAATTTACACTAAATGATATGCACAGATGAAAACGCCCTAAACATACAGTTCTATTAGCGGGAAGAATTGATTTAAAATTTGGCTAATGTTGAACGATCTATAGTGCGTATAGTTAGTGAATGTGTGGCCTAAGAATTACGAGCACAATCAATGATAGAAAAATAAGCGTATATGTGCCTAGGTCCTACGCCACTCAAGTCGGGTCCCAACCACACAGAAGGGGTTGAAACAGACCCGACACACCACAGAAAAAGTTCAGTCTGAATTATTACAGGGGTTCAAAGAGAGGGTCCCTGAGAATATTGCAGAAAATTAAATCTATACTAACTCTCTCTCACAAAATTAAAATCCAATCTTCATCGCAGATCCTTGATTTAATATCAAAATCCAGATCCCAGAAGTCCTTAATGCACGTGCCTCGCACGTGCTTGCGCAGGCTTGGGGGCGAAGTGGGAGGCTCGGGTGGCCAAGCCTAAGGTTCGGGCCCGGGTCTAGAGGTTCGGGCGACCGAGCCTGTAGTTAGGAACGGAGCTGAGGTTCGGGGGATCCGAGGCGAAGGCTCGGGCTGCTTCGGATGATCCGAGGCTACGGCTCGGAGTCGAGGTTCGGCTGTGGCCACGTGGAAGGCCTTGGACCGTCGGATCAAGAGCCATCAGCCCAGATCCGATGGCAACTGTGCGTCAGTCGGTCTTCGCCTCAGCCGTAGGTGACCATGGCGAGGCTTGGCCGCGAGGTGCAGCTTCAGAGGTCGACAACCTCCGGATCACACCGCAAAGAAGAACAGCCGCTGTCACCGGCGTCCATGAGAAATGGCAGATGGTCAGAGCATCGAGCAGGGGCATGGCTTTATAGGGGGTGGCACTGGTAACGGTAGGAGGGCGGTGGCCTCGTAACGGCCGGAGATGGTGATGGCGTCGGCCGTTACGAGGAGGCGAGGAGGAGATGCGAAGGTGAACGGCTGGGGCTGGAGGTTCACGTGACCTGTGTGCGGCTGGGGAGAGAGAACAACGGGGTGCCACGTGGCACGCCCAGGGGCTGCCACGTGGCGCCCCAAAAAATTTTCAAATTTTTTTGAGAGGGAAAAAGAGATAGAAGATGACCTCGGATCAAAAAATTTTCTTCATAAATGTTATTCGTCTTGTCAAGATCTACAACTTTCATGAAGGATCCGGGAGCAAAAGTGGTCATCTGTGAGAAGTGGTATTTTTGGTGGTTCTCCATGTGTATGGAAAACCGTATTTTTTGGGATTTTGTATTTTTTGATGGTTTTAGAGAGGATAAAAAATCTAGAAAAAATACGATAAAATATAAGAAAATTAATTACACACTAATCTAATTTTTTTGGATTTTTAATAGATAATAAAATGGGAAAATAAAATAGAAGTCAGAATTACACAACTTTCGTACAGACAGACAACGGACACTTGGACTCGATCAGTTTCTCTGAATTCAGTTTTGATCTGGATTTGGATTTTTGTGTTTCTTATTAAAATTTCATCAAAGGACACAAATGAAAAAGAAATAAAATTAAAAGGGTTAATTAAGCACATAAAAACTCAGGTCAAAATTAGCAAAAAGATAAAATGCGCAAAAGAGGCCCAAGACCCAACTTTCACATATGAGCTCCGAATTTTACGAAATTGGTCTTGTTTTGAAGGTATTTGAAAATGGAGTACTTTAAAAGTGAGTAGACCAAAATCGGACACTGTATGTGGGAGATATGCTCATTTTAGTCCGTTAGATGTGAAATTTGACTTTAGGATTATTTGACACTTATTGGGGTTAGTAATTTTTTTGTATTTTTTATTTAATAAAGTTAGTAATATCTACACAATGGAGTGGTTTGGGGTCAATCGGAGTTAGGATGAATTAACTAAAAATGTGAGAAGTTAGCGGCTTTTTGGGCTAATTTACACTTGGGATTTTTAATGCAATTATGCATGATGAAATGCAGATATTATTCACACATGTATGAATGCTAATAGTGATCTATTAATGATTAATTACAAGTGAATGATGGGGGAGAGAGCCTAAATGACCAATTTTAGCATGATGAATACGGTATTCATCAAATAGTCATCTACGGATATCGATGCAATTGTTGCAGCAATCTCTATTAGATAGATGAACTTCATAATTTCAGTGGGAGAGCCCTTAGTCTTAGAGAATGTCTATATGACTTATATACTAGAATACACTCATTGCTTATTTCTAAGTGTTGGAAATGGACATGAATTCTAGAATAGACCTATCACAAAGAGTTACGATGGATAAATTTCAAATAGTAATCTAACATATGAAGGACTCTACAAAATTAAAAAAATAATGAATAGTTCATTAACATTTCTAATACTAAAAATTAAACCTTTAAAGATCAATAGGAGATGAAGATCATTTGACAATGATTTGGCATCAAGCATTAGATATTTTTATCTATCAATGAATAGACTAGTAAGAGATGAAACTTTAGATTATTTGAAATTTAAAATCTTATATATACTTGTGAATATTGTATTCAAAGTAAAATGTCCAATACATCCTTCTCGGAGAATGGTGTAAGATGTCAATGTATTCAGGATCTCATACATATTGATATATGTGGATCATCTATATCATAATAACCATTGATGATATGTGATATCATTAGATGATTCTTTGTGATATGAGATTTCTTCTCTTTACCTTATAAACCTTTGAAATGTTCAAAGATTTCATAATTTTGATTTAGAACCAAAGTTTGAAGGAAGATGAAAATGAATTCGATCTAACTTAGGTAGCAAGTACCTATTATATGAATTCAAGGAATACGTTATGGAGAAAGGAATATCATTCCTATCTCACTCCTCCTAATACACCTAAACTCAATAGAGTTGTAGGGATATACAATTGGATCGTGTCTGACATGATTTGACCAATGATGAATCTTAGCATAATTACCTCTCAGTTTCCAAGGTATATATGTAGTAGAGACTACAATATATATCCGCAATAAGGTTCCATGCAAGCAAGTTGGAATCTAGAACAAGAGAGTGCTACTTCATTAAGAAAATAAAGTAGGGTATTGGATATCTACTTTATGACCTTGAGATTCTTAAAAGATGTCATCTCTAAGGATGTGATTCTTAGAAAATGACTCTATTGAGAATCAAGATAAAAATGAAGTTACATAACTCATTTAATATTGAGAAGATAATGAGGCTCCTAAAATTGGAAACTAAAAAGACAATTAAAGATGAAATACTAATACCTCTTCAAATGAGTTTGAGGATGGATTCCATGTATCAGAGAAATCTAACAATGATCGAACTTCATATGATGAAGCTTCTAAAGATCATGTCATGGAAAGATGGACGTAGACTTCATATACAAGTGTTTTATATGGACCCTCAAGGATCCACCTATATGGCTAAGACCCGTTAATGTGTAAATGGTCTTCAAGAGAAAGAGGGAACCTGATGAGAATGTAGGGACCTTCAAAGCACGACTTGTATCCACAAGATACACATGAGGAGATGACATTGCTTGCGATGAGACTTGCTCTTCAGTGGCCATGCTTAAACCCATCGGAATATTGCTAAATATAGCTACACAACTTGAGTTTAACATCTACAAGATGTGAGTCAAGATTGCATTCCTCTATGAATACCTCTCCAAGGATATTCGTATGAAGTAGCCCCAACGCTTCATGGTTGAGGAAACAAGGTGTGCAAGCTTAATAACTCTATCTATGGACATGAAAAGCTTCTTCTAGTTGGAACATAATATTTGATGAAATTTTAAAGGTTATGATTTCAGATAGAATCTTGATGACCCGTGTGAAGCTCAGTAGGAGTGCCATTGTGTTCATCGTGCTAAATGTAGATGATATTCTAATCATTTGAAATGATATAATGATGATAATAAGTGTTTTATAGTATGTCTATTCCATACTTTAAAATATGATCTCAAGGATACATCTTAGATCTTAGTTCTGAAGTTGTTCATAAGCAAAGAAAAGATGGTATTGGGACTGTCACATTAGTGGTGCACCTTGGATATTTCTATTTTCTGGAAATTTCCAAGAAAGGCTTTTTTTCCTCAAGATATGGTACTGACCTATCTACAGGGATAGCACCTCAACAGAGTTGAGGAAGTGAATGCTAGAACTACTTGTCCTTGTGCATCGGTTATGAGAAGCCGGGTGCATGCTAAATGTGCACAAAAGCCATATAACTGCCATGTAGTGGGAGTAGCAAACTGTTACTAATCCTACTATGGAGATAAAACACTTGATTGCAGTAACAACAATAACTTCAAAGATGACAATACTTTAGAGATAGTGATATCTAGGTCTTATCTTCAAGAAATTAAGACTTTATAGATGAAGATCTAAAAGGTCTTAACTGCGAATACCTTAGGAGACAGAGATCTCCAGGAATAATGGTATTCTGATAAGGATAATAGAAATACTGGTTATGATAATTATTGAGTTGTAGTGTCAAGGACACTAGAACTAACAATATTGAGTATTGGTTCATAAGATGCAACGTTCGCATTGGATGCTAGTACTGTTATTAGGAGATATGCAAGTGTCATAAAAGGACTTGGCATAGTCTGTCGGGAACAGAGTGACTGATCAACTTACCTGGCTATTTTTCTAAATAGCCTATGATTATCACATGAGTGTGTGTTTAAAGATTAGCCCATTAATGGCTCTTTGGGTTAGTGGGAGATTGTTGGACATGCGAGCCCATGACGAGCTATTTCGTAATAAATGTTATTGCAAATATTATTCCCTGATCTGAAATGAAGAATAACTAATTTGCATAATATGTCCTTTAGTACAATTAGGGTTATATACCATGGCTATCTTAATGATCATACAACTGTTGATTCAATTATTGAATCATAGAGATTGGTGCTTGGATGAATATATAAAGAGTTAGATTGAGGACTCATCAAGTACCATCAAATGATTATTAAGAGATGATCTCCAGTCTGAGAAGGAGGTGGCAATCCTTTCTCTAAAGGATGATATCTAACCAACCTCTTGATGCATGTCCTCTGCATAGTAATAGAGATTCGACGGTGTTAGATAAGTTAGGTCAAAGAGTTGACTTAACAAGATCGAGATAACCAAAGACCTATGTCATATGCTATCACATATAGGCACGCATCCTCTGACCGAAGACAGATGTGTTACTATATGTCTGAGTATGTACATTTGGCAGACCAATAGATTGATGACCTAACCAAGGTCTATGCACCGGCGTGCTGGCGTGCATGCAAAGGGCATATGAGTAATATGATATCTCAAAGGGATCATATAGTTCATTTGTTGAACCAGAAGACATGAGCCCACTTATGAGATATTGGGAAGAATCAAATTCCGTGCACGATCGTCTCGCTTAGAAGCTTGACTGAATTTGTTAGTTTGATATATGCTTTTGGAAAATATATAATCAACATCTGGGTATGATATATGATTTTGGAAAGTAATATCAACTCCCAATGATCGAATGAGAACCTTAATGATAAACCCTGAAGGAGACAGTCTAAATAGATCTAAAACTTCGGGTTTGTTATGGGTCTTCTAATATGTAGAATGTACAGGTCTTATGAATACCCGAGGGTGTTGTGATCATAAACGATTGTATAACCATGACGCTTCCATTCCGAGGGAGTGATGAACCAAGTCTAAATTTTAGTGACTCCTCTCATAGAGAAGTAATCTGATCTTAGTCCAAATGTTGGACCTTAATCTGAATGTGATTCAGATACAATGAGAAGAATAGTTTTACGATCTTGATTTAATCAAGTATCTATGAGAGATCTGCAAGATCCGGATTAGAGATTTGATCTCAGTATCCAAGTCACTATACACGGAACAATGCAATCGCCCTGTCCTTATCTCCAAGTACCCGAGAAGAAAGCGCATTATCCTTAAAAGAGTTCAGGATAATTTCGTTGCTAATATATGTATTCGAGCATTGAGAAAAACGGACAATTAAATGTGATTTAATTATCATGAATAATATGAATTTGATCCATATTATAAGAAGAGTTATCAATGATAATTAACTGTGATTTATTTATCAAAGATGTGAATAAGTGAATGTGATTCATATTATTTGAGCACAAGAGAATAGAGATCTAAGATGATTAAATGTGATTTAATTATCATGGATATGAATAATGTGGATAGCACTATCCATAATGATCATATATATATTATAAATGTGATTTATAATACATTAAAGAGAGCCTATTGTGATTTATATTTGTTGATTAATTATTGATGTGAATTGGATTCACATTGGATAATTAATTGAAAATATAATTTACATTCTGTTTTGGAATGTGAATGTGTTTCACATTTTTCCAATGGCATGATTGTAGTATTCACAAGATAATTATTAGGGATGAGCATGGGCCGGGCTGGGCCGGGCCCTGAAGGGCCCATGCCCAAGCCCATTTAAAAACTTCGGGCCTTGGGCCGGGCCTAGGCTCGCGGAATTTTCTTTGGTTCGGCCCAAGCCCAGGCCCGGCCCAATTCCTATGGGTCGGGCTTGGGCCGGGTCAGCCCATCTCCACCCATTATAGATTATTAACTTTGAGTTTTTGTTTAAAGTCAATCTCAATTCAAGTTAGACGAGCCGAAATTGTTTAAAACATATGCCATAATAATTGTAAAACAACCAAAACTCAATTCTCCAGAGATGATTTCTCATTTTATACATGTGCACTCAATGTTAGATACAATAAACGTCTCTCATTACAGAAATTGAAAGACTGAACCAAACTTACACCGTTAACAACAACAGGTGCACCGGACACTGCATGTTAAAAAAATGGACATGATGCCCATATTGGGTAAAGGTTCAATAATAGAAAATATTCTGATGGGAAAAAAATAAACACTACCAAATTCAAGAAAAACCAGCAAAATCTAAACCCTAGACTAAATAAGAAAAAATAATTCCAAATTGAAATACTATGATAATCAACTCATATGTCCCATACCATACTTTCTTGATTTATAAACATTGTATGAAGACACGGTACATGAACAAAGTGTGCATGCAATAGGTAGGAGTTTCCAAGCGTGTAGGATATGGGAAGGGTTCGATCCCTCTTCAGACTAGGCCCTTGGGCCGGGTCGGGCTGGGCCGATCCAAGCCCGAGCCCGGCCCAAAAAAATTTTGGGCCTAAATGTTGGGCCCAAGCCCGGCACAATGTTCGTTTGAGCTTGGGCCGGGCCGAGCTTTTTGGGCTGGGCCGGGCTGGCCTAGCCCAATGCTCATCCCTAATAATTATGAATTAATTTTGTGAAATAATTTACAACAAATGTTGTTGTAAATTTGGAGATACCATGAGATAATGAGATCTCATGAGATAATGATATGTCATGAGATATTGAGGAGATGTACACATTCCGTCTCATGAGATATTAAGGATATATACCCCTTTTTTAGGGGATGTGGTCAATCTTCTCATTATCTCCAAGACTAGTCAATTGGTTTGATTTGAAATTAATTTATATTAATTTATCAATATATATTAATTTAAATTAAATTAATAGTTGTTGTATTTTTACAACAACATCATGACCATTGAAAGAAGCACAAATCAATCTCAACCATTGATTTTATGTTGTCCATGGATTGAGATCCATGGATCCCAAAATACTATATAAGAAGAGGCAACCCTAACTCTTCTTAAGTACAATGAACATATGCTCTCTCCCTCCCTCTCTCTCTACACATCATGTGTCTCTCTCTCTCATCGTGGCCATCCGCCATGGAGCTATTGAGAGAGTTGCTATCACCGCAACATCGCTGTTATGTTGTAGGAGTATTTGCTCGTGGATCTCCGTCTCGTTTGCTATGCCTCGCTCGTAAAAAAGACGTCAGATCTCGTGTGACGAGATCAGGAGATTTGCCGCTTGGATCATCAACATGGATTGTGAGGAGCACACGTATCATCAACGCGCTCGAAAGCGTCTCCTCCGTTGGATCGGACTTGAGACAGAAGGATCTCTTCGTTTAGAGACTCGATCGCAACCACGCTCCAAGAGATAAACCTAATACTTGTTTGTGGTTTAGATAAAATGACCCGAGAAGTGTTTTTGGATCACATGGTTTCATCTTTGAAAAATTTTAAATTCTGCTACCTCGAACAACTAGTACTACTAGTCGCTCCCGATCGCATACGATACGATCCTCACACTTTCGTGATGCGCTTATGGATCTTCCCATATTCTTCAGGCCCCACCCAATTGTACATCGGGATCAAGCCAGGCCGAGACTTTTACGGGTCGGGGTAGGGTCGGGTCTGGGCCGGCCCGACCCGATGCTCCACCCTACTTTTTATACATTCATTTCCTTTGTTGGCCATAATTATATGTTTGTGGTCATTTTGGTAACTTTCTCGCACCTTCTCGTTCTTCCAAAGAAGGGAGTATTGAGGGTTCAAGAATAAACAAACTTGTAGAATGTACAATAAAGAGGCGCCAACATGTGTGATTCATATTTGGTAGGGATTGGGCATAAAGAGTTGGGGGGAATCATTAAGATGTTTGAGAGAGTACAAATCAATGTAAGAGATAGAGGTCACCGTAAAATATGTAAAGTTTGATGTGGATACAACTTAATCATAAAGTCAAGTATATGCTTATTTAGTAAAATAATTTTGAATAAAGTAGATATTTTAAATTTTATTTTATTAAAGATTTGAGTTAAATCAACACATCATAAAGTTACCTTTGCAAAAGATGAGATTTGCATAATTTATAATTGAATAACTCAAGTATTTTAATTTAACCATGTTGTAGATACAAGTAGAACACTAATGCTATAAATAATGAAATTGATTTTGATTAGAATGCGAATAAGTCAAGTGATACTTAGAAACCTTAATCAACATAATGGGTAATAAAACGCATAAAGGTTTCAAATGAACTAAACTATTATATATAATCATTATAGTTTGAGGGATTTGTAAGTTCGTCAAGTTTTAATAGAATAGTTTCGTAAATTCTGAAAATTTGAAGTTACAGATCACGAATTGAATTTAATTATTTTTGGAAACATCTCAATAGATGGAATCTTTGATAAAAGAAAGAGACAAATCGCTCACATGTTTTTATGAATTATAAGTCGAAAGCAAAGAAAAAATTAATACCTTAACTTTAAACCAAAATAGAACAAGAGAAAATTAGTTATTTCTTAAATATTTTATCTTCAAATTATCGATAATTATTAGGAAGTAGAGTATAAACTTTGTTCATCCAAATCGAATCCTCTATAATGGTATTCATCGTGGAAATTATTAAATCATTTATGTGAATGTGAATAGAATTTTTCTATTTTTCCACAAAAAGAAGCTCCCGACCCGTGAGCCTTCTACCTCCACGTGACATTGCTCTTTATAGGCTTTCACCCACTGTGAAATATTCCCATTGATCCTTTATGTAGGAGCATGGGTCGTGTCTCGGTCCCAAATATGATTGATCATCTTCTTGGACCAGCTACTGATCATCGTAATTAGTTCAAATTTGTGTCCAATTGGTACACCTGGAAACAATATTTGCTTATTATTATTTTCATTCAAAGCATATCCTTATTCTATTTATTCCATGGAAGGGAAGCAAATGAAATACTTTCATAAAAAATATTATAGAATCAAGAATGAAGTTTTCATTTTGTACAATAGAAGTGTAGCGAGTATAGTTTCAGTTGTAAAAATGTGATTCGTCATATTAAAATCTTAAATAGTTAAAGGATCTTTCAGTTTTTTTTTTCATATTACGATCAAAATATTTCATATTGTAATAAGTAGATTATGTAACTTCTATTTGTTTTTTAATTTATATTCATTCTTCTCGAATAGAAGAGTTGAGTCGATCCAAAATCAAAAGAAAAGGGATTAATGGCGGTAAAAGAAAACATATATTTTGGAGAGATGGACTAAGAAAACTTTTTTTTGGAGGGGGGAGAGATCATTTCACTAATTGTGATATGGGTATCTGACATATTGATGATTTCTCACAAAGTGTTGTGTTAGGGAAGGATGGATTGCTCCCCAAAAAGAATCTATTGATTCCCTCCCAATCCCAATTGGTTGGATCATAGGTGTGATGATTTACTTCATGGATGAGCTCTGGTTCAAGTCCATGATGTTTTGTATGTATTACCATATCGGGATCGATCAAAAATTAAGGTACATGTAAAAACACCTATATAGAAAAAAAGATTAGTAACACATATAATATAAAGAGGAAAATGGGGCTGCCCCCTAGGGGGAGCTAACTTAGCTCCCCCCGTCCTATTTTTTTTTCAAATTTTTTATTTTTTTTGAAATTTTTTTCCGTGAGTATTCATCACTATATCCCTAATTGTCATAAAAATTTCGTGTGAAACAGAGACTCCTACGACCTCCATCCAGACAGTCATTTTTTAATGGTCTCAGGATTTTTTAAATCAACCCCATCTGGATGGACGTCGTAGGAGTCTTTGTTTTGCATGAAATTTGAATGACATAATATAGGGATATAATAATGAATTTACATAATTTTTATTTTAAAAAAAATAAAAAAAATACGCGAAAAATGTGACAGGGGAGCTAAGTTAGCTCCCCCTAGGGGGCATACACATTTTACCCTAATATAAAATATCAAAAGAAGTTAGTTCATATATATACATAAATAACATGGATCATTAGATAGATTTGCTCTTAGTTCATTGTACATGTCAAGAGACGTAGCTAGTATATGATTATGAATAAAATTGAAGAAGAGAATGAACAAGGTTAGAATTATTGCCTTATAGTTGCCGAGGAGGAGCAAGGGTGATTTATATTGTAGCGATGAATAATTCATAACTTATAGTTGTAGGAAGAAAAATGTAAAGTACTGGCATTCACGATGGGACTTTCTTTACAATATGTAAAAGTTTAACACATACATAGGTGTAGTTCTGAGAAGTTACGATATGTTCATCATAAAAATCAAAATAATTAAAACAAAAGACTAAATAAACAACCTATATTTGAAGTGTAAGGCGCCGAATTTGAAATGCCCTAACCTTTTTACAAATCCATAACACATGTTGAGTTCTTAGAAAAATGTAGGTAATGAGTGAGCACGCGATCAACATTGAAGAAAGAAAAATGTGATTATTTTTGATAATATACACGTGCAAAATTGGAATTCTATGAACCATTTTCAAAAATATTTTTCATTTCACATATTTTGAGACACACTTCACTTATATGATACACCCAAGATTTTGGTACATATTCAACTCTCACTACATGGCTCTAGTGTTGTGCAAATTATAAAAATAGTGTCCATCCACAAGTGTTTATATTGTGTCTTGCACGCAACTAAGTTTTCAATCTACCCTTACTATCCAAAATTTTCATTCAATAAACCTATTCGAATTATATCCATATCCATTTTAGAATCCATAATTCTACATTCATTTTATATATTTGATTATGTTCCAAGTCTCCAAACCAACTCATATCAGTGGATTTACATTAGTAGGACATTTCTAGTTTTTCAATTGGATTTCAAATTCTTAAACCAATATACAACCTTTCATATCATATTACCTTTTACAACTTCAAAGTTCATGCTTTACTAAGAATCTACTATTAATCATCCATTTGTGACAATCAACTACCCATGGTAGCATAGATACCAACGTGTTGCAGAGAATTATTGAAATATTTAAATGCATCCACTCACGTGATATAAGTCGGTAGGTTGAACCTTTAGGTATAATTATTTATTAGCTTCTTCCATAAGTTCGATACCATATGCGTAGATACGATGGAAATATTTTGATTCGCATCATAAGGTAATTCATTTTGTAATTAGTCCTTGTGATGTCACATATTTCATGCTCGAAGCATGTGCAACTTACTTCCATGACAATCTTAATCCTTCTAAAAGCATTTTCAATATATAGAAATGTAAAAAAAATGTTTTCATCTTGTTAAGTCATATGAAATCCAATCTCATTTCAATCTTGGAATCGTCTAAGAATATGCTTTGGTTTGATCGTAAATTAGGGTTTAATTGATTAGTATTGAAATCTTATTTTTCCAAAATTTAGAATTTTGTTTGAGACTTTAAAAGGAGTGATCGATCGCTCATCTTAATGTGATTAATTCTTTCAAGCCTCATGATCGATCAAAGGTTCACCGGATCATCTTATATGTTTTTACTTATAAACTTCAGCAAATTCTTAGTGACACTGGTATTGGATCGCACCTAAAACACATGGTACTGAGGAATTAATATAGTAAATCAACATGCTTACTATCAAATTGATGATTAGAAGTTCGATACTCTTATAAAATAAAACTCTTAAATCATGGTTTTCTTCTGAAATGTGTTTATCCCATATTTGACTTTTAAATCCAAAAATCCCATCGACGAAGGAAGTATAAATAGTTATTTTTGATATTCGATATCCTTACATCTTTGAAATTCACACATTCTACAACACATCTGCTAAAAAATCTAACATGTACAAGATTCCATATTGAGGGAATATTCGTTTGGAGGATAAGTGGAGTTTATCTGAAGATAAGGGAACTTTATCCCAAAATAAGCCATCTCATAATAAATGGTCTCATCATAGTTACATTATTTATATTTTTCTATATATAGTTAGTAGAATCAAAGGAATTTAGTCAAATATAATATCATATTATGAAACAACCCAAGAAATCATCATCCCAACATCACGAGAGGCATGTTTATATGAAAAAAAATCCTAGTTAAACTTAAATACGGGAAAAATATCCAATTTCCAATGTATAATGGTCGATTTATACATACAAAAGTCAATTAAACTTCAAAAATCCATAACATATGATGTCTAATTAAAGCAAACACAATACCAACATAAACCTCTTTACCAAACAATCCAAGTGGCTATCTAGTTATCACTATCCAATAGTTATATCAAAACACAACTTTTTAGATGCTTTAGTTAGTTACTCAAAAAAGTTTGTCAAATTTTCTTTTGACCACAACTTCTCTCAACATATTCTAATGAAATCAGATCCATTGGAGTCATCTCATCAAATTGAATTCAACAAATATATCTAAGACACGCTATATATAGTTTAAAACAAGATTTTACAACAGGGAACATGACGAAGAATAGCGATTAAGATGACAACGAAGGCTGCACGCGAGAACAAGGAAGCACCAGTGATCCTAAGTGAGAAGGAGGGGGTTGGTGACATGGTGTGCATATAGTTGAGGGCATGAATAGGAAAGGGTGGAAATGATTGAGGGAAGAGAAGTGTTTTGCATACAATGAAGTTGGGATATATTGGAGGAGACAACCATAGCAAAGATAGTGAATAAGTAAGAATAAAGATAAACCCCTCCCCCAAATTATCTACTTGTCAAAGGACTTTTTTAATTGCAATCAATAAGCTAAACTATTTATAGTTGATGATTTGTTCTAGGGATATTTACATACATAACTTTGTATAGTTTTATAATTACATCACAACCTCTCTCATAATTTGTAATTGTACCGGAAACTTGAAATAGTTTTTCTGCTTTACAATGTATGTCGATGCCATCAGAGCTGTCCGATCGAATGGGTAATTTTTATCGCAAGGACTAAAATGCAATAAAGGCATTTATAAGATCTTAAGCATAAATAATTCCTTTTAAGCTCATTCCTTCCTCCTCCTCTACTTCTAGTTTCCTTTTCTTATTCTCTTCTCTTTCCTTCTCTCCTCCTGCAGGCCCTCCTTTCCGACGTCGTCCACCTTGTTCTTGACAACCTCGTCATCTCGATCTTCACCTTCGGTTGCTTTGTCTTCTCCACATGCCAGCTCCCCACTGGAGTGCCGGCTTTTTATCAGTTGGCCCACCTCCTCCCATCATAAATCCACCTCAATCGCTTCTTCTACTGCCTTATCTCCATCCCTTTTTAGCTTTGTCACCCTCTCCTTCCATGACCTAGTGGCACCGCCTCCCACCCCTTTCCAATTCAACCCAACCTTCCTCCCCTCTCTTGATGCTGACTCTTTCTCCTCTTGCAATCGCTATCGTTGATCCTCTTGCAGCTCTGCTAGTAGATCCTCTCCATCGACCATGTCTCCCTGTCTCCAATCACGACCCTGCCTCCTCAACGTCGCATCCCTCCCCACCCGCAGCCCCATAGTCCCTTCCCTTGCAGTTCCACATCCGAGAGGATAAGAGGAGACCGGTACATGAGAGGACAGAGGAAGAGAATAAATAAGGAAGAAAATGAAAGGAGCGTCAATATTTTTGAAAATATAAAGAAACCATCAATAAATAAAATAATTACATTTCAATCCAAGTCAAATTTAACAACTAAACTGATAAACTTTAAAGGTAGAGATATGTGGTGTAAAACGGGGAGACAATCAAGATATCATGGCGTATTTTGAATTATAGAAGGGTTTTGACATAATTATAAAAAAAGGTATAAAGAGCGATGTATATACATAGGGAAAAATAGAGTTTTGACAACATGGCTGCCTCCACCCTATTTTTCGTTAATTTCTTTATTTTTTTGGAAAAATATCACAATGTTATTCATTCCTATATCCCTCCAATATGTCACTCAAATTTCGTCAGAAACAGAGACTCCTACGGCCTCTATCCAAACGTTATTTTTTTAACGGTCGCAGGATTTTTTAAATCGACCCTATCTGGATGGAGGCCGTAGGAGTCTCTATTTCTGATGAATTTCGAATGACATATATGAGGGATATAGGGATGGATACAAATAACTATATTTTTCAAAAAAAATAAAAAAAATTGACAAAAAATAGGGTAGGGCAGCCCCAGAGGGCAGCCCCATTGACCCCATATACATATATCTTCTCTCGTTTCAACGTCCTCCAACGCTGCAGCCAAACACGACGATGGAGATCAATCTATAACATTATTTAATCAAACTATCGGCAAATTGGTTAAATTAATCCATTGACAAGTTATACATATCGGTTCGTCTTGATTGTGTTGTTTAGAGATCCTAGCCCTTATTATTATTATTATTATTATTAGGGTTTAGCCCTATTTTTTCCTCATTATTATTATCATATCGTTCACGTAAGATCGAATTCCGTTGGCTGCTAATTAATTAATTATCTCCTAATATTCGTAATATTCTTCTCATCATGTTAATATATCTGTTTTATTCGCGGCCGCTGCGTCGGTGGTGTGATTTGAAGTAAGCTTATATTGAATGTTCATTCAAATTTAATTATTGGGGATTAAGAATAACATAATTTTAAGTTTCTGGACCGTTAGAAATAATTAAAAGATGCACATGTCTTTTCTCTACATTTCTCTACATATCTTATAGAGATTTTTATACTTGTGCCCCTTGAGTTTTTTTAGATATACTTGTTCTCCTACCTTTTTTACAATAACACTTGTGCTCTTACCTTCTTGGATCATCACACGGTTACGCCTCTCAGATTAGCTGCCATTTGTTTGCCTCCCAAACAAACACTAATCCATGGTACAAGTGCAATTAGAAAGAGAAGGTTAGGGGTATAACTGTAATTTCTCATTCCCTTCCTTATCTTATTTCTTCTTCCTTCCTACTTCGATCGCCTCCTCGCCTCCTCCCCGACCTCCACCCCCATCCCCCCTCCCCTCCCCTCCCTCGACCCATTCCTGACCTCCTCCGACCCTCGCTCCCCTCTGCCCTGCCCTTGATTTCCCTCCACGCATGTAGTCTCCTCCTCCTCGTCGCTCGCAGTCTCCTATACTTGTCAATAAATGGGATCGACGAGGAGAAGGTTGGGACACTGGTGTGTGTGCATATCCCCTCTCATCCACCCACACATGTTCACCTTCATCCACTGCTATCACCACATACACCGATGCTTGTTGTTGTTGATCAACCTTTGCCATAGAGTTTGGAACAACAACAAGGTCGGAACGCTAGATTTGGATGTTGTCAATGATGGCATTATTGAGACCCTAGTGAGTGCCCTACAAGAACGAGCTCCAAGGCATGGATGTAGGGGTAGAAGGAGAAGTCTTCAACGTAGTGACAGAGGTAGAGGGTTAGACTATACGAGGAGAGGTCAAATGTTATAAAATATTTCTTAACCATACCTTGATTTGAAGAAACCATGGTCTGCTTTATATAACAAATGACTAAACTTACGGTGGCGTACACCTATTAACAACAAAAGAGCATAAGGGCACACGTGTTATTGCAAAAAAATGAAAAGGAAAAAGTGTTTCTGCATAAACGCAGAAGGGCACAAGTGTAATCCCTGTTTTATAGAAGATGAAAATCTTATTATTGTTATATTTCAATAGTCATATTATATAATGATTGAATACACATCAAATGTAATAAGATGTAACTACAAAATCTATCATGACTTTCGTTAATTTTTAGAACACAATAGTTGCGTATTTTTTAGATAATACCTTTTTAGCCAATCTTGGACAATATACAAAAGCATAATAATGTCAATAAGAAAATACGTTGAAAAATTATGACATTTTATAGAATATTAATAAAGTGCATGACTAGTGTAACAATATCACAGTATGACATCAGATTTAAAGAAGTTACGCTTAAACTCTTTCTTCAATCACAAAAGTTACAAATTATTATACTTGGTCATTAAATATAACTTTGCATCAAGCACTTAAAAGATACTCCGGTCCCCTTTATTCGATGAGTTGGGACGGAGTAACCTATCTTTGAGAGGGTTAGTAAGATGGATAACCTGATTTGAATAGTAGATGTTTGGATAGAGAGGGGGTTGGGTTGGAGTTGGAATGAGTTGATGTCGTGGTTATGATTGGGTTATAATTATTTATAAAAATATTATTTAAAGATTGTGCATGGTATGAGGTTCGATATGATTTGGCTGAAAAGGAGAGCAGAGAGTCAAGAATTCAAGGATGAGTGGTCTAATTAATATTCTGACACCCACATGCTCCTCTCTCGAGCATCGAGCCTCAACCTCACCCGACCATGGACCAACCCGGTCACTCCGGAAACCAAACATTGACCCAACCTGCCTTGACCCATGCCACTCTACTAACCAAATGGGCCCTATGTGATACAACCCGGTAAGCATCAAACCACATATATTCTAACCCGACTGACTTAAGTGTGGAGCACCGAGTCGTATGGCTCAAGCTAGGTATAGTAAGCTATATGCTAGAAGGATATCCCTATGTTTTCCCAGGGTTGATTCACTCCCTCTATATAAAGCCTCTTAGCTTCCCGGTTCCCTCAAAATCAATCCAAAGTACTTTTCTTAGTAGCTCGAATGATGTTTAGTTGTCCCTTTAAAATTTTTCGTCATTTTCCCCCTCAATTTCCACAATAGAATATTGACCTATATCTTAACGTTAAGGGCATGTTTGGTTGTCAGGTTACCTCTGGATAACATGGCATACCCCCTAATCTATCCTTGATTCCTGGGTTGGAAATAATTGTATGGATCGTACAATTTCTTTGTCATAATATCTTTTAGCCATGTTCGAATAACAAATTAATATGAAAAGTATATTATAATCATTAAAAAAAGTTAATATCACGTAATCAATATCACATCACATCACATTTATCATTCCAATTCTCCTAACCTTCCACATAACTACTATTCACAGGATGATACTCCAACCCAGTTACCAAACACGCCTTAAATGTAAGTTGGTTGGTCTAAAACACCTCGCGAATCGGGATCAGTTGCTCTAAGGGCCCGTTCGGTAGGAGAATAAACAGGAATAAGGATGGAGAATAAGGGGAATAAGGGTCTATTCTCCATTCGGCTGGAGGATAAGAATAAGGAGAATAAGGTGACATAAAGGTAGGTAAGGTGGGATAAAGATAAGAATAAGAGTAAAATAAGATGGAATATCGGGGAATAGTCGTACCACTGGGAACCGTATCGGGAGGAGAATTGACCCTTTATTCCAGGGCCTATTCTCCAACCAAACAGGGCCTAAGTGTAACGTCCCGGGCTTAGGTCTCCGGTCCGTTATCGAGAAAAACTGGCCCTGACAACTTGTTGGGTCGGGCCCAGATGGACCCGTTGACAACCACCCAAAATACTTAAGCCCAAGTTGACAAGTAGTAATCCCCACCACTTATAAACCATACCCACACTTCGTGAGTTTTAGGTATGGTACTATGTTTGGGGTTGGGATGTTACAACCTCCCCCACTTATATTCGCAACGCTCGTTGCGACATGACCCATCACTTATTCCCATTGATAGTGGCGGCTGCACGCTCCGGGTAGCCATTTCCTCCAACCTCTTGTAGGGGCGGCTCCACCTCTCGGGTAGCCCTTTCCACTATCAGATATAATTTGGCTCTGATACCATTTGTAACGTCCCGGGCTTAGGTCCCCGGTCCGTTATCGAGGAAAACTGACCCTGACAACTTGTTGGGTCGGGCCCAGATGAACCCGTTGACAACCACCCAAAATGCTTAAGCCCAAGTTGACAAGTAGTAATCCCACCACTTATAAACCACACCCATACTTCGTGAGTTTTTAGGTATGGCACTATGTTTGGGGTTGGGGTGTTACAACCTCCCCCACTTATATTCGCAACGTCCTCGTTGCGACATGGCCCATCACTTATTCCTAGTGGCAGTGGCGGCTGCACGCTCCGTGTAGCCTTTTCCTCCAACCTCTTTGTAGGGGCGGCTCCACTTCTCGGGTAGCCCTTTCCACTATCAGAGGGAAATCGGCTCTGATACCATTTGTAACGTCCCGGGCTTAGGTCCCCGGTCCGTTATCGAGGAAAACTAGCCCTGACAACTTGTTGGGTCGGGCCCAGATGGACCCGTTGACAACCACCCAAAATGCTTAAGCCCAAGTTGACAAGTAGTAATCTCCACCACTTATAAACCATACCCACACTTTGTGAGTTTTAGGTATGGTACTATGTTTGGGGTTGGGATGTTACAACCTCCCCCACTTATATTCGCAACGTCCTCGTTGCGACATGGCCCATCACTTATTCCCATTAATAGTGGCGGCTGCACGCTCCGGGTAGCCATTTCCTCCAACCTCTTGTAGGGGCGGTTCCACCTCTCGGGTAGCCCTTTCCACTATCAGAGAGAATTTGACTCTGATACCATTTGTAACGTCCCAGGCTTAGGTCCCCGGTCTGTTATCGAGGAAAACTGGCCCTAACAACTTGTTGGGTCGGGCCCAGATGGACCCGTTGACAACCACCCAAAATGCTTAAGCCCAAGTTGACAAGTAGTAATCCCCACCACTTATAAACCACACCCACACTTCGTGAGTTTTTAGGTATGGCACTATGTTTGGGGTTGGGGTGTTAAAACATGTTGTAACACCCTAACCCCAAACATAGTACCACATGAAAAACTCACAAAGTGTGGGTGTGGTATATAAGTGGTGGGGATTACTACTTGATAAATTGGGCTTAAGCATTTTGGGTGGTTGTCAACGGGTCCATCTGGGCCCGACCCAATAAGTTGTTAGGGCCAATTTTCCTCGATAACGGACCGGGGACCTAAGCCCGTGACGTTACAAATGGTATCAGAGCCAAATTTCCTCTGATAGTGGAAAGGGTTACCAGAGAGGTGGAGTCGCCCCTACAAAGAGGTTGGAGGAAATGGCTACCCAGAGCGTGCAGCCGCCACTATCACTGGGAATAAGTAATGGGCCATGTCACAACGAGGACATTGCGAATATAAGTGGGGGAGGTTGTAACACCCTAACCCCTAAACATATTACCACATGGAAAACTCACAAAGTGTGGGTGTGATATATAAGTGGTGGGGATTACTACTTAATAACTTGGGCTTAAGCATTTTGGGTGGTTGTCAACGGGTCCATCTGAGCCCGACCCAACAAGTTGTCAGGGCCAGTTTTCCTCGATAACGGATCGGGGACCTAAACCCGGGACGTTACACTAAGTGTATCCATTACCCGAAACATCCAATTAGTTCCTAGGGAGACTTCTTATTTTTAGCCTAATGATATAACTCGACTATTGGTTACACCGAATTAAGGTACAATCAACATTTTAGCATCATACTGATAGGAAGGTATTACCAAGATTCACAAATCAACATCACTCTATTTTAATTCATTTGTTGCACCAAGCATCACAAGCATTATCCTTAATAACATATACAACGTTTATATAGTATTATTCATAATAACATAGTAAGAGAAAACTCCGTATAAGAGCGGACCTTCTACATTGATATTAAATTACATTATGTATATTTCCATCTTGCAGTCCATGTTAAAAGAGGTATTAACATATTCTCTAATGTTTTGTGAAGTATTTTATGGATGTCAAAATTTAACAAAAGGGGCTATGAAGAATAACATGAAATCCTTTTATATTGTAGGGTAAGATGGAGTTACACCGACAGGGGAGCCAAGTTAGACCCCCTACCTCGCTCCCACGCTTTTTTAGCTTTTTATGGTATTTTGTTAGACACTTGAGGGATGAACTGAGATTATTAAGAGGTAATTCAGATTTCGTAGAAAACATACATTCCTAATCTGTCTATCAGGAAGGGGTCGATTTCAACAATTTTGAGACCGTAGAGTGATAACAATTTCAAAATGAATTGAATTTTTAATGAGAACATGTTGATATTATATGATCTAAACCCTCAATTATTTTAAAAAAATAATATAAAAAAGTTGAAAAAATGAGGTCGGGGAAGCTAGCTCCGCTCCTCTGGTGGTAGCACTATTCTACCCTATATTTTATTATAAACATTTTTTTTAATTCTCATTAGAATCATACCCATAAAAACTAAGCATTTAGATATTTTAGTCATTTCTCATTCCACATCCTTCCTGCTTTCGATGATCCCTTGGATATGTTAAGTCTACCACTAAATCAAAAGTAATTTAAATACATATTAGATTTTGATCGTAATTTTGGACGTTGATCCCTACATCAAGAAAAATGTTGAGAGTATAATCAAAGCTACTCTACTATTTCGAAAAGAAAACCACAAATTCCATAATTTTGATCTTTAGACCTAATTAGTCAAGATAGGTACATCTGCTCATTAACACATGCTAGTTACTTAATAATTTTTTTAATCAGGATTTTGAATCTCAATTCGAGCTTCAATCATCAGAAAAGGTAGGATTGCGTTCTATACAAGTTACTCTACCATTTAGAAAAGAAAAGTATATTAAATCCAATCTTTTTGATCTTTGAAACTAAATACTCAAATGTAGTTATATGTGCACTTATATTGATGCAAATTGATCGCTGAGATCTATTTTTATTGGGATTTTGTGTAACATCCATACCCCCAAACATAGTACCACATCTAAAACTCACGAAATGTGAGTGTGGTTTATAAGTGGTGGGGATTACTACTTGACAACTTAGGCTTAAGCATTTTGGGTGATTGTCAACGGATCCATTTGGGCCCGTACCCAACAGGTTGTCATGGCCAGTTTTCCTCGATAACGGATCGGGGACTTAAGCACGGGACGTTACAAATGATATCAGAGCCAAATTCTCTTTGATAGTGGAAAGGAATACCCGAGAGGTGGAGCCACCCCTACAAAGAGGTTGGAGGAAATGGCTACCCGGAGCGTGCAACTGCCACTGTCACTGGAAATAAGTGATGGACCATGTAGCAACGATGACGTTGCGAATATAAGTGGGGGAGGTTGTAACACCATAACCCCAAACATAGTACCACATGAAAAACTCACAAAGTGTGGGTGTGGTTTATAAGTGGTGGGGATTACTACTTGTTAACTTGGGCTTAAGCATTTGGGTGGTTGTCAACGAATCCATTTTGGCTCGAACCCAACAAGCTGTCAGGGTCAGTTTTCCTCGATAACGGACCGGGGACCTAAGCCCGGGACGTTACATTTTGGATCTATTTTACTAAAACATGGGAGTATGTGAAGACATGGTGTTAGCCTCAAGCATCACAGAAGGGTGGAGACCAAATCAAATCCGATCTAGGCCAATTAGTCATATTAGTTGGTATGGCAGCGAAAAAACAAAAAAATTAAGATGCAACCACATGGCATGGGAACCTTTCCCATACCACTTCATCAAGACCACACGAGTTTAGGCTTACCTCTTGAAGCGTGGTTGTGATTCTCAGAGCTTGTAAAGTAAGATGCCTCCTGACTCAAGTCCGATCCAATGAAATTGCACTTACGGGCATGGTGACGAGTCACGAACTTCCTGCAATCCTAAGCAACAATCCAAGCAAGAAACCTTCTGATTTCATCGTATGAAATCCATTGTCTTCTTCACGAGCACGAGGCACCGAAGAAGACTGACTTCCTCGAGCGATTAGTCCGACAACATAGCGACAACGCGACGACGATCATGATCTCTACCAAGGTTACGAAGAGAGAAAGAGAGAGTGGACATGTGTAGAGAGAGAGATTTGCTAATGCGATAATTGCATTCAACTAGTGTAAAGAGGGCTAGGGTTGACCTCTCTTTTATAATATTTTGAAAGTCCATAGATCCCAATCCATGTGCTCATACTAATTAATGATTTAGATTGATTTGTATTTCTTTCTATGGATCTTAATCCATGTGCTCTCACTAATAATGGTTTAGATTGATTTGTGTTTCTTTTAAGTTTATAATAAATACAAAAGAAAACACAAAGAATAAATATAAAAATAGTTTCCAAATTATAGCAGTTAATTGATAAATGAATTTAATTAAAAAGAAGCTCCATCCATTTACTAAAATTAGGGTGGATGTCCACCATGTTTTAACAACCCATGGACGTCCACTCTAAGTAACGGAATGAATCAAATTGATTTATTGATTAATTAAATAATTGAATTATCATCAAATAATTCCAAATTATTTATGATAATTGCAATTACACCCTTTACTATTGAGAATTAAATTCTGCCATCCAATATTTAATGTAAATCATATTAATATTAAATTATATAATTTGAATGCAATTCACATTAACATATAAATTGCGAGTCTCATTCACAATCAACTCTCTTTAGGATATTGTGGATCATATCCACATTATCCATGATTATTGTGGATAGTGTTATCCATATTAGTCCTATCCATGATAATTAAATCCAATTTAGTTATATTGGATATCTCTATCCACACTAATTGTGATAAATACATCTTATTTAATTATTCAATTTTACAATGCTTAGATAAAATTATTTATTGGACAATTCTCGAACTCTTTCAAGAATTATGTGCCATCTCCTCAGATACTTGGAGATAAGGTCACGATGACTGTATATGCCATGCATAGTTACTTGGATAATGAGATCCAATCTCATATCTAGATATAGAAGACCACTCCGAGATGTCAGATCATGTCAGACATGATATCCCATTTTCTCATTGCATCTGAAACATATTCTGATCAATGTCCAACATTTGGATCAAGTTTAGATACCCAGTCTACTAAGAGGACTCACTAAAATCCAAACATGTTTCATTACTCCCTTGGAATGGAAATGTCATGATATAGAATCATTTAAGATCACTTCATTTTCGAGTACTCCTAACACCCGTATATCCTGCGTACTGAAAGACCATGATTAAATCCAAAGTTCTGATCTCATTTTGGACCGTCTCAAAAGCATATATCATACCAACAAATCATGTCATGCTTCCAAAGTAAGATGACCATTGATAAAATTTGGTTGGTCCCAATATCTTAGGAGTGAGCTCATGTATTCCGATTTGATAGTGAACCTGTATGATCCCTTTGAGAGATCGTATTACTCATATGCCCTCGTATGCACACCAGCTTGTCGGTGTATATACCTTGATTTGGTCATCAACCTAATGCTCTGTCTAATGTACACACTAAGACATATAGCAATACACCTGTCTCCGGTCAGAGGATGCATGCCTATATCGTGACCGCATACGACATATGTCTTAGCTATCTCGATCTCGCTAAGACAACTCTTTGACTTAACACATCCGACACTTCCGAATCTCTATTCCTATGCGAAGGACCTGCATCAAGAGATCGATTGAATATCAACCTTTGGAGTAAGGATTGTCATCCCCTTCTCAGGTTGGAGATCCTTTCTTGACAATCATTTGATAGTGTTAGATGAGTCCTCAATCTAACTCTTTAATTAGATATCATCTCAGCACCATCATCTATGATTCAACCATTGAATCAATAGTTGTGAGATTATCAAGATGGCCATGGTGCATAATATTAATTGTACGAAGGGACCTTATAAATGCATGCATTCATTAATCTCAGACATGAAGTAAAAATCCATAACTTTTATTGATATGTAAAAGGAACACAATAACTTTTATTGTAGAAATGATTCACCTAGGACTCACATGTCTAACTCTATGTTCTACACAAATATAGTACTTTCAAGCGAAGAAAAGACTCAAGATCCGATGGACCACTGACGAACGTGAAAATCTACTTCTTTAATAATGATGAATTATAGTATAGGAGGCAAAAAATAATTCAACAAAAACCATAATCTTTGAATGTTGTGGATCATTTATACTTGGTAAGTCTACCAAGATCGAACACAGAGAACGGTGATTCTTAGTTGCGTGGTTTTAAATTAAATTAAGTAATTAATTAATGTTTGATTAATTTCTGTGTTGGGACAATATAATATAATGCAATGATGAAGATGCGATGCAAAGGAAATAAACAGAGAAGATTACGTCCTGGATCTGTGATTTTAAACATATTAAATCCCTAAATAATCTGATCTATAATTTCACAAAATTAATCACAAATCAAAATGGATTGATCTTGACTCAATGCTTCAGGTTAATAAATTAATTGACGCTCAGAATAGTTTGAAGCAAAATATCTGGCCTCCAAATTTCTTTGATTCAGTTCCTTGAATAGTCGACAATAATCTTAGAGGATTAAATCTTAAATGAATCCCTTGTGAAGATTAAACTATTTAGAATAATCAACAAAGATCACAAGAAATTAATCAGATTAAAATTCTCATCCGAATTCCTGTAAAATATAACGTTAATTTCTCAAGCACAAATATGTCACTATTAGGCTACATATGTCAACAGACATCCTCAAATAATAATTGTAATAAATAACCTCATATCTATCCACAAACTATCCTAAGTGGTAGAGCATGAAAAGAGCTTCAAAATGACATATTATATGCTAAAAACAGAGTTCGTATGAGAAAGATATGCTCAAATGAATTTGTAGGGACTAAAATGTAATTAAAATAAAGTTTTTCTTTCAAAAAGGTCCCTGAAGGGGATTATCTGTAATTTTGAAAAGCTGAAGGGCCCTCTGCAATTTACCCTAGCGGGGGTATATTTGTAATTTTTGAAACTTCTAGGGGGTGTATCTGCAATTTTCCTCAAGCGCACGTGCATAGCACGTGCGCCAGGAGGCTCGGAGGTGGGCTGGAGGTTCAGAGGGGCCGAGCCTGCGGTTCGGACCCGGGGCTGAGGGTCGGGGCCCCGAACCAGAGGTTCGGTCGATGGGCGAGAGGCTCGGACCGAGGCTTAGGCTCGGATGGTCCGAGCCTCCACGTGTCTGGATGGAGTGGCTCGGAGAGCCCGAGCCTCTACGCTAGGGCCTAGGCTCAGACTGGAAGACATGGCAGCCTGTGGGCCGTCGGATCAAGGGCTGATTGCCCGATCCGATGGTAGCTGTACGCAGCGAGGGCAGGGGCGATCGGTCGAAGCGGAGGTTGTGGTAACGACCGGGCACAGGTGGAGGAGGACGAGCTCCTCGAGGGTGATGGTGGTGCTAGAACCTAGGCACCGGAGAGGCGAGCCGGGGGGAGCAGATGGTCGTGGCCGTGGCAGGCGGCTGCCGGAGACCGAGGAGAGCGGCTGAGAAGGCGCGGCGGCTCTGTTGGCGAAGGTGTACCTGGAAAGTTAGCAGAACAAAGCAAAAAATAGGGGATGATAGTGGTGTTCGGGTGAGGGATAGGAGCAGAGCACCGACCTTTGTAAGGTCGGAGATCGAGGGGGGCGGTCGGTGTCGATTAGACGAAGAGCTACGGACTTGGGGCTGACGTGAAGAGGGGGAGGAGCAATGGTGCGATTGGGATGTGTAAGAAGGGGGGAGGGGCGGGGGGCGGGGGTGGAGTACCTGGAGAGGCGTGAATAGCTCAATGACCAAGGTCGGAGCAAGCAATCACGCTGAGGAGGATGCTCACTGCAACGAAGCTCCGTTGGGCTCCAGATCTCACCGAGAAAAGGGAAGGTTGCACGGGCTGTCACCACCGGTGAGGGACTTCCCTGATGGCTGCAATCAGTGGATACCTCAAATGGTCGGCCTTGGGTGGAGCTTTACAGGCGCGTGTGCGGAAGAGCATTACGCGACGGGGAGGAACGACTGGCAAAGGTGCGTAACACCGGCAATTACATGTAGAGGAAGGGGCGGCGTCGAATGGCGTTACGCACGAGGGGTGGTGCAGGTTTGGAAATGGCTGGAGGTAGGAGAAGGTGGGTCACGTGCTATGCACGTGACCCGGGGGTGCCACGTGGCATGCCCAGGAGCTGCCACATGACACCAAAAAAAATTTCAAAATTAAAAAGGCAAAAGAAAACATAGAATAATAGGAGAAGATCTCAGATCGAGAAATTTCCTTCACGAAAATTGTTCATCTTGACGAGATTTCATGAAAGATCCGTGAGCAAAAGAGGTCATCTGCGCGAAGTGGTATTTTTGGTGGTTCTCCATGTGTATAGAAAACCGATTTTTTGGAGTTTTATAATTTTTTTGATGGTTTTAGAGAGGATAAAAATATAAAAAAAATACGATAAAATACAAGAAAATTAATTACACACTAATATAATTTTTTGGATTTTTAATAAATAAGAATATAGGAAAACAAAATAGAAGTATGAAACACACAATTTTTGTACAGACTCTCAACGGACACTTGGACTCAGTCAGTTTCTTTGATTTCAGTTTTAATATGGATTTGGATTTTTATGTCGTTTAATAAAACTTTCATCAAAGAACACAAATGATGAAGAAATAAAATTAAAAGGGTTAATTATGTACATCAAAACTTAGGTCCAAATTAGCAAAAAGTTAAAATGCACAAAAGAGGCCCAAAACCCAACTTTCACATATGAGCTCCGAATTTTACGAAATTGGTCTTGTTTTGAAGGTATTTGAAAATGGAGTATTTTAAAAGTAAGTTGACCAAAATCGGACACTGTATGAAGGAGACATGCTCGTTTTAATCCGTCAGATGTGAAATTAGACTTTGAGATTATTTGACACTTATTTGAGTTAGTTTTTTTTTGTATTTTTTATTTAATCTTATTAGTAATATCTACACAATGGAGGTGGTTTGGGGTCAATTGGAGTTAGGATGAATTAACTAAAAATATGAGAAGTTAGTGGCTTTTTGGGCTAATTTACAAATGGAATTTTTAATGCAATTATGCATGATGAAATGCAAATATTATTTACACATGTATGTATGCTAATGATGCTCTATTACTGATTAAATGCATGTGAATTTTGAGAAACAAAGCCTAATTGACCAATTTTAGCATGATGAATACGGGATTCATCAATCACTCTTTGTGAACCGGACATGCATATATATATATATATATATATATATATATATATATATATATATATATATATCAATGAGAGAGTATAAGATTCTTCAATCCAAGAGTTGGATCCATGATGCGAGCTGATTGACACTTGATCCACCTCTGTCTCCATTGTAGGATCCATGAGCTGCTCAATAATGATAAACAACAACTAATATATATGGGGAAGCTTTAAATGAGACAGGATCTTACCATTATCATGGTAGATTGTCAACGTGAGATGTTAGATTTCAATCAAGTGGATGGGGTTTAATGGATATTAATGTTTATTTTTAATTGATTAAAAACCTCTCTTGGTCATTTACACATTCTATATAATAGAATGCAACGACCCACAACCCTAAATTCTCTTTCCAAATTATCTCTTTCCTTTTTGCTCATTCAATATTCAAAATCGAAAGCTAAATCTTCGGTTGACGATGCGTAGAGGGCTGCATAATGGCAACAACATGGAAGGTTACGCATGGAGGTATGTTGATGACATGGAGGAATGCATGTAGAGGCATCAATGTGGATGTAGATGACATGGAGGGCTGCACGTGGATGTGGCGATACAGAATGTAACATGATGGCGACAACATAGAGGGTTACTTGTGGAGGTGACAACATGAGCATTGACGGCGTGGAGCTAGAGTTGCACATGGAGGCAGAGTGCAGGTGGAGGGTGGTGACATGGAGGTCGAGGCGGAGGATGGAGCGTGGAAGGTGATGGTTATGTGTGGTTTGTACCGGGAATTATGATCCGATTTTACATAGTGGAGTATGTGGTTTACATAGTTCAGTACACATTTTGATAAGTAATTTACTGATTTACAAGTTCGTATTTATAAGCATTGTACACAATGTACAAAGACAACGTGGATCTTTAATACACCATCGGAGTTCACGCACCATATAGTCAAATAATATTAATAGAAAATATAAAAAATAACCATTATATTGCTATTCTGTGATTCAATTTACAAAAGATCATACAAACTTTACAAAAGAAAATACCCATTTTACTTACAACTATTGACTAAGAATGAAAAAATGTAACAAAGAATTTAAAAAGCTGATAGGGATTCTACATAAACCAAGGTGCATTTTACAAAAACTTTAACAATATCAACTCAACTTTCCTTGCATTAAATATTATCAAAAGTTTCAGAGCACAAGAAAATATCATTTATTCATTCTTAATGGCTGTGACTAAGGGTGCTAATCGAATCGAATGCCTTCGAATCCACGAGGATTCTGATTCGAGTCATCATAGAAGTTCTAATCCGAACTCGAATCAAATTAAATTAGGATTCAATTCATTTTGAGTTTCGAATATTCCAGTTCGATTCATTTTATTTCGAATTTGAAATGTTAATAGATTTTTATATGAATTAAGAATAATATAATATAAATATGTTATTGTATAATTCTAATTTTGAAAGTATATTACTAAGATAAGTTGAAAAAACTATAAAATCAAGGAAAATATCAAATAAAAAAATACATTGGACAAAAGTATATAATTTTTACAATCATTGTGTCTTTTACAATCTAAATATACTCTTTTTTCTATGATGAAAAATATATAAATATGATATAATTATATGAGCCTACCAAAGAGATAGGATATCATTGACGAAAAAGATGAACACATCATAATTACCATCGCATGTTAAAGCAAGACAAGGTCAAACTTATATAGAAAGTTGATATAATTAATATTATTATTTGAAATAATGGTAATAGTAAACAATAATATTGAAAGATAAAACCTCTTCATTAAGCGCGAGGATCTTCAATATCAAAAAACCAAGCCATGAAAATGAAATATACGACTTTTTGATGCATAAAAGAACAACATACATTATGATGAGAAGAATTTGTATATTACTCATGTGATGATAAATGTCACCTTGACGATGATAATAATCATCGATTGCCATGCAAGGAAAATCAAAACAACAAAAAAAAGAAAAGGATTATATCTAGATAAATTTCAAATAACGACAACTGTTAAAGAGGAACATGAAGTAGCAAAATCATCATTTTCATGTGCTATGAGAAAAGCCACCATAATCTACCGTGGGTTTCTAGGATCTTTTGTTGGTAATGAAAGGGGGAATCGAAAAGACAATGCAAGGATTTTGGGAACATGTAAATAAATGTATGAATGAGGATTTAGAATAATAATATTAAACATTTGATCTTTCCTATTAGATTTTATTACTAATATTTTTTACCCTTTTTATATATTTAATATTTAATCTTTAGCTAATAGATTTATATATACATATTAAATTAGGTATGACTTAAAGTTCTTTGTATCCTCTTAATGCCTCAAAATTTCTTAATAACACGCTAAGATTGATTATTATACTTACACAAAGTAACTCATACCTAAGCTATCGTCACTGGGCTAAAATAATTAGTCAAGATATGGAGTTCGATGTTTTGTATAACCGATGCATGAAGGACCCACATTTTTAACTCATAACATATTTTGCAGTCAAACCACTTAAACTTTGTTATAAAGAGGAAAGGAAAAAAATGGGTCTCATTAAGGGGGTCTACTGTTGCATATACACGACGCGCATTGACAAGTCTCGTCAGTGTAGCGTTGGAGTATGGAAAGCATAGCGGTGAACATTGGACATGATAAATCGTATCAATGGAGCCTAGATATGATTATAAGTTTAAAACTAACCGCTTAATAATTGTAGTAAATTGATTTGAGAGTATCTTTTGTTGCTTGCACATGGTATGCTTATAGATATAATGCAAATGCTAAATCTTTCAATGTAAATTAAACGTAGTAGCTTTTTAATACATATTCATATACTCTTTTCTACATTTATATACCTACAAATGAATTCAAATAAATTCACGTCAACCATTTTGATGTAATTACGCTATAATTCCTTGCACAAGAATATTCAGAAAAGATTCTAATTGACCAAGAGTGGTTGTTACATGTATGTATGTAAATATGTATGTATTATATGCATGCATTTGTATGTACTATGTATATAAATACATGGATACATATATGTATGTATATAAATATTAAATCAAACCAAACTATTATCTAATGAATTTAGGCAATTTCAGATTCGACTCATTTGGGAATCAAATCCACAAGTTAAATTCAAATTCCATGCATTTGATTTCGAATCAAACTTTTTTTTCAAATTTTTATCGAATGAATCCTAATCAAATTTGAATTATTCAGTTCAATTAGCATCCCTAACTGTGACTTGTGAGCTCAAATTGATTTAAATAGGCATATTTAGTTGCTTACTATCTTTTTTTCATCGTAATCACAAGGAGATATCATTAAACCTTCTTATATAATCTTATAAAAATGTTTGCCATTATGTTTTACATAGTAATTATATAATCATATTATAAGTGACTAAACCAATGCCACTTCTACCTTTTTTTATGCATGAAAATATAAAATCGAAAATATTGTTACATCTATACAATCGAATTCAATGGAAAAACTTGTAGCCTAATTCTACCAAGTAAATTATCCAATATAGAATGCATTTATCTTATTAGTTTTGGTAGCTTCTAAGTTGTGATTGCAAAATTAATGTGAGTATATTATATAAAAAATTAGGTTCGGTATTCACTCGATTCGTTAAAAATTCAATTAAGATTTGATGGAAAAAGAAGTGAATTAAACTTGTACACAAGCTTAGATTCATTATATTAATAAAATGAAACTAAATAAGACAGGTTTGCTCAGGTTCGATTTGTTTAAGATTCAATTAAATCTAACGTACATATAAGTACATACATATATGTGAATTCATATATTTACATATAAATGTGTCTGCACAACTATATATAGAACTTACGAAGATTCACTAACATTTCTCAAGCATGACTGAGCCGAACCAAATTGAACTCGAAGCCTTAGATGTGTTAAACAAACCGAATTGAACTCAAAGCGCAAGCAAATGGAACCAAATCAAACATGGGTAGTTCACTCAAGCACGTGAGTTGGTTGCAGGGTGACTCAAGGATGATAATTGTGAGGCGATGATCAAGATAATTTCGAGGTGTTTACAAGATATCTGCGAGATGACAACGAGTTGGACATGGCTATGCAGTTAGTTTTGGATTATCGAGATCTCCTTTCATCCTGGCTCAAAGATACGTGCCCAACTTGGGCTTAGATCCTCTGTTGTGTAACAGAGTGCTGTAACATCGACTCCCCGCTCGTTCAAGATCGAGCTGCGCACACGGGTTCACAGTTTTGGTGGGCCTTTTCGAGCACACCGCTCGATCATGATCGAGCAGCCCTCTGCAGTTACAACACCTTTGCTATACAACAGAGGATCCGCACGAACCCAAATTTGCAAATCCATGTATTGACATGGACCTTTTTCATGAATGTTTTGAAATTACATTGTACTTCTATATTCTTACAAATTTCATAGTAATATCCTTCTGTTATGACTTGTGCTCCTTTATTACACTAACCAAAGGACAATACCTTGAAGTTTGTAAGAATATACTAGCATAACTGTAATCACACACAAAAAAAGTGGAGTGTAAATGTTGTTGGAAAAACTTGAATGATTACAATTATAAGTTTCCCATCATCCAGTCCTTGGCTATTGGGATAGCCACTACTCCACTTGGACCACAACTTGAGGTGCATATCGTGCCCCCGCCTACCCATCTTATATTTATTTAAAAAGTCATGTTGTTTGACTAACGTAAAGCAATGCCATGACTAGGACGCTATTCTCTTCTCTTCCTCTTTTCTTCCTTGTACGGCTATTCTCCTCTATGCTCTATCCTTATTCCACCATTATTTCTATCCTTCCAGATTAGTGCCCTATTCTAGCTTATTCCTCCCCATCATTCCTGCTTATTCCCGAACAAGGTATGCAACTTTAAACTTAGTTTCACAATTACTACTCAATTTAAGTATGTGGGTTATTAAAAGATATATGCGGTGATAATTGCTACTCAACTTTTGAACTTAATAAGTTGTCACAATAGCGGCTCAGAGTTGGACTCGAGGTGTTACAAAGAGTCCACCGTAGGTTTGTTTTAACCCACCGTAGTATCATCTTTGGGGTTTGTTTTAACTTTAGATAATAAGATTCTCTTGAATGACTTAATGTAAAGGTATGGAAGGAGTATTATGAAGGAATACTATGGAAGAATATGTGAAATAGAGATTTTTTTAAAAAGAAGAAGATCGAAATCAATAGAGCTAAGGGATGTGAGATTGCTCTTCAAAACCAAAAACCTAAAGTTACCCAAAATTACCCTATTTTCGCTATTTTTGTTTCTTTTTAGACGGAGCAGCACTAACATGGTTGAGTCCCAACTTTCGACAACAAGTACGGGAAGAGGGGGTCCAACGGTTACTTGGTACCCCGTAGCTGCAAAAATTTGTGAAATCACTTATCTTACTTTATGCCACGGATTTCTATCCCAGCAAATGAACGTAAACATGGGATACAACAACTTAATCTCCCACCTTATCCCGAGTGCCGTATCTCGCTATCGAACGGACCCTTTTAAAGGATTTTAAAATATGGTAGGAGTATAGATAAGGAGGGGCTTGGATTCTAAAAATCACGAGATTTCCATTTGGTGGTAAGATGACCAGAGAAGAGTTTCGCCTCACAAGCAATTTTGATGAGCAGAAGGGCCATACCCTCGAACGCTCTCAGTTATCGCTCCTTCTAGATCAATCATCAGGCTGGTGTTACCTTGGATTTCATTTGCCAATATGAGATAGATTGTGTATAAACTATATGCAATATAAAAGAAGTATTGAAACAAATTTGCAGGTGTTCTCAAATCGAATAATGGTAGAAGTTGTAGGGAGAAGCAACATTATGAGAATAGGCAGCAAGCTAATATTGAATAAGCGCATTCTATCAAGATTGACATATTTTCTATGTGATACCATCCATAAGAATAAAGGAATTCGGTTGTGGAAGTGCTTCAACCAGAACTCCTTGTGCAATTTCGCTGATAGGCTACCGCGGGTGAGGATCGTGTAGATATGCCTTTCTGTGAGAGGCATCGAGCCATTTGGTTTATCTAACTAGGCCTCGAAGGTAGGGAACTCGTCCAAAACGTACCGATTTCCGACTAACCTGTTTATTTTAAATAGGATATGCATCATACAACGTGCAATCATCTTCTAGGACAACATCAGCACTGCAAAATCAATCGCCTCCAGGGAGTCTTCATTTAAGTTACTTGCACAATGCATAAAAAGTTAATATTATGGTTTAAACATAAAGAAAATAACTGTTACAACGAAAAATTGCACGAGTGCTCCCTACCAAGAACTTCCTTGAACCTTCCTTCTGTTCTTTGCTGAAGCTGCTTTCCTTGAAAACCTTGATAAAACTTGCACAAATCAAAGGTTTTATCAATATGACTGCACTGCGTACCGAAATGTTGAAGCTCCAATATGCAAATCCACACAATGTTTCAGGGGGATCTTCAAAGTTTTGAGGCGAAGAGTTCACAAGTGATTAGGTCGCCCATATTTGCATTTCTACCAGCACTTAAGACAGGCACCAGACTAAATATGGTCTCCTCATTTGATCTGGGAATACCATCAGTTATATCCGACACTTCAACAAAAGTTTCGCGAAACGCATTCCTCAGACTCTCAAGGGCAATATGAGACATTGAAAAGTAAATCATTAGACTCTGCAACCACAGTTGTCAAATAAAGCAATAAGAAAATATAATAAGAGAAAATTAGAGTAAGATTATTTGTTATGGGGATGGAAAGGGACTACAACATATAAACTGGAATTGTGTCACATTACAAGATACTGATGCAAATACATCACAGAAGAGAAACCACACTGTAATTGGCTGATTCTGTAAGTTGAGTGTAACTCGGAGACAGACTTAAACATATAAGTGGGATAGTAAATGCATAAGTAGTCTAAATAAGAAAAACAACTAAACCAAATAATTCAATCCTTAATAGTATGTTTCAAAAGCCTTAAATGGAAAAAAAATGTACAGTAGCATCACATAACCTTTAGATGCAGTTCCCAAATCTACATAGACATCTTGGTTTCAAGAAATGCAAAACTTTTCCATTATCCAGCAATGTCATTGTGACAATCCATGAAAATACCTTAATCAACGATTCGAACTCACATAAATGATATTTATGGGCACTTCTAGCAAATGAATCATCGTATTGTAAGCAATAAAGGCATACAACCATGCAAAAAAGGTCAATGGGGAAGTCATGATTTACCATCAATTCCGACCATGAGAAGTTGTTCTCAAAAAGTGTTCTGTGAAGATGATAGACACAAAACCTTGATAGGGCCCGTTCGGTAGGAGAATAAGCAGGAATAATGATGGGGAATAAGGGGAATAAGGGTCTATTCTCCGTTCGGCTGGAGGATAAGAATAAGGAGAATAAGGTGAAATAAAGGTAGGTAAGGTGGGATAAAGATAAGAATAAGAGTGAAATAAGATGAAATAATGGGGAATAGTCGTACCACGGGGAAGCGTGTTGGGGGCTTATTCCCCTTATTCCATTCCTTCTTATACCCCAAACGAACAGGGCCTTAATATTTTTCTCAAACTTATAGAAACTGTAATCTGGAGTACCCTGATTGGATATAGAACAAAGTTCCGCTGCAACATCACTTGTAATGAAGACGACGGATGCACATATTCTCCCAGGAATAATGAATTTCTGACTGCATGAATTAGTGAGACTCAAGGGTCCCAAATCCCATGTCGGAATCATTTCTATGCAACCTTGGCCATTTGGCACACATATAGGAGTACTTGCTTGTCTACTCTCCGGAACAAACAACACCGGTTTCACTTCAACATATGCTCTGCAATAAAAGAAAACGATGATTAAGATTTATAAGCACTAGAAATCAGCATGTCAACTCACTAGTTATTTCATCCAATTTCTTAACTATAACTAACATGCGTTTAGAGGTCTGGTGAAATAAAATATTGTAAATAAAAAAAATCTCTAGAAATTATTACACTGCAACTTAGTAAAAATGGTATGAAAGAAATTGTTGAGAGAAAAAGGGTATTATGGGGATTTGACTGTATGTGGAGACCTCTCTTTGTAAAACCCTAACCCTAATCCTCTCTATATAAAGAGGATTAGGGTGCCTAATTGAGATATGGAAAATCCTAATTACAATCTTCCACATGGTATCAGAGCCCTAGGTTTTCCCTAGGGATCTGCGCCAACGCCCCTCCCTTCCCCTCTCCCATCTCGCGCCGCCTCTCCCCCTTCCCATCGCGCCTCCCTTCCCCTTCCCCTCTCCACATCTCGCCGCCGGTTCCCTCTTCCCCCCTACCCACATCTCGCCGCCGGTTCCCTCTTCCCCCCTACAATGCACATTCTGTCGTAAATTGGGCCATACCGAAGATGTATGCTACAGCAAACATGGACGTCCAGGACCATCAGCTCGGGTCGCGACTACAGATATTGAGGGAGGCTCGATCGAAATCCCGCGGAAGGATTTTGATGACCTTATGCAGCGGCTATCACAGATGAATCATAATGAAGCAACCACTTCTGGCGATATCGCCGCAACCGCACAGACAGGTACAATTCTAGCCTCAGCTAGCCATCATAAAAATTTACAATGGCTCATTGACACGGGGGCTTCCACCCACCTGTGTGGGGATCCTCGACTATTCCAGAGGCTTAGCACTACCCAGAAAGGGAGAACGGTTCAAGTTGCTGATGGGCGATCATCACCAGTTACAGGTGTTGGGGATGTGCATCTCACCCCTACAATTGAGCTACATAATGTTCTCTTAGTTCCAGACTTCCCGCTTAGTTTACTTTCGGTCAGCCAGATATGCAAAGAACTTCGCTGCCAAGCAATTTTTGACGCTAATACTTGTGTTTTTCAGGACATACTGACTGGGAGGACGATTGGTACGGGCCGTGAAGAAGGAGGCGTCTACCACCTTGAAAAACCATCGATCGCCTATACCTCTGTCAACCAGTCGTCCAGTTCTCTCTGGCATCAGCGTTTAGGTCACCCTTCAGTTCATAAACTGCGTCAGATTATCCCACACATATCCTCTACAAGTACTATCAATTGCGAAGCCTGTCAAGTTGGGAAACATCATCGGGCTACATTTCCCCCCTCTGGTAACCAGCATTCTACTAATATTTTTGATTTAGTTCATATGGATATTTGGGGACCCAGTCGGTATCCTGATCGACTAGGTCATCGTTACTATCTTGTCCTCATTGATGATTTCTCCCGCGTAACGTGGTTATTTCTTTTGACGAATAAATCTGATGCTACTAGCTGTATTATCCGATACATCAAAAATATACAAACTCAATTCGGACGAACTGTTAAAACCCTCCGCTCCGATAATGGACAAGAATTCCTCGCTCATGACCTCCAAAGTCTACTCCTTGACCTAGGCATTATACATCAGACCACCTGTCCCTACGCCTCTCAACAAAATGGTGTTGCGGAACGTAAACATCGTCATATCCTGGATACCGCACGCACATTACTTCTTGCCTCTCAAGTTCCCTCCCGTTATTGGGGAGATGCCGTTTTGACAGCAACTTTTCTTATCAACAGACTGCCATCTACAACTCTACTTGACAAAATCCCTATTGAAATTCTTTTTCCCGGAAAACCCATCTTTCCTATACAACCACGGGTATTTGGGTGCACCGCATTTGTTCATATTCCAGCGTCGGGTAGGGACAAGCTTGCTGCTCGGGCTATCAAATGTGTCTTTCTGGGGTATGCTGCAAATCAGAAAGGCTACCGATGTTTCGACACTCACTCACGTAAACACTTCATAAGTGCTGATGTCACATTCCTCGAGACAATCCCGTATTTTTTAAACTCAACAAAAAGTCCTCCTTAAAATTTCTCCGTCGAAGACCTCTCCTGTCCCTTACCAATCCCAACTCCACCACAATCCCACGCTTCTCCTTCTGAGCCCGTGCCACCTCCTCAGGTATGTTCTCCAACTCAGAATTCGGAGACTAATGATATTACAGAAAACTTAGTGGAACTTCCGATAGCTCAACGTCGCCAGGCTCGACAATGTCCGTCTGTCTATCGGACCAGACACCCGATTGATGCTGCGGTGTCACTATCCAAGCTTACTCCAACCTACAAAACTTTTGCGCAGGCTGTCTCAGACACCGTCATACCCAAGAACCATATTGATGCACTACAAGATCCTCACTGGTTCAAAGCAATGCAAGAAGAGATGTCCGCTCTTGAGTCTAGAAATACCTGGACTCTAGTGGATTCACCGACGGATGGCCATATCATTGGCTCCAAGTGGGTCTTCACAGTCAAGTACAACCCAGACGGATCTATTGCACGCTACAAGGCTCGTTTGGTTGAGAAAGGTTTTACTCAAACCTATGGTATTGACTTCTTTGACACCTTCTCACCCGTCGCTCGAATGTCAACAATACGAATTCTTGTTGCTGTCGCCGTTCAGTTGGATTGGCCACTACACCAACTGGATGTCAAAAATGCCTTCCTATATGGTGACCTTCATGAAGTGGTTTATATGCAACAACCACCTGGATTCGAGTGACAAGGGGAGTGCAAGAAGGTATGTCTCCTTCGCAAAGCAATCTATGGGTTAAAACAAAGTCCTCGAGCCTGGTTTCAAAAATTGTCAGAGGTTTTACATGTGATTGGGTTCACAAGATCAACGTCTGATCATTCCTTATTCACCAAGAGAAGTCCGAAGGGCACGGTATCAATGCTGGTATATGTTGACGACATCATCCTTACAAGAGATGATTATGAAGAAATTGCCAAAGTAAAGACTCATCTTGCAGAATAATTCGTAATTAAGGATCTAGGATCATTACGATACTTCTTGGGAATTGAGATAGCCAGGTCAAAGCGTGGGTTGATAATGTCCCAACGAAAATATGCCACCGATCTACTAACAGAAACAGGGATGCTTGGGTGCAAGCCAGCACATATTCCTATGGATCCTAAAGGGCGAATCTTTGAAGAAGGAGCACCAGAGGATGCTGGCAGATACAGACGTCTAGTGGGAAAGTTGCTATATCTTACTATTACCCGTCCAGATATTGCTATGGCAGTAGGAAGATTGAGCCAGTTTATGGACTCCCCCACTACTAATCATTTTGAAGCATGCATGATGGTCCTTCGATATATCAAACAATCTCCTGGAAAAGGACTATTATTCCAAAAAGACAACAACCTCAATCTTGTGGCTTACTTTGATGCTGACTATGGAGGGTGCCTGCAAGACAGAAAATCTACCACAGGTTTTTGCACATATCTGGGAGGAAATCTAATCACATGGAAAAGCAAAAAGCAAGCGGTAGTATCTCGATCCAGTGCTGAAAGCGAATATAGAGCCATGGCACAGGCAGCAGCTGAACTTGTGTGGGTCAAGTCCGTACTAACTGACCTCCATGTCAGACCCAAGGATGTTATGGAACTAAGATGTGACAACCAAGCTGCAGTATACATTGCAGACAATCCTATGTTTCATGAGCGCACAAAACATGTGGAGATCGATTGTCATTATACAAGAGATCTCATACAAAAAGGCCAATTACGTACACAAGGCGTTACGTCTACAGAACAGACGGCAGACATATTCACAAAACCATTAGCTAGAGTTCAGTTCGAAAAATGTTGTAACAAGCTGAGCATGTATAACCTATATGCTCCAGCTTGAAGGGGAGTGTTGAGAGAAAAAGGGTATTATGGGGATTTGACTGTATGTGGAGACCTCTCTTTGTAAAACCCTAACCCTAATCCTCTCTATATAAAGAGGATTAGGGTGCCTAATTGAGATATGGAAAATCCTAATTACAATCTTCCACAGAAATGATGCAGAGGACACCTTTTGGGTAGTGCAGGTGCAAGAACATAAATGAAAATTGGATCGGGATTCTCATTCTGAGTTTTGGAGGGCCCCTCACTAAGGAACTTCTCCATTATGCATTGCACATCAAGCCTATCGGCAAATGTGAGAGACACAGAACAGTAAATCACAAACAGAATTCCGGATGAAATCGATGAGTTGAAGCATCTGATAACAGCATCACAATTGTCTAGAGCTTGTTGAAATTCTGCAGCAGGACCTCCAGAACATAGTTTCATAGTAGGAGGATCAAGTCCCAATTGTCCAGCCATATAGAGAATTTCTTTGTGCAAAGTTGCCTGAAAGAAATGTACAATTAGACTTCAGATAGCAGTCACAGTGCAGTTAAATCAGACCATTAACATTTTACATATAATAGTACAACAGCATTCATTATGGTGCATACACAACCATAAATGTGTACAAATACAGAACCCATATTCCATGGGGCCTGTTTGGATGCCATGTCAAACGCCTCTTCATGAGTAAGAGAAACTTTGTCAGTGAAAATGACAAGTTATGCTAAGAAGGCGTGTTTTAATGCCGCAACAAAAAAACCTCTGTTTCCAGTTTGAGTGCATCTAAACAAGCAGACTTGTTTTCTTTGAAAGGACGGGATGAGCTTCCAGTAAAGGCCCATCTGGTCTCCCGTGTGGTACACACCCATCACTACCAACAGACCATTCACTGGGTTCCAAGCAGACGTTTAAATAACAAAGACGTCAAATATCACATTGAGATGGCTCATTACTGCATACGTAACTCTTCACCCTGGGCCCAGAGAAGGCATTTATATATGGAGTAACTAGACTAATTTGAAAAGAACAATGGACACGGTGGTATGAACATCTCTCTCCCTTTTCAACTGCACAACATCCCACCCTTTCCCCTTGACCCCTTTTCACCCTACCCCCTCTTCCCCCATGCTCCCTCCATTTGTCATCTTCCCCCACCTCCTCACTTCCAAAGATCCCTTCTCCACGACCATTTGTAACTATCCCATGCTGATGATGCACATGCATGCACACACATACTTGCACACACCCCAACACACATTGCGTGCCTGCATCACCCAGCCTTCACACCCTCAGCATCCTGCCCCAACAATGCCTTATTGCCTGTGGTGGCTGAGTGTAGTTTAGTTGGGAGAAGAAGAGGAACATATGATTTACAAAGAAGAGGGCAGAGCGAATCTGTGGGGGTTTGTGGGAAGAGAGGATTGCAAAGGGTTTGGGTTATGTAATGAAGGATACAAGGAGTCACGACTAGAGATTCAGGTAGAGGGGGGGGGGGGAATGGTAAATTTATCCATGAATAATTAAAGTTATGCTTGCTTACTGGAAAATGTTATGGAGTTCCCTCTTTGATTAAGCCGCATATTTTGGAATCATTTTGGGATTTTTTGGGACTTTACTTTTGACCACCTTATGTATGGGGGATGTGCTCATTAATAAATTTAAGCGCATAGGTTTATTTATTACCTGACTGTATGGTCCAATGCAACTAGGTGCCCAACATGAAATGCTCTGTACGTGCAGAACATTTTTGGTGTCATCGTCTGCCACCAAAATTTCAATATACGAATCACCTAAACCTGCTTGCACAAGAGGCAATTCAATGCAACTGCGTGACGGAACGCCCATGGGGCATCTATTCTCAGTTATAAATCTCAAATAGACTTCATTTGCCAAAGCAAAATTATCAATGTCAGAAATGTACAAATGAATGTATAGAACATTCGCCCATCCAAAACCGTATTCACCAAGTTGTGATTCTACTTTCCTCAGATTAGCAGTTAAATCATCTTCTAAACCTGCGCAAATAACAGATGGAAATCAGTAGATTTCTAAATGAAAGCAAAGTATAAAAAATTCTTGATACGAAGCATACATACCAGTTGAGTAACCTGGATTCCAACAAGATATCAAAAAGGTCTTTTTCGTAGTTGAAACATGCACACCTTTCATTTTACGAGCACAAGAATTGAGTGTTTTCTCTTCATAAGAGCAGTTCGCTAATTGAGTAGGAATGGAATCTCCCAGCACCTCAAAAACAGAGCCTGCTTTCCGCTGAATAGTTTCATGTCCGTCACTTGTATTTATAAGTGAATTTCCTACTTTGTACTCCAGATGGAAGGACAAAGGATGAAGAATTCCAACTGGGGCAAAGGAATCCATTGAATGCATTATTATTTTGTAGTCATTCAAGACAATCCGTGCATTCTGCAATAACGCTGATGATTAGAGAACTTGGAACAGAGATGGTATCTCCCTGCAGTAGAAAAGGAACTGCAAGCACATTTTACTAAATATTTCGAGTTAGGCGTATTGTTGCTATTATACAAGATGCCTTAAACTTTGGAAACAATCAAATAAAGAAAAAGAGATGTTTTTCCTTTTTCCAATTCGTCAACCAAATGTCTGGAAACATGGCCAAGATTTATCCACAATGCCCGACAGAATAAAAAACATTGAAACCTAACCTGAGTGCTTTACAAAGAAGAAAACTAAGACCCGAACAAAAGATCGGATGCAAGGCAAAGCAGATACCTATAATCAACACTTGGCCTTCGACACTTTCGTGATACTACATAAATTTAAATAGTCAACTATAACTTCAAAAAAAAATCAACAACAATCCGCACTCAAAGATCCAGATTCAGATTAATTTCACTGGCAAGTAAATATCACGTCAAGATCATTTCATCAGATTTATATTTATGAAATACTAATATGGTCATATATTATACTTTTTTTGATGGAAGGTCATATGTTATACTTTAAAAGATGCACGTTTTTATAAATTGTAGTGTTGAGATACTGTAGAGAAAATTGTAGTGTTGAGATAAATTAGAGTTTGCGTGGTTTTTCCCTTCATGTACTTTTGGTATCTCGTTTATGTCTCTTGATCCCTATATAACTTTGCTATCAACCTACTATATAAACGGGGCAGACCTCTCCTAAGAAACAAGTATTTTATTTTTCAAAAATTGGTACCAGAGAAGCAATCTTAGACCAGTGATCAGATGCCCCATCCAAACCTTCCCCAAACAAACATTACATGAATACTGCTTCATCATTGAATTGTATACTTATCAAATTTTGATATGGTCATCGTGGAAAGGAAAGAATAAATTACCCATTGATGGAGTTCTAGGATTCTCTCATATATGAGAGTAACATGTTGGGCAAATTACATAAAGAAGATAAAGAAAATAAATAATAATAAAAGACATGAAAGATAACTACTATCTCAACATTCCCCCTCAAGCTGGAGCGTAGATATCAATCAGGCTCAGCTTGGAGCAACATCTCTAGTAAGGCCCTTTGGCTAGGGCCTTTGTAAGAACATTTGCTATCCGGACTCCAGAGCTAACATTAGTGGCAATGAGACCCTCATGTATCATGTTACAAGTGTAGTAACAGTCCACCTCGATGTGCTTGGTCCTCTCATGGAAGGCATGGTTGTTTGCAATGAAAAAAGTAGCCTGGTTGTCGCACTGGAGACATATGGGAAGAAGCACCTCAATAGACAGATCAATAAGAACATATCTGACTCACATCACCTCGGTACTAGCTTGCGCCATGGCTCTATATTCTGATTCAACACTAGATCTGGCAACCACAGTCTGCCTCTTGCTCTTCTATGACACCAGGGAACTTCCTATGAACATTGTGAAGCCAGAAGTAGACTTCATGTCCTTAGCATCCAACATAATCTGCATCTGCAAGGGATGTACATCTGCTAAATAGAAGACCAGAGTTAGGTAAGGCCTTCAGATACCTCAGAATCATATGGACTGCATCCACATGTGCTTGTCCGGGCTGCTCCATAAATTGACTCACTTTGCTCATGACAGAGGATATATCTGGCTTAGTGATGGTCACATACAGAAGCTTGCCAACAAACTCCATGTACCTCCTCTTGTCGACCTCTTCAATGTCATCATCATAGAGCTTCATGCTCAGGTCCATAGTAGTAGTGGCATGTCTGCAATATGCCATGCCTGTCTCAAAAAGAAGATCTGTAACGTACTTCCTCTGGATCGTAAACCTCGCTGGTTCCTGGTAAACTCTAGTCCAAGGAAGTAGCATAAACTACGAAGGTCCTTGGTCACAAACTGCTAATCTAGGAAATTAGCAACCCAAATGCCTTGCTCGTTATCATCTGTAACAATGATATAATCAATATAGACAGAAATGACAACTGTACCTCTCTGAGTCCTGTGAACAAACAGAGAGTGATGGGCAGTCGATCACACAAAGCCATGATGCTCTATTAAGTCCGAGAGCTTATGGAGCCGTGCTCTTGAACTCTGCTCAAGGCCATAAATCGTCTTGTGAAGTCTGCAAACCTTCTGACACTCCCCCTCTGTAGCGAACCCAAGTGGTTGCTGCATGTAAACCTCCTCCTTTAGGTCACATATAGAAAAACATTCTTCACATCAAGCTGATAGAGGGGTCAATTTTGTGTCACTTCAACTGTTAGAAAGATACGCAAAGTAGTCTGGCCACTGGAGAGAATGTATCATGATAGTCCGCCCCATATGTCTGGGTGAACCTGCGTGCCACAAGTCTCGCCTTGTAGAGATCTATACTGCCATCTGCGTGGTGCTTCACCGAGAACACCTGCTTGCATCCAACAATGGATGCACCAATTGGAGCCGAAACAAGGCTCTAAGTGTCACGCGACAATAGCACGACCATCTCCTCCTCCATGGCAAGATGCCACTGACTGTACTAAATAGCCTCCTGATATGTCCGTGGTATTTCGAAGGCTGACATTGCCAATGTAAATCTCCTGAAATCCTCTAAAAGTCTGCTCAAAGAAACGTGTGCTGCCAGAGGATATGGAGCACAAGTATGTCATTGCTTTCGCAGTGCAATCGGCACATCAAGATCATCTACCATCTCCTGAACCTGTAAGTTTCCCTCTTGAGATGGTATCTGCTCATCATGTAAGGAATCTTGCTGTACAAATAACTCAGTAGTGCCACCAGTAGAAATAATGTGCTCATTACATACATGAGGTGTGATGGATGATGGGGAAGAACTATGAGTAGGGGGAACTGCTAGAAATAGGAAGCGGAAGCAGAATCAGAAAATAAAGATAAAGAACTTGACGAACACAAATTTTTACGTGGAACCCTACTCCCTAAGGAGCGGGATGAAACCACGGGAGAATGCCTCAAAGGGCCAGGTTTGTCTATTGATTTTCTCAATGGATACAGGAGGTCTGGGGCTCCTTATATAGCCTCCATAAAGTCTCCAAGTCCCACCACTGGACAATGTGGGACTAAACACAATGATGTGGTAAATGGATCCTGGAGTGATCCATTTACCCATCTACAACTCATATGGCGCACAACTAAATACTCCAACACCCCCTCTTTTTAAGAACAATGATACTAATAATTAATTCTACGATCCGTAAATTTTTGGCATTTTTTGAAGCTATGGTTAAATGACTCTGATTTTCTAAGCACAAGTTGGGCAAAATACATAATTTTATGCAAGAATAATATTAATTAATTAACCATAAAGAATAAAAATACCACAAGCATGTCATATTGTAGATAATTAATTGTATAACGATGTGTAATTTTTAAATAAGAGATTGATAAAAAAAGAATATTAAAAATAAAGGGAGAACATAGGGGCCTCAATGCAAATTACAGTAATTAAATAAAAGAAAATTGCATAATAGGGTCTAAAGTGTAATTACCTAAATCCCTCCGGGTTTTCTGCAATATTCCCAAGAGGCACGTGCGCAACACATGCCCTTGGACGGCAGAGACTTTCTGGAGATTAGGTGAACTTGTGGGGGTTCCTTCGCAAATAACACATGTCCCACGTGCTCTGCACACGAGGGGGTCTTTTTGGAATCTGTGGAGATGCAGAGGCGTTCGTGCAAATTTTCCTCCCCATGCGTGCGGGACCCGTGAGGGGATGCCAACTTTGATCTTCATGCTTGGGAGTAGGGGTGGTCTTCGGGGCTGAGCTTCACTGCAGGAGAATGATGGCTGGCGTGGCAAGGAGCGATGACGGAGGAGCTGCTGATGTCAAGACTGTTGAAGGACCGACTGCAGAGCTCGAAGGCGGAGGGAGCGACCGATGGCACGTAGGCGCTGCTGTTGGAGGTCGACGAGCGGAGGTTGGTGGCGCTGTAGTTGACAAGGAGCGATGGAGCGTCAGTGGGTCAAGGTGGATCTTGCAGTTGCTTGGCGAGGCAGAGGCACTTGCGGGGAGGCGTGGACGATGACGGCGGAGGGAGTTCTGCCCAGGAGGAGGACTATAAGCCACTGGTGGGGTGATTGCTCGTTGAAGAGGCTGTAGTGGTGGTGGCTCATGCCTGCGGGAGTGCTGGAAGAGAGTTGTCTCTGTAGCTGCGTGCTGCTGCTCTGCTCGGGAAGGGGGGAAGCGGGCAACAGGTGACTGCTGGAGAGGCGCCTGTGGGCGGTGGTTGAATGGGATGGTTCCACGGCTGACAAGGCGATGCGATGCGAAATTGATTGAAGGTGCGATGGGATAACATGGGATTCAGTGGAAAACAAAGGAATGAAGACAAGTAGATAACGAGAACAATAGGGGGTATTTCGCTTGGAGGTAGAAGTGGGTGAAGACCCTATCCTTATCGTCGCCTCGACTGTGTCGACAGTGCACGGGAGGCTTGTCGAGATCACGCCTGTGATGTCTTCCCCGGAGAGACAAGCCCCTGTCACAGACTCCTCCTCCCAAAAGCTCTCTCTCTCTTGTTCCTTGGAAGAGGGTGGATGCCTTGCTCTTGAAGGCTGACGACAACTTAAATATGGGGTGAGAGAGGGAGAGTCGATGGCTGGTAGGCTGTCGGGAGGTGGAGGTTGCGGAATGGGTTGGAGAGGATAGTGTGGAGTTGGCATGGAAGGAGTTTGACCGAAGAGGGAGAAGAGGGCTGGGGAGTTGGTCCTCACGTGCAAGGCACATGAGATTTTTTTATTTTATTTTTAAATTTTTAATTTTTTAAAGTAAATATTTTTTTATAAAACTAAATAAAAAACTCAAAAAAGTGACACATGGCGCTCCATGAGCCGCCACATGTCAACTCCAGAAAATTCAAAATAAAAAGAAAAGGATAAATTAGAAAGAAATGACAAATGACTCGGATCAAAAAGTGCTGAACACAAAAGTTACTCGTCTCGATGAGATCCACAACTTGCATGAAGGAACCAAAAGCAAAAGAGGTCATCTGTGCAAAACGATATTTTTGGGGTACTCTATGTACATAAAATACCTTGGTTTTTTGGTTTTTATAAATTTTTGTGATTTTCAATAAAGAGAAAAAATCGAGAAAAATTACGATAAAATCAAAGATAAATATTTACATATTAAATTATTTTTTGGATTTTTAGTAAACAAGAAATTAGGAAAATAAAATAAAGTAGAAATTGGGAGATATATGTACAAACTTACAAAGGACACTCGAACTCGGTCAATTTCTTTGATTTCTGTCTTATTTTGAATTTGGATTTTTATACATTTTAATAAAACTTTCATCAAAGAATATAAATAAAAAGAAATAAAAGAAAAACGGTTAATTATATACATAAAATATTAAGTCAAAAACTAAAAAAACACAAAATGCGCAAAGGAGGCCCAAAACCCAACTTTCACATATGAGCTCCGATTTTTGTGAAATTAGTCTTGTTTTGAAAGTCTTTGAATATGGAGTATTTTAAAATGAGAAGATCAAAATCAGACATTGTATGAGGAAGATATGCGCGTTTTAGTCCGCATATTCTGAAATTGGAGTTTTGTCTCTCGGGCCAATTATTTGAGTTAGTATTTTTTTTTGTATTTTTCCTTTAATCTTGTTAGTAATACGTAGATAATGGAGGTGGTTTGAGGTCAAATGGAGTTAGCATTAACTAGTTAAAATGCATGAATTTGGATGGAAATATGAAGATGATTATGAGTGCAATTATGCACGCTAAAATGCAGATATTAATTATAAGTGCATGAATGGTGAAAATGCAGATTAGATGATGAAATGCAGCTAATTACTCGGGAACGAAGCTCTATTTTCATCTTTTAGTACGATGAATCACGGATTCATCAACCTGTATGCTTAAACCTTTCTCATCCCCGAGCAACTAAAATGAAATGCAAAAGTGAAATGATTTTGGGTTCCATACCAAAGTCATGAACAAAAGGTGAAAATGGAGCTAGAACCGACCTTTGGATTAATAGTGTGACGGAACTTCTGTGAGACTTAGGGTTTTAAAAACGGCAACCCTCGAGTTCTACATATCATTGTAACATATTCGGCGTAGAAGTCATCTTAGACCAATCCTTCTCGTAAAGCATATCCCATGAACATTGAACAATTGTCTCTTGTGTGTGAAAGGTTTTTTGTTCTCCCCATCAAGAATGCTGGACTGCCATGCAATCCCACCTCCCAGTAACTCATCCTCGGGGAGTCGGGTATTTCCTTCTAAGGTCTGTCGTGCTGTGTTCACAATCGGAAGGGGGGGGGATTAGAAGAAGAGGAAAAGAACTGGAGGGTGACCAGTGTAGTCACCTCTCCTTGTGAAGCCAACCAGTTTAGCTGTCTCCACCAAGACCTGCAGGTTTTCTTGAAGCTTGGACCTTTTTGGTCAAGTATTTATTTGGTGATTTGGCTTTTTTGGTATGGATTTTTGGTAACTCTGCATGGATCTTTTGTGCCCCTACGATATGGAATATTTTTTTCCATACATGTTTTGGGGTCTTAGAAAAAATTGTGCCTGTCGTTCATTCCTTTTCCGAAGCTTTATTTCAATCCATCCTCTGATCTTTAGATGTCCATGCTACCAGAAAAGAGACCCACACAATCTTCCAACATCATGTTTGAGTTGAGCTAAGTGCATAGTGCGAGTGAATGGATTAATTCCTTACTCAAAAGTTACACCCAAAATTAGAAGACTAGGTTAGACACTGAGTCAAAGGCTGCACATTGTCATGTGGAACTCGAAGAATTAAGTCAAAAGACATGAAGCTTCTAAAATCTTCTTTCTCGATGAAGTTCCTCTGGAAGTTACGTAGATTAAGGCCAAGTCAAGACCACTCTCTACTTATATTCGTGACTCAGTTCGGAACCCAAACACTTTTCACTTTGCATATTCTAGAAATGCAAATGAAATGCAGATGCATATGCGGATCAAGATGATTTTTTGTATGAATGCAAGAATGATATGCAAGAGTAAAGAGAATTTTTTCATTTTTTTATTTTCATTTTTTCATTTTTGGGACTTTTACCCATCCCGAAATTATATATACGAAAATATGTGAAAGTACGACCTATGGATAAAATATATATGTAATATATACAAGCCCCCTATACTTAGCGGTGCTATGTCCTCAGAGCACAATAAGCGAAAAGAAGATATAACTCATGCTAAGCGTAGGACAGTGAAGAAAAAAAAATAAAAAGGATTATAGAAGTCAACCGCCCCCTATACTTAGGCTTTGGGCAGCCTGAGTATAGAAGAAGATCAAAAAGTGGAGTGATTGAGGTCAAGAGGAGAATTGGATGAATATATATAGGGTGGGCACCGGCCCCCCTATACTTAGGCTTTGGTCAACCTAAGTATAGGACATGAGTGAGTATGAGAACCAATGAGATCTGGAGAATATACAGATTAAGTGGGGAATAGAATGATGAGTAAATACAGATGGCATCGGTCTCCCCCTATTACTTAGGCCTTGGCCTGGGGGTAGGGGAACGGGGTGACTGATGATCAAGGCGGTTTTCGGCTGATCTTTTTTAAGAAATGTGGTGGAAGGGAAAACTTATTGTAAGAAGATGAATCAGAGGATTTCCAGCCATCGTCAGAGCTATCATTAGAATAATGATTAAAGGTCATGTTACTCCAACTATTTTTATTCTTGAGCTTCTTTCTCAAAGTTCACTCAGTTTTCGGGTCAATCTTTTCTTCTTTTGAATATTCAGATTAACAAGTGTCATTCTGGTCATAACGAATTGTTCTGGTGTATTGAATGGGACTAGAGGAGTCAGCCTTAAAAGAATAATAGAGAGGGACAAGGAAAGTCCAATGTGGATCGATATATGACTTCTTATTCCGATCAGGCTCCAGATTCTTCGAACTGAGCTCTTTCATACTACTCATATCCTCCGAACCTGATGAGTAATCCCTCAGGAGATACTTTTTCCAAAATGTTACAGGTGATAATCTTAGTCGGTTCATGAGGTATTCTTTGTGAGGTGCTCATCATGGGTTCCCTATCAGAGGAGTCTCCATATAAATTGTAATATTCGTATAAAGATCAGCACACGTCATGAGTATTTGCTTATTGTTGGCTTTGCGTGTGTGGACTCAAGGAGATCTGACATAACCTTGTTCGGGTGTGGTGAATCGGATGTTTCTCGGTTTATTTCATCACCTTTGTAGTCTCGCCAACCGTTTCATAGGATGTCTCTCCTTCGTTTGTGTCTGTGATAAGTGGAGAGGTCTGGGCATATAAAGATTCTTCAATGTCACGACTGTGGGTTTCTTGTTCGGTTGTCTTAGTGTTCGGCGTATCCTCGAGAATGATCGATTGGGTTTGGGTTCATGAATATAATGTCTTGAGTCTTGCAGTTAATAGTCGCTCTAGCGGAAGCTAGAAACAACTTTCCCAAGATAATGGGAGACTCAGATAAATCTCCTCAGTGTTCAATGTCCAGAACAATGAAGTCTGCTCTATGTACGACACCTTGGAAATTATTGACGACAGAAAAAATTCCTCTCGATCTTTTTGTGGATCACTCGAGAAATTGAACGATCACTCGGGTCTTTCTGAGCGGTCCGAGTTCGAATCGGTCAACACAGACTTTGGAAGGATATTCAGGGTAGAATCGCCATCAATCCGAACATTATTAAACTCAGTATTCTCAATTTCACATGTCACCTTGTCAACTGTTTGACTTTCTGGACCTTGCTTGTCTGGGTCAACACCATTGAACTGGCCATAGTAATGAAATGATATTCCGTTTGAGATCTCTTCTTTCCCGTCTTCTTAGGTAATAATCGACTCTTCATAAATATCTGAAGATTGGAAACATACTCTATGGTCTTAATTAATGGAAGCTCTAAGATCAACCTTTTGCAAAACGCTTCCATATTGATGTTGTCTGATTTTTTTTAAATTTTCTGATTTTTTATTTTTTTTTTAAATTTTCACTAAAGTCGGTAAGGTGGTCAGTGGACTGGTTAGGTGTTGTGGTGTCTGTATGTGGACATCCATCACATGATGAGTTTTGAGTTTGCTCTATGATTTTCTTGATTCCTCTTGGTTGATGATAATGTCTTTTACTATTTGGATGACATTATCAAATTATTCTGTCAAAACCTCGGTTCTCTTATTGTCCGAGCTATGTCATCATCTCATGACTCGGAGATGAATGACTATACTCGGTATGCCACAACATAGGCATTTTCTCCAAAACCGAGATGTAGTTGGTTCTTTGATTAGGGTTTGGTCATGAGTCTTATTTCCTTGACCATTGGGTGTTATCTTTGTGGTCAAAGGAAAAGTGATCATACTCGGGTAGTGAGTCATCCCGAGTAGAGGATGGTTCAAACATTGAATTTTCATACGTAACAGGGAATCATGTTCCTCTATCAAAGTCGGTTATGTAAATTTTCATCCTCGAGTCCGCTCGCTCCATTGTGTCGTCAAAGAACATGTTCGGTTCTGTGAGCGGTTTGTATCTCAATGTTTCAACCAAGGGTGGGTGAGTGAAAATGATGGCTGGGGAGAAACTACCTCAAAGAGAGGGTTCCTCTGAGAAGGAAATGGAAACAAAGATTGGGAAATTTATCATGTGAGCGTGACCCATGGAGTTTTGTTATGAATGCAAATATTCCGACATCTTCGAATGGAATGAAAAAATAGATTCGCAAAACCACGATCTATGTGTGCAAGTGCACTGTCACACAATTCGATACACAAATGCAAACCCCGATTTCGCCAACTCAACTCAGTGAAGGCTGCAAAGGTTCGACCAAGTTATCTCGTCTATTTTAGTTGGTGATAATTTCAAAAATTTTAAAAGAGTTTAATGAGCTGTTAGGTGCCTATATTTTCCTAAAGACTGGCCTGACTCTTACGACTAGTTGCACCCACTTTCAGCCAGTATGGGAGTAAGTATGAACCGTATGAATACAGTTCAATGTTACCTGAGGACGGAGCCTTACGCAGTGTCCTCTAAACCTCCCACTCTGTTAAGGAAATCCGGATCGTTTACCGGCTACCCGTAGGTCCTCACTGAGAAGTGGCAATCATTTTTGGTAGAAAGTAGTATTAATCTGAAAATCCTGGCTTGACTCTCTATCCTAGAGTTCGTCCCTCTCTCACTTGTAGTAAAATCAAACAATGATGGGGTTGCTCTCCTGAAAACAATGATATTCAATTTTATCCGATTTTAGTTAATCAATAGCATTTTGTTTGTTTTAATTTGGTTATCACTTTGAATTTGAATGGGAATCAATGCACGTCTACACGGGGATTCCAATTTCCTTTATTCTTATGCGGAATGAAAACTGAGGGAGAATCGAAAAAGAAGTGCGACAGGAAACAAGGTGATGAATGCCGAGTTAGAGAAACACGGTGATGAATGCTGAGTTAGAGATACTTATAGTGCTTCCTCGCAATCTTCGTGCAATATGTTAAACAGAATTGAGATTTCTCTAGAAAAAATAAATCTAATACATGCTTGGGAAATCGCACCTAAAAGAGAAATTTCTATCAAAGAGTGATAGAACAACTTATTTTTGCTAAGTGAAAATCGATCTAGTGTGTATAATTAAGTGAGAGTGTGGTTCTAAATTACGAAGGGCACAAACAAGTTTGAAATTACACTACCGTGTGCCTATCCTAATTTCGCCATTCAAGTCGGACCCTACCCTCACCAGAGGGTGAAACATGCCGATAGACCCCATAAAAAATGTTCAGTCTCTTTTACACACACGAGAACCCGATCGGAAACCGCCAGAAATGAGCAGTTAATTAGACATTAAAGAAAAACACTCTCTCTCCAAAAATAAAAAAGGTGTGTATTCGGTCGCTCCAAGATGCATCGGTCTCCAAGAAGATCGCTCCGAGTCACAAGGTACCTCGCAGAAAAAATAATAGATCATTAGAATAAATTATAGAATAATGTGTAAAAATAGAGAATAATGTGTAATTTTGAGAATTAATTATAGAATTAATTAATGTGTTAATTAACCATATAGAATAAAAATACCACAAGTATGCCATATTATAGAGAATTAATTATAGAATAATGTGTAATTTTGAAATAAGGAATTGATAACAAAATGAATATTCAAAGTAAAGGGAGAACATAGGAGTCTCGGTGCAAATTATAGTAATTAAATATTAGAAAACTGCATAACATGGTCTAAAGTGTAATTATCTAAATCCCTCCCGGGTTTTCTATAATATTCACAAGAGGCACGTGCCAGACGACGAGACTTTCTGGAGATTGGGTGAACTAGTGGGGGTTCCTTCGCAAATAACCCTTGTCCCACGTGCTCTGCACGTGAGGGGGTCTTTTTGGAATCTGTGGAGATGCAAGGGCGTTCATGCAAATTTTCCTCCCCATGCGTGCAGGGCACGTGAGTGGATGTCGACTTTGATCTTGACGCTTGGGAGTAGGGGTGGTCTTCGGGTATGAGCTTCACAGCAGGAGAATGGCGGCTGGCATGGCGAGGAGCGATGACGGATGAGCTCCTGATGTCAAGACCGTTGATGGACCGACTGTAGAGCTCGACGGCAGAGGGAGCGACCAATGGCATGGAGGCACCGCTGCTGGAGGTCGGCGAGTGGAGGTTGGTTGCGCTGTAGTTGACGAGGAGCAATGGAGCATCATCAGGTCGAGGTGGATCTTGCAGTTGCGTGGCGATGCAGAGGCACCTGCGGGGAGGCATGGATGATGGCGGCAGAGGGCATTCTGCCCATGCGGAGGACTATAGGTTGTTGGTGGTGCAGTTGCTCGTTGAAGAGGCTGTCGTGACGGTGGCTCTTGGATGCGAGAGCGCTGGAAGAGAGTTGATGAATCCACATTTCATCATCTTTATTCTATCATTTTGGCCTCAAAAATCTTGGCAAATGCTTGTAAATACCCTTAACTCCCGTATTTTAACATTCGTGCATGTGTGTGTAAATGTTGTATAAAATACATTTTTTAAAGCCAAAATAATAGAATAAAGAAAAGAAAAGAAAAAGAATAAAATATTGTAAATATTTTATGACCCGAAACCTCAAGACCAAGGCATCTAGATGAATAGGTCGACAAGGAATAAAGTAGGGGGAGATAGGGGCCATAATCCAATAAAGATTCCTTTTATTTAATTCATTCTTTATTCATTTTGGGACCTATTTTTAGTTCCCCTTTTTATACTTCAAATAAAGTAACATTGTACATGAACGTCGTAGATAATTAAATATAAAAAAATACAAAATTGATTTCATAAAAAAATAATAAACAGATAAAAAGATATGATCTGAATTAGATTCCAGAATCCCAATTTCCCAGACCTGTATATCTCAAATAAAAACTCAAAATGTATCAAAATCACTTTTAATTGTATATAATTTTCAATAAACTATTTAATGAAGGTGGTTTCGTATTTTGTGGAGCTACGGTTTGAAAGTTAGGTTTTGGGCCCTTATTGTACACTTGTACAGAATAAAATATTCATTTTTTAATTATTCACTATATTTATAATTTTATATATTTTTATATATTTTTAAATATTATTTTTAATATATATGTTTATTTGAATCAGAATAAAACACTAAAGAAAATACAAATACATGTATATAAGACATAGGTATAATACCTGTAAATATACCTATATAATTAATACTCCTATTTTATTAAGTGTACAAAATACATCAGAAAAATAAAATAAAAATATATTTATGTGTATAAAAATATTTTATAAATTTATAAAATAAGAAACAAAATAAATAAAATTAAATATACAAAATACAAATAAATTATTAAATTACATAGATAAATGTACCTATATAGGCCATAAAAGGTAACTTGTATTTTTATACCTCAGAAAAATAAATAAAAATCATAATAAAATACTTTACAAAATAAAAAATATTTTTTATTTTATAATCCAAAAATAATAAATTCATTTACTATTTTTAACTTTTTAATCATTTTTCTGGGCTTTTTCCTGGTTGGTCCACGTGGACCAACCAGGTGGCAGTCAACGTTGACCTTGGTCAACTACCTATCCTTCGCCCTGTAGTTGGTCAGAACCTCAGTTTGACTCCTTTTTCTCAATTTTTTCAAGGCACCATCTTTCATCCATTCACGTAACTCTCTTCACGACTTTTGTGCCTCGTTCATCCCTCTTTCACGCCCTTGTCTTCCCTAGGACCGAGGAACATCGATTTCATCGATCTCCCTCGATCTTTGGAGCCCGATCGTCAACTCTTCAAATAGCCATCCGATTTTCATTTGAATTTTTGAACCCCTTTTTCACAGCTTCGCTCCCCCTTTTCATGCCCCATAGCGAGAGGAAGGTGACATCTTCCTCCTCCGCGCGTCAGGTTGGCCGAGCGAGCTTCGAGGCAGCTCCACCACCTCCGGTTAGTCACACCATCGACGCTCTTCTTCCTCAGGTGTTCTTCACCTTTGAGGTTTGTTTTTCTTCATTTTTCTTTGCGTATTTTCTACCCAGTAGTCGTAGGAATCGATTCACCCCGTTCGTTTCGTGTTTCATCCATCAAATTGCCCCGTTGACCCTTCGCCGGAGTACGCTCTGTCCGTGCCCGCTCGTCGCTCTCCACCCGTTTCCACCCCACTGCGGGGTCAAGGCACATTGCCCTCCACCCTCTTACCATTTCTTGCAGGTCCAGAAGCAACTAAGGGACCTGAGGCTCATTTTGAGCCTCACTGGAGATTCTTGGAGCCTTCCAGCTCCGTCGAGCCCTTGTGAGGACTCCGGTCACCGTCGGAGGGTTTTGGAGTTGCCAGGATCTAGAGGAGGACCTCAGGCATCACCACTACCATTTTGGAGCTCGAAAGCGTCGTCGAGAGCTGAGATCGAGGTCGGGGAAGATCGCCATCGCTAGCCTACTTCCCTGTTCTTCGTCCTAGGCTGCCAGCCATTGGATCTGGGCCGGAGCCCAGATCACACAGTCACTGTCAGATCTTCATGCGTCGCCACCGTTCGATCAGCCTTGGAGGATCTAATCGCGGTCGTCGAATCCGAACCGTCATTGGGCGTCCGCGTGCTGCCACGTGTCAAGTGAGAGGGCATCCACCGTCGCATCGCCGGTGCGGGGGTAATTTTGCCTGATACCCCCTTGTTTTTGTATTTAAGTTTGATCCAAAAACTTTCATTTGCAGTTTTAAAGTTTCGTAATAATTGCACTTAGACCACTAGTCTTTTCATATGTGCATCTAGGTCCCTGTCCACGTCACCTCACGTGACTCACGGACGTGGGGTGAGGGTATTTTGCAAGGGACCCCCTGTAGGTTTTGTTATTTCTGTTTACTCCAGGAACTATTTTGTCACGTTGTATTATTTTGGTAAAATTACAAATAAGCCCTCAGGATTTTTGGTATTTACTTTTAGGTCCTTGCCAATCACGTGCCTTGTGCACATGACCTTGGGATTTTTGCACGCCTACCCCTACGGGTCTTGAAATTTGTATTTGGTCTTGGAACTTTATTAATTAGTTATAAATTTCTGGAAAACTTTGCACGTTGGCCGTGTATGTTTTGGATAATTACATATATGTCACTGCTAGTGTTGATTTTTTTATTGTTTACATTTATTTCATGCATCTATAAGTTCCTAAAAATTCCTAAAAAATAACATAAGCTCCTATTTTGTTGCTCTTTCACGCCATATTTTTATTTTGCATTTTTATTGCATTTTAATATTTTTAAAATTCGAAAACATGTATTTTCTTCACTATTTGCATTAGAAAAACCTAAAAATATAAAAACTCTTCGAAAAATTCAAAAAAATATTGCGTTTGTTTCTGTGTGTTTTAACTTGAGTCCAAAAATCACTAAAAAAATCAAAAGAAAACCCTAAAAATAACAAAACCCCTTAAAACTTTATAAAAATCTTAGAAATTCCAGAAAAATCCTAAAAATATAATTTTTATCTCTGATTTTTCTCTGATTTATTATCTTTAATTTAAAATTAGTTTGGGGAATTTTTGGCTTTGTTTGATATTTTTCATCCTCATTTTAGTTTCAGCCTTTTAGTTTATTCACTGATTTTAGTATTTTTGACTTTAAAAAATACCAAAAAATTAGGAAAAATATGTAAAAATCACAGAAACATTATAAAAATCTAAAAAGCCCAAAAATATCTTATTTCCTGATTTTTGACTATTTTTACCTCTTTTTACAAATACATTATCTCTTTCTTTTCTCATATTGCATATATATTCTATTTGATAAATTAAATAAAAAATTATAAAATATAAAAAGAAAATTAAAAATCAGAAAATTGAAAATCAAAATATAAAAATATAAAATAAAAAATTAAATAAAAAATTTAAAAAATAAAAAATTAAAAACCCACAAAAATAACACATTTGTAGACATATACATCATATTCATTCTTGTGCTTGATTGCCTGATCTATCCTGCTTGTTCCCTGTGTTCGACACTCTACACATACTTGCATCTATACACATATTTGTTGTAGAGTTATAATAAATTTTAACTCCGCACGTTTACTTCCATTGCTTGATTTATCTATTGTGGGTTAATTGTTGATTGATTGAGGATTGTTGAGTGGTCAACGCATCGACTGTTGATCCGCCTCGTATATCAATACGACCGCTTGATTTTTCTCGATCATCAAATGGCACCGTTGCCGGGGAGCAACAACGTATAGATCAGCTTTTCTTCCTAGATTGTGATTATTTGCTTATATTTGTGCTTCATTTCTTTTCTCTATTTTTGATACATCTTGTTGAATTGTCTAACCACTCTCCTTGTTTGGATTTTGTGCGAGGTACGCAGAATGAGGGAGGAGCTCCTCTTTAGAGCACATGCGCATCCACGCGAGGCAGCTTTGACCTAGCACAAAGGAGAACTTGGAGTGTCTGAAGACAGTTTTTGAGCATTTTATTTTATTATCTATATTTGTGTAATTCAAGTGAGAGAGAGTGACCATTTATTGTAACTTAAAACGGACTCTTGGACACTTACACTTCACGAGGTCGAGTGCCCGTGGGATTGTTCCCTTGGGGGCCTCGTTGGCTTTTTCGATTTTATCGCCGGTTTTGTTTTATTCGACTTTTATTTTATTTTGATTCACACAGATTTAGCCCCTAGATTTAGGAGTTTTTATTGATTGTGATGTAAAATAGCTAATGCCCCACACTTAATATTTTGCCTGTCCCTATAGACCGTAATTGGACTTGGCTAAAATTCACTTAAAAAGCTATTTGACTTGGATTAGAGACCACGCGTCGGGAGAAGTCGTATACAGCGCTGGCAGGATCCACTGTGGTACACACCGATCGGCTTCCTAGACCGGACTCCGGTTTCTCTTCCTAGTTGATAGCTACTTGTGCTTCATGTTTATTAGAACTTCCTCATCTAGGGACGGTTTCCTCGTACATCATATAGGTAGTTTATTTCTTGTCTTTTAATTTATGCGCGGATCACCCTGCATGTAGAGTGTTGGAGCAAGGTACGCATTTCTATCTCTGCATGCATCATTGTGTTTGATCACGCATCGGCTTTCCGACTTCCTCTCCCGTTTTATTGGACTCAAAATAACCAAGGAAATCGAAAAATTCGTTGGGCATTGTTTCTATTCAGAAAAAGACTAAAAAAAGTGAAAAACCATAAAATTGGGACTGTTAATGTAAACTTGACACTAAAACTCACCTCACCTCTAAAAATTTTTGTCTTGGGGGAGAGTACCCCCTCATTGGTTGATTTATCTACAACGAGAGAGTGACCCGCACACTAGGATAGAGCCATACCTGAACCCCTCTCAGACTACTACTCTAGGGTTAGTCGTTCTCCAGTGAGGATCTCTCCAGTAACCGGTAAAGCGGACTGTGACATCCTTTGCAGAGTGAATTGATCGGGTTGCCTGTAAATGGTCCGTAATTCAAACTGGCTGGGAAAGATCTAGCCTTAGGGTGGGACAATCTCCTAGGAGCATCGGGTTCCTATCAGCTCGCTTAATCGCTCTGATAGATTGATTGATCACCTAACTAAAATTGAAAAGACAATTGAATGAGCCTTTACGGTCATCAGCTCCAGTGTTGTGTAGGTGAACCGGGGGTTTGTTTTCACATCTTGTTTGCATTCCAGATCTCATCTGCCCTTTTTTTCAGATCAAAATGATGGGAAGGAGATCCCTTAGGCCACGCCTGGTGGCACCGCTATCGAGCACCACTTCCTATTCATCTAGGTTGGCTTCGGGGAGTCCAGACCTACTCTTCGAGCCTGAGTTCACATCCACCATGTTCCCCCTCGATCAACCTTATTCTTTAGTCAGTCATGTGGTATCAGAGTTTAGTGCAGCACAGAGTTCTGGACATTTGACGACACCTGAGATGGGTACTTTTGCCTTGTAGAGACCCAAGATATGGCCAGCATAGAGGAAAACCCAGATGAGCAGGAACCGCCTCCGTTTGTATATGATCAGACTGCCATCAATAATTTATTGTTAGCTTCCCTGGAGACCATGCAGAGATAGATCGGAGATCAAGGAACCTTCATGGGTGACATCATGAGAGAGCTGGCGCAAATGCCAGAGGGCAGAGAAGACAGACCTAAGGGTGGTGGAGATATACCAAAAGCAGGAGGTGGAGAAGGAGAACCTAACCAGGAGAGGCCACCACCAATGACCATGAGACAGTTGCACAACCCAGCTGCAACCCTCACTCACCGATGGATCCAGCTTCCTCCCATTGTTGGGAACTTCGAGCTTCGCCCCCAGACCATTCAGTTGTTGCCCAAGTTTCATGGTCTAGCCACCGAGGAGCCTCATCTCCATCTGTAGGAGTTTGAGATGATATGTAGCACTGTCCACGACAGACTGGTGGACGAGGACACAATAAAGATGATTGCCTTCCCGTTCTCCTTAGCTGACAGAGCAACCTATTGGCTGAAGCACCTTAGGAGGTATGTCACATCTTGGGCGTAGCTCCGGCCTGAGTACTTGAACAAGTACTATCCACTCGGCTGGACCAACGCAACACGGGCTATGATCAACAACTTCACTATGATCCCGAATGAACAGTTCCACGAGGCCTGGGATCGATTTTGAGAGCTCATTGACCGGTGTCCACATTACGACAAATCAAAGCCCAACCTTGTTCAGAATTTCTTTTGTAGGCTGACACCAGAGCTGCAGGGGCTTGTTAATGCCTCTTGTGGTGGATTCTATTTCTCCAAGGGTGAAGATGAGGTGTGGGCCATCTATGAAAGGATGGCAGAGAACTCAAAAGTCATGGCCCAAGCCCGAGTCTACACACAACCGAAAATCCCACCACATGCAGTTGCATATAAGAGGATTGCACGCATCGATGCCGGTACCCACACACCGTCAACAACAGCAGCTTAGGCTGAATCCGCCGCAACCGACATGGGAATCATTAGTGAGAAGTTGAACTGCATCGAGATCCTTGAGAAGAAGTAGAGTCAAGGTCTTGCACAGATGGACCAGTTGACTAAGACCATGAGTGACATGAAGACTCAGATCCTATGCATTCAGGAGGCACACACGTCCACTCAGCAGCCTCCCAGGTCACGTACTGATCCCAACAGTAGCAGCTCCACCTAGCCCTCTGCCACATACTTCCAGGTTCACTACATCCAGACAGAGCCGGTCTAGCAGCAACAACACTACCCATCGCCGCTACCATCTCAGGACACTCAGATGGTGGTCTACCAGCCGGATCAGCCACTGGCAGTTCTTCCTCCACCACCCTTCGAGTAGGAGCCATTGATGGAAGTCAATGGGATATGGTACGACCGGTAACCACAACAGGTCAGGATTCATCACGATCACCTCGGATTCTGTTGGACCACTGGAGGCACCTCATCCCAACAACAGCCTCCCGTTTAGGGCCATCAGAACAGCCAGCAGCAACAGTAGCCCCGTTACTCCCACCAGCAGTACCAGCAGGGTCCTCGTCCCTCTTATCAGGGACATCAGTGGAGGTAGCGTCAGCAGCCTCACCATACATACTCCCAGCCTCCCCCTCACTATTCACAACAGTAGCAGCCTCATTTCCAATAGGGGAACACTTCCGGTTCTCAACCACCTGCCTTTGAGAACCCAGCTCTAGATGACCTCGCCCGCTTGCTCTTTGAACAACAAACATCCTTCCGGCGGGAAATGATGAGTTCTTGCAGGAGATGAGGGATATCATCAAGGGCAAGGCCACCATACCAGCACTGATTGAGCCTAATCCGAACAATTTGAAGAGGAAATCTGAGCAGGTACAATATTCAGAGGATACCACTCCTAGTGACTCTTTGAATGACATGTCTTCTTTTATGTGTGATGCTGATTTCCTGACTACTAGGAGCAGTAGGATGCCAGCCGGCGGTACCTCATCTGAGCGACAACCACACGAGGAACCAGGAGCGCCAGATGAGGAGAGTAGCAGTGTTGATGCCGCAGGTGATGTTGATGACGGTGGTGCTGATGCCACCAAGGATAGAGATCCACTTTACGGTACTGAGACTATCGTTTCTCCAGATGCATGCGGTGGTACTGATGCCACCATTTTACTTGATGCTGGGCTAGAGCGCGGTGGTGGTGCCACAAAGTCAGATGCCATGGATGGTACTGAGGCCACCACTTCTACTTTTGTTGAGCTTCCACCTATTGTGTTGCCACCTTTTGTATCTCAAGACTGTGGTAACAAGGAAAAGAACAAAAATATGAATAAAGGAAAGGTTTCTGTATCCACTTCGAGTCCATATGTGTTGCATGATGGTATTTGTATCGATTCCATTCCTTCACCGGCACATGAACCTCTTCCTAGTCCTCCATCTGAGGAGGCCCCTACCATCCCCTTCTCTCAAGCACTCCACTTGGCAAAGGGGAATAAAAGAGAAAATCCAAAAAAGACTCACCAGTTAGAGTTCATCAACCTATGATCGATAGATTTCAGATTCAACTGACTCTATAGGAGGCACTTGAGCACATCCCCCTCTTCCAAAAGAACTTGAGAGAGAAGACTACAGTTCGCATGAAGAGGAGGAACCGCAGAGATGAGATCCATGTGCTCACCTGTTCCACATGCTTTGCCATTCAGAACAGACTGCCAGCCAAGAGACCTGATGCAAGAGTTCCCTATGTCAGAAGCGAGATTCAGGAGCAGCGGTTCGATTATACTCTATTAGACAACGGCTCTTCTATCAACCTCCTTCCGGCAGCCTTACTCGAACGTGATCATTACTATTCAGGTCCTGAAATTCCCCGTGAACTTTGTTATACTGGACATGGAGATCCCTGAGTCAGTAACATATACCTCCATCATACTTGGATGCCTATCTTGGCCACAGCCAAGGCAGTGACTGACCATGATAGTGGGAAGGTGTACTTTCGCGTAGAGGACGAGAGTATACAAATAGAGACGATCGACGAGACCAGAGCGAGGGAATCATCATGCTCAGAGCAGTCCAGTGATACAGAGTAGATGACAGAGGCTGAGCGAGACGTACACTAGGAGTGTGACTTTGTGATGACCGATGATGAAGCAATTTGGGCAGACCCAGTAGGACAAGCCCTCGCCTTGCTCGCAGATTCTACGTACTTACAGCTTATGGCAGTCGAGAGTTTGGATAGCACACCCCCGGCAGATGACACATTTGAGGCAGACAGTTGTGGGATGAGTGGCGAAGCAGAATTTCATTCGTGTTCTTCTAGTTCAGATCCCTCAGATTCGGACATTGATTGGGATGACTTTGATGACTACTTGCCATGTCTGATTCCTTCTGAGCCGACAGCTAGGACGGAGAGCGAGCCAGCACAGTCTACAGAGATACCAGCAGGGTTCCCTTCGTCAGATTTTCATGCACAGCGAGAGTTCTCTCATGCAGACCTGGTAGCCTTCACAGAGACATATCAGAAGCTAGATTTGCTGGCTCCCAGTTGTCCAGAATTGAAGCCCTTGTCGCAGTCGCTGAAGTATAGATTCCTTACGGGTGAGCCAGATATGCACCCAATCATTACCTCAACAGATTTAACTGGAGAGCAAGAATCTCATTTGATGGAGGTTCTTGAAAGAAACCGCAAGGCGATAGGATGGAGTATAGATGATCTCCAGGGGATTAGTCCAGCTCTGTGCTCCCACCATATCTACCTCGAAGAGGACATTAAGACCTCGCGTGAGTTCCAGCGACGGCTGAACCCGAATCTTCGAGATGTGTCATGAAAGAAATATCAAAATGGTAGAGCGCCGATTTTATCTACCCCATCTCCGACTCCAAGTGGGTTAGTCCGTTACATGTGGTACCCAAGAAGACGGGTATCACTACAATTGTGAGTGAGTATGGAGAGGAGATAGCTACCCGGGTATCCATTTATTAGACGGTCTTTGTGGATTACAGACGATTGAATCATGCCACCAAGAAGGATCATTTCCCACTGCCATTCATTAATCAGATTATCGAGAGACTGGATGGGAAGAGTCACTATTGTTTCCTTGACAGGTACTCCGGCTATAATCAAGTGGCCATTGCACCCGAAGATCAGGACAAAATGACATTCGCCTGTCCATTTGGGACATATGCTTTCAGACGGATGCCCTTTGGTTTGTGTAACGCCCAGCTGACATTCCAAAGGTTCTTGTTGTCCATCTTCTCGGACATGGTGGGTGACTGTTTAGAGGTCTTTATGGATGACTTCTTGGTCTATGGCGATGGGTTTGATGCTTGTCTTGACTGCCTAGACCGTGTGCTTCAGCGCTGCATAGAGGCCAATCTTGTCTTGTCTCGGGAGAAGAATCACTTCATGGTGACTCAAGGGACGATCCTTGGTCATATCATCTCCAATAGGGGCATGAAGGTCGATCCGGCCAAGGTGGATATCATTAGAAAACTCAATCCACCGTCCAATCTGCATCAATTGCGGTCTTTTCTGGGGCATGTCATTTTATACCGACGGTTCATTCAGGACTTCAGTCGTATTGCCCGACCACTCACTGATTTGCTGACAAAGGACATCGACTTCATTGTAGATGATAAAGTGTCTTGCGTCCTTCAAGACTCTCAAGAATCTAGTTGTTAAGGCTCCTGTCCTTCAGCCACCCGATTGGTCTCTCCCATTTGAGATCATGATGGATGCTTCTGATTTTGCCGTAGGGGATGTGCTTGGACAGAGGAGGGATGGAATGTCGTATGCCATTCACTATACTAGATGGACTTTGGATGCCGCTCAACGGAATTACACTGTGACTGAGAAGGAGATGCTAGCTGCAATCTTTGCTTTGGATAGTACAGACCATATATTCTGAGATCTAGAGTGACTATCTTTACAGATCACACCGCCATCCGGTACCTCATGGCAAAGAAGGATGCCAAAGCTGGCCTTACCATATGGACCCTTCTGCTCCAGGAGTTTGATATTAAGATTAAGGATAAGCCCGGAGTTAAGAATGTGGTGGCAGATCACCTCTCCCGATTGGAGAACCTTGAGGAATCTGAGCCCAGTGCACCTATTATAGAGACATTTCTAGATGAGGTGATACTCGCTATCACCTCACTTCCATGGTACGCCAACATTGTGAACTATCTCGTCGCCAAGACTGTTCCACAAGGTTGGCCCAGGCAACGACTTGAGACCTTCCTTGTGAAGGCCAAGTCGTACCATTGGGAGGATCCCGTCCTTTATCATGAAGGAGGGGATAGCATCTGGAGGAGGTGTATTCCTTAAGAAGAGCAGCGTAGCGTTCTCACCTACTGCCACAAGCTCGAGGTAGAAGGACATCATTCTGGGAGACGGACATCGTAGAAGGTGCTCCAATCCGGCCTTTGGTGGCCTACTCTCTTCAAGGATTTCGATGAATTCGTGAAGAAATGTACTGACTGTCAGAAGATGGGTACTTGCGGATAGAGAGATATGATGCCCATGCGACCCATTCACTTTTGTGAGGTTTTTGATGCATGGGGCATTGATTTCATGGGCCCATTTCCTAAGAGTCAGGGATTTGAGTACATTTTGCTTGCTGTGGATTATGTGAGACAGGGGGTCTCACTTTATCAACGACAAGGTAAGAGCCCTTGCATATGAGTTCAGCATTGACCATCGTGTTACCACTCCATATCACCCTCAGATTAATGGTCTTGCTGAAGTATCGAACATGGAGATCAAGACTATTTTACAGAAGGTAGTCCGCCCAGACCGAAAGGATTGGTCACAGCTTTTGGACTCGATCTTGTGGGCCTATCAGACTTCCTTCAAGACATCATTAGGGAGATCTCCCTTTCGTCTCGTCTATGGCAAGCCGTGCCACTTGCTAGTGGAAATCAAGCAAAAGTAACCATGGACAGTTACAGAGTTATTATTGGATCTCGAGAGTATAGGAGAACAGAGGAAAGCGGAGTTGGCAACCCTGGAGGAACTGAGAGATACATCCTTTTCTAGCAGCCTACAATATAAGGAAAAAGTGAAGATATGGCACGATTCTCATATCATCCATAAACAGTTTGAGCCTGATCAACGCGTATGGTTGTTTGATTCTAGGCTGAAATTATTTCCAGGGAAATTACAAAGTAAATGGAAAGGTCCTTATGTGGTCAGAAAGGTACATGACAATGGCAGTATTGATGTATCCGAATTGTCATCTTCCTCTACCTTTCGGGTTAACGGTCAGCGCCTGAAACTATATCTAGATCATGATCTGCTAACCGTTGACGTTGCCCCCATTCATCTGGTATGAGATGTGCTCTTTGACTCATATCATCAGCATCTCATACATGATTATCACTTCCATCTTCCACTGTATAGATCCATCTGTCCATATCCACAATTCATTCTCCCGTTATGTTTGCTACCCCGTTGTCATCTTATGATTTTGCTATACTTAGGACACACTTCGTGCTAAGTATAGGGGGGTGCACACAATGAGTTGTGATCTACTCTTTTCTTCTTTTCTTCTTTTCCTTTTCTATATTCTTTATCTATCAGAAAGGTGTCACCCCTTTTTGTCAGTATTCTATACTTAGGACGAACTTTGTCCTAAGTATAGGGGGTGTGCACCTCGAGTCCTTCTATTCTTCGATCCTCTCCATTGTCTCCTCTTCTTGTCTATACTTAGGATATCTTATCCTAAGTATAGGGGGAGACAATCTGAGTACGATCTGTTCATTCCCACCCTTGACCCTCTCTGCTTTGTGTACAGTCTGCTATACTTAGGATTATTTGATCCTAAGTATAGGGGGGACTGTCGACTTCTCATTCATCCAGTTCTTCCTTCATTCATTTATTCTTTAAACTTGTCTATACTCAGTACGTGTTATGTCTTCTCTTTTCCTCCGATCTATGAGGACATAGCTCAAGCTAAGTATAGGGGGGTCGTATATACTGTGTATATACTTTAGCCAAAACTCGTACTTTCGTATTTTTACTAATAAATATGGCTAAAAATCCATTAAAAATCTTAATAAAAAGATGTTGATAATCCCTCAAATTCTTTTTGTATTTATTGATTAATAATTCATGTGAAAATATTTTTTGCAAAATGTTTGAAAAATATTTTGAAAATCTTGGTGAAAAATCTTTTGAAAACTATTTGGAAAACATTTTGTTACATGTTTTCAACCTTTATAAAATGGTTTGGTTTGAAACTTTTATTTTTCTTTGTTTGAAATAAAATGTTTGAAAAATGATTTGCAAATGCTTTGAAAAATAGTTGCAAAAATATTTGAAAAATCTATATATACTATTTGAAAAACCTTTGCAAAATGATTTTCAAATGTGTGTACATGTTTGTAAAATTGTTTGTAAAAATTATTTTGGACTATAGTTTTCACAAATTGTTTGAAAAACCCTTTTTAAATAAGTTTGAGGAATATGTACATCACACCAAAAATCTATTATATATATTATAAAATTGACCACTTACCCTTGTAAATTCTTAAAATTCACTTCTTGTGAATATGAGATGCATCCCTGTGTACTAGTTTTTATTCAAAATATTTGTTTTCAAAAATCCCAAAAACATTTGCAAAACTAAAATCCAAAAACATTTGAAAAATCTTTTTGAAAATACCAAAAAATGCATGTTATCATCTTTACAAAATTCCATAAAAAGTTCAAAATCTTTGAAAATTGCATCGCAAAAATATTTTCTGCATTTTGCATGGCATTAGCATTTTTCGGATTGAGTTTGATTGTTGAACAAGTCTAAATAAAATCCGAAGATTGGAGCTTGATTGGACCTTAAAATCTGCCCAATAATAGGAACCTTATAGGAACTGGAATTGAGGTACTTCAGGTCTAGTTGACTTAATTCTTTGAGGATCACGAGACTTGGTTCAATGGATTCTTGACTGCCTAAGTAGAGTATTTCGAAACAGACACACGACTCTTGTTGATGATGACCTAACTTGGACACCTACACCTTTCACTTGGCTCAACTCAGTTGGGGTGGTGAGGGGATTGGATTTGTCGATATGAGACGCACACAAGTGGAAACACTTGTCCTCCTCTAGGGAGGGAAGTGCACCCCAACCCGTCCAGTGATGAGGAATTCTAAAGATAGGAGAGTGTGGGTTGCGATAAAGCTTCAAAAGAGGGATAGTCTACTGGCTCAAGAGGAAAAACTCCCTATGTAAATGTTGCTGTATATAGTATTTTTAAAAAAAGGGGTAGGCCTGTACAAAAATAAAATGCCTACCAAAGTATGTGAATATGTTGTATAGCCAATAAGCAATCTTGAGCTTCAAAGTCAAATCATGTGAGCCTGCAGCTGGATGACTTGACTACACTCGTTTTGCATCCTAGGGTAGGTAGCTACACTGGCTACCGTCCATTCTTCTCTTCACCCCTCCTCTTGAGCTGGCTGCTACTTGAACTTAGAAGGGAATACCCCGCTCCTCGAGGAATGATTTATTGGATTGGGGAATCATTGGGTTGTCGTACTGGAGAAGTTAGTCTCTTTATCATTCTAGTTGGGGAGAGCCACCATCACTTACATTGTACGAGTCAGCTTCATAGTCGTAAGGGTTCGCATATGAATTGAGATACTTCTGACATGGCTATTGAGGAGACTTGAGTTGAGTTTTGGGATTCTCGAAGGTTGTTGGATTTCAAATCCGATTCCCATTAAGGTTCTGCTCGCATTAAAATTCCGAAGGTCCGACTTAAGCTCCAAACTTTGATTTTGTGAAGACAAGTTTGATAATTAAATCTAATCCATCGTTCTTCTTTTTCTTTTCTTTGTTTTTCTTTCTGCACTTATTGCATAAGTGTTTGCTAGGGACTAGCAAAGTCAAGTATAGGGAGATGATGAATCCACATTTCATCATCTTTATTCTATCATTTTGGCCTCAAAAGCCCTAGCAAATGCTTGTAAATACCCTTAATTCTCGCATTTTAGCATTCATGCATGTGTGTGTAAATGTTGTATAAAATACAGTTTTTAAAGCCAAAATAATAGAATAAAGAAAAGAAAAGAAAAAGAATAAAATATTGAAATATTTTATGACCCGAAACCCCAAGACCTAGGCATCTAGATGAAGAGGTCGACAAGGAATAAAGTAGGGGGAGATAGGGGCCAGAATCCAATAAAGATTCCTTTTATTTAATTCATTCTTTATTCATTTTGGGATCTATTTTTAGTTCCTCTTTTTATACTTCAAATAAAGTAACTTTGCACATGAAAATTGGAGATAATTAAATATAGAAAAATACAAAATTGATTTCATACAAAAATAATATACATATAAAAAGATATGATCTGAATTAGATTCTAGAATCCCAACTTCCCAGACCTGTATCTCTCAAATAAAAACTCGAAATGTATCAAAATCACCTTTAATTGTATATAATTTTCAATAAGCTATTTAATGAAGGTGGTTTCGTATTTTATGGAGCTACAGTTTGAAAGTTAGGTTTTAGGTCCTTATTGTACACTTGTACATAATAAAATATTCATTTTATTAATTATTCATTATTTTTATAATTTTATATTTTTATAATTTGTAAATATTATTTATGATATATGTGTACATTTGAATCAGAATAAACCACTAAAGAAAATACAAAAATAAAAAACCTGTATATAAGACATAGGTATAATACCTGTAAAGATACCTATATAATTAATACCCCTATTTTATTAAGTGTACAAAATACATCAGAAAAATAAAATAAAAATATATTTAAGTGTACAAAAAGTTTTATAAATTTATAAATAAATAAACAAAATAAATAAAATTAATATATCAAATAAAAATAAATTATTAAAATACATAGATAAATGTACCTATATAGGCCATAAAAGGTAACTTGTATTTTTATACCTCAGAAAAATAAATAAAAATCATAATAAAATACTTTACAAAATAACAATTATTTTTTATTTTATAATCCAAAAAAAATAAATCATTTACAATTTTTAAATGAATTTTAATAATTTTCGTGCCTTTTTCCTGGTTGGTCCACGTGGACCAACCTGGTGGCAGTCAACGTTGACCTCGGTCAACTGCCTATCTTTCGCCCTGTAGTTTGTCAGAACCTCAGTTTGACTCCTTTTTCTCGATTTTTTCGAGGCACCATCTTTCATCCCTTCACGTAACTCTCTTCACGACTTTTGTGCCTCGTTCATCCCTCTTTCACGCCCTCATCTTCCCTAGGGCCGAGGAACATCGATTTCGTCGATCTCCCTCGATCTTTGGAGCCCGGTCGTCAACTTTTCTAATAGCCACCCAATTTTCATTTGAATTTTTGAACCCCTTTTGCACAGCTTCGCTCCCCCTTTTCGTGCCCCATAGCGAGAGGAAGGTGACAACTTCCTCCTCCGCGCGTCAGGTCGGTCGAGCGAGCTTCGAGGCGGCTCCACCACCTCCGGCAAGTCACACCGTCTAGGTTCTTCTTCTTCAGGCGTTCTTCACCTTTGAGGTTTGTTTTTCTTCATTTTTTGTTGCCAATTTTCTTCCCAGTAGTCGTAGGAATCGATTTACCCCGTTCGTTTCACGTTTCATCCATCAAATCGCCCCGTTAACCTTTCGCCGGAGTACGCTCCGGCCGTGCACCCGCTCGCCGCTCTCCTCCCGTTTCCACCCTACTATGGGGTCAAAGCACTTTACCCTTGACCCTCTCACCATTTCTTGCAGGTCCAGAAGCAACTAAGGGACCTGGGGCTCATTTTGAGCCTCGTCGGAGGTTCTTGGAGCCTTCCAGCCCCGCCGAGCTCTCGTGAGGACTCCGGCCACCGCCGGAGGGTTTTAGAGTTGCCAGGAGCTAGACGAGGACCTCAGGCATCGCCACGGTCATTTTGGAGCTCGAAAGCGTCGCCGGGAGCCGAGATCGAGGTCGGGGAAGATCGCCGTCGCTGGCCTTCTTCCCTATTCTTCGTCCTAGGCTGCCAGCCGTTGGATCTGGGCCGGAGCCCATATCACACAGTCACCGTCAGATCTTCGTGCGTTGCCACCGTTCGATCAGCCTTGGAGGATCTAATCGCAGCCATCGAATCCAAATCGTCATCGAGCGTCTGCGTGCCGCCACGTGTCAAGTGAGAGGACGTCTGTCGTCAGATCGCCAGTATGGGGGTAATTTTGCCTGATACCCCCTTGTTTTTGTATTTAAAGTTTGATCCAGAAACTTTCATTTGCAGTTTTAAAGTTTTGTAATAATTGCACTTAGACCCTTAGACATTTCATATTTGCATCTAGGTCCCTGTCCGCGTCACCTCACGTGACTCACACACGTGGGGTGAGGGTATTTTGCAAGGGAACCCCTGCGGGTTTTGTTATTTCCGTTTAGTCCAGGAACTATTTTGTCACGTCGTATTATTTTGGTAAGATTGCAAGTAAGCCCTCAGGACTTTTGGTATTTTCTTTTAGGTCCTTGCTAGTCACGTGCCTTGCGTACGTAACCTTGGGATTTTTGCACGCCTACCCCTGTAGGTCTTGAAATTTGTATTTGATCCTGGAACATTGTTAATTAATTATAAATTTTTGGAAAAATTTGCATGTTGGCCCTAATGTTTTGGATAATTACATATACGCCCCTGCAAGTGTTGATTTTTCTCTTTGTTGTTTGCATTTATTTCAAGCACCTATAAGTTCCTCAAAATTCCCAAAAAAATAACATAGGCTCTTGTTTTGTTGCTCTTTCATGCCATATTTTTATTTTGCATTTTTATTGCATTTTAATATTTTTAAAAATTAAAAAACATGCAATTTCTTTACTGTTTGCATTAGAAAATACCTAAAAATATAAAATCTCTTCGAAAAATTCAAAAAAAGTTATATTGTGTTTATTTCTGTGTGTTTTAACTTCAATCCAAAAATCACTAAAAAATTCAAAAGAAAACCCCTAAAAATAGCAAAACCCCTTAAAACTTCATAAAAATCTTAAAAAAATCCAGGAAAAATCCTAAAAATATAAATTTTGTCTCTGATTTTTTTGATTTATTATCTTTAATTTAAAATGAGTTTGAGTAATTTTTGGCTCTATTTGATGTTTTTCTTCCTCATTTTAGTTTTAGCCTTTTAGTTTATTCACTGATTTTAGTATTTTTGACTTTAAAAAATACCAAAAAAATTAGGAAAAATCGAGAAAAATCACAATAACATTATAAAAATATAAAAAAGCCCAAAAATATATCATTTCCTAATTTTGGCTATTTTTACCTCTTTTTATAAATACATTATCTCTTTCTTTTCTCATATTGCATATATATTATTTTTGATAAATCAAATAAAAAATTTATAAAATATAAAAAAGAAAATTAAAAATCAGAAAATTAAAAATCAAAATATTAAAATATAAAATCAAAAATTAAATTTAAAAAATAAAAAAATAGAAAATTAAAAACCGACAAAAATAGCACATTTGTAGACAAATACATCCCATTCATTCTTGTACTTGATTGCCTGCTATCCTGCTTGTTCCCTGTGTTCGACACTCTACAGATACTTGCACCTATACACATATTTATTTTAGAGTTATAATAAATTTTAATTCCGCACATTTACTTTCATTGCTTGATTTATCTGTTGTGGGTTAATTGTTGATTGATTGAGGATTGTTGAGTGGTCAATGCATTGACTGTTGATCCGCCTTGTGGATCAATACAACCGCTTGATTTTTCCCGATCATCAAGAGTCGCCTCTGTGGCTGCATGCTGCTGCTCTGCTCGAGAAGGGGGAAATGGGAAATAGTGACTGCTGGAGAGGCGCCTGCAGGCGTGGCTGAGTGGTATGGTTCCACGGCTGACAAGGCAGTGTGACACAAAGTTGATTGAAGGTGCGATGGGGTAACCGAGGGATTCGGTGGAAAATAGAGAATGAAGAGAAGTAGAGAACAAAAACAATAGGGGGTATTTCGCCCGGAGGTAAAAGTGGGCGACGACCCTATCCTTATCATCACCTCGACCATGTCGGCGGTGCATGGGAGGCTTGTCGAGATCACACTTAAGATGTCTTCGCCGAAGAAAGAAGCCCCTGTCACATGCTCCTCCTCTCAAAAGCTCTCTCTCTTGTTCCTTGGAAGAGGGTGGATGCCTCGCTCTCGAAGGCTGACGATGACTTAAATAGGGGGTCAGCGAGAGGATAAGGGTAGATAGCAGGAGAGTCGGCAGCTGGAAGGCCGTTAGGAGGCGGAGGTTGCGGAGCAGGTTGGAGAGGATAGCCTGGAGCTGGTGTGGAAGGAGGAGTTTGACCGAAGAGGGAGAAGAGGGCTGAGGAGTTGGTCCTCACGTGCAAGGAACGTGACTTTTATTTATTTATTTAATTTTTTTTATAAAAATGAAATAAAAACTCAAAAAAACATGTGACATGTGGCAGCTCCAGGAGCAACCACGTGTCAACTCCAGAAAATTCAAAAATAAAAAGATAAAGATAAATCAGAAAGAAATAACAGATTACCTCGGATCGAAAAGTGCTCAACACAAAAATTGCAGGTCTCGACGAGATCTACAACTTTTATTAGGGATCGAAAGCAAAAGAGGTCCTTCATGCAAAACGATATTTTTGGGGTACTCTATGTATATAAAATACCTTGGTTTTTGGATTTTTATAAAATTTAGTGTTTTTTAAAATTAAAAGAAAAAATCGATAAAATTATGATAAAATCAAAGATAAGTATTTACATATTAATCTATTTTTGGATTTTTAGTAAAAAAGAAAATAGGGAAATAAAGTGGAAATCGGAAGATATATGTACAAACTTACAAAGGATACTCGGACTCAATCAGTTTATTTGATTTCTGTCTCATTTTGAATTTATATATTTGTGCATTCTAATAAAACTTTCATTAAAGAATATAAATAAAAAAGAAATAAAAGAAAAAGGGTTATTTATGTACATAAAATATTAAGTCAAAAACTGCAAAAACACAAAATGCGCAAAAGAGGCCCAAAATCCAACTTTCACATATGAGCTCTGATTTTTATGAAATTGGAATTGTTTTGAAGGCTTTGAATATGGAGTACTTAAATGAGTAGACCAAAATTGGACACTGTATGAGGAAGATATATATGTTTTAGTCTGCCCATTCTGAAATTTGAGGTTCGTCTCTCGGGCCAATTATTTGAGTTAGTATTTTTTTTGTATTTTTCCTTTAATCTTCTTAGTAATAAGTACACAATGGAGGCGGTTTGAGATCAATTGGAATTAGCATGAATTAGTTAAAAATGCATGAATTTGGGTAGAAATATGAAGATGATTATGAGTGCAATTATGCACGCTAAAATGAATATATTAATTCTTAGTGCATGAATGGTAAAAATGCAGATTAATGCATATTAGATGATGAAATGCAGCTAATTACTTGGGAACAAAGCTCTATTTCCATCTTTTAGTGTGATAAATCACGAATTCATCAACCCCCTATGCTTAAACCTTACTCGTCCCCGAGCAACTAAAATGAAATGCAAAAGTGAAATGATTTTGGGTTCCATACCAAAGTCATGAACAAAAGGTAAAAATAGAGCTAGACCCGATCTTTGGATTAAGAGTGTGTCAGAACTTCTGTGAGACTTAGGGTTTTAAAATCAGCATCCTTCGAGTTCTACATATCATTGTAACATATTCAACGCATAAGTCATCTTAGATCAATCCTTCTCCCAAAGCATATCCCATAAACATTGAACAACTGTCTCATGTGTGTGAAAGGTTTTAGCTCTCCCCATCAAGAATGCCAAACTACCATGCAAACCACCCTCCCAGTAACTCATCCTCGAGGAGTCAGATATTTCCTTCTAAGGTCTGTTGCGCTGTGTTCACAATTGGAAGGGGGAGAAATTAGAAGAAGAGGAAAAGAACTGGAGGGTGACCAGTGTAGTCACCTCTCTTTGTGAAACCGACCAGTTTAGACAAGTCTCCACCAAGATTTGTAGGTTTTCTTGAAGCTTGGACCTTTTTGGTCAAGTATTTATTTGGTGATTTGACTTCTTTTTGGTATGGATTTTTGGTAATTTTGCATGGATCTTTTGTGCCCCTATAGATATGGAATCCTTTTTTCCATACATTTTTTGGGTCTTAGAAAAAATCGTGCCCAGTGATGAAACTCGATTTCATCATCTTAATTCGCATTTTTAACCCCCTTGCTTAAGTATGTGTCAATAAAAATCAGATAAAGTCTTGTAATTATCAGATCCTTAAATAAATTAAAAATCACAAAAAAATAACAAAATTAAATTTTGTGGTGTTTTTAGCCTTAAAAATACCCTCAGAAAGATTTTCTATCTTTAAATGACCTCGTCTCCATTTTTGGTCAATATGAAAATTGTAGAGCTCATCGAGATCTACAACTTTCATGTTTTGAGTTTTCTCAAATTCGACCATTTGCTCCTTTATATCTCACAATTATTTTCTAAATAACCTGATTGGGCCACGTGGCTCATTCTGGTTGAGCCACATGGCCGCATCCCCTCGCACCACGCCACCTGATTTCTTAGCCGCCCGATCCATTTCCTCTCTCTTGATCACTGTCGTCCCTTGCCGCCGTGATCGCAACCATCCAATCAGACCACAGATCTCATCCAGGCCGATGGTTCCCGCCTTTCTCTCCTTGCGCCACGTGGAGGCGCTTGCACCCTTCGATCGCCTCCAGTCACTCCATCTCATCCGCTCTACTCCACCGATTCATCCACCGTACGATCAAAGTCCTAATCTCATCCCCACCGCCTGCTAGGATGCGTCCTCAGCAGTCCACGTGGTGCCTTGTACGCCATCCGATCGATCAGCCTTGATCAAATCGCCACCGCCCTTTAGCGCACAATTGTCTGCCGTTGGATCTCAAGATCCAACGGCCAGAGCACCTTCGTCAACCTCCCGCTGGCCCTCTCTCCCACATTCGCTATCTCGCACAACTGCCTCGCCCTTCCCATTTTTTCCGCCATCTCCGACAACCTCCTCTATCCCTAACCACCCCATGACCAAAGCCTGACCATCCACGACCCTCGCGAGATGTCACGCCATCCACGATCCCACTCCGCTCGCTCCATTTTTCCCACACAAACCACGTCGCCCATGCTCCAAACTGCCATCTCCGCTACCTAAAATACTCCATCTCCCCCACCCATTACGGGTGTCCACCTTTACGCGGGGCGAGGCTCAACCCTCCTCCATCTCCCTGTGATAGGGGGAGGTGGCAGGATCGAGCGAGGACAACCTCCGTCTCCGGTGTCGACCCGCCGCCCTCCATGGTGGCGTCACAACGCTTTTTAGCCCGCTCGAGCTGCCCCAAGTGGCTGACGGGGTCCAACGAAGACCCGGGGTTCGATTGAACCCCAAACCTAAGCCTCCGATCTCCATCTCTGACCAGGTAAGCTCTCTCTACCTCCCTTGCATTTTTTTTTGATTTTTCTTAATTAATTAGGTCGCTAAATCCCCCGTCTACCCTCATTGTGCTCCTCGAGCTTCGCCTCACTTCCCCCATTCACGCACTCACTTCCGATGACGCTCCCTACCCTCACAAACTCAGATCACCTATGACCCCCTCTTCTTTGTGTTCGCCGGAGAAGAAGATCGGCTGCCACCTTCTTCAGCCCTCACAACCGTCCATTCCACCCACACATCGCTTACACTTAGCACCACACTCTTTGGCTATTATTCTAATCATGTAGGACATCAAAGCTCGCAATGGTCGGAGCTCCATCGGAGCCGACTTCATCAGCTTCGCCTTTGACGTATGAGCTCCGATGGGCCGATGCAGAAAGTCCAGCGCCTTCCCAGAGCTCCCATCTATCTCGACATACTTCTAGGGAGCTCCGGTGAGGTCCACCGCATCCGAGAACCAGCGGCAGAGCTTGAGCTCCTTCGCCGGAGCTAGAATCCCGCCGCCGCTTGCAGCTAAGGAAGGAGGAACAGGCACTGTTGGATGCTCCTCCCCGGAGCTCATCCAACGGTGTAGGAGCTTCCACGTTGCCAACATCATGTCGCACAGGAGATGTTGGATCACCTTGATCTGACGGATGAAAGGTGCCCACATGTCAGCTTCAGACGACCTCCAAGCCACATGACCGGACCTTTAGGTTCGGATCTCCCGAGCCTTTGCCGAGCCTACCCCGAGCTTCGATCTACTCCTAGCCTGAGCCGAACCTAGCCGAAGCTACCCGAGCCTCCGTCGAGCCTCAACGTCTACCGAGCCTAGAAGAGCACGTGCAGATCACGTGCCTTCTGGGTAAATTACATGGAGGCCCACTGAAGTCTTCAATATCGCAGATAGTTCCTGAGGCACGTGCACAGTGGGTATTTTGCATTTATACCCTCGTGGGTTTTCATAATTGCAAAAATACCCCTGTGCGTGTGGGTATTTTACAGGGAAGGTCCCAAATTTTCTTTTATTTGCATTTTAGTCCCTTCTAGAGACCTGTTTGTAGTTATCTTTCATGTTTTTCTTACAGTTATGCCCTTGTATTCTTTCATGCATATCTCGAGCATCGTACCTCTATTTCAGTTGATTTCAGTTTCATTTCGAAGCTTGCTTGATGATCTTTTTAATGGCATATTTATTTCTTGTTTTGGACACTGTGATTCTTATGTATTATTATAATAGCAAAGTGTCTCTGATTGCTTAAGCTTATGCCTTGTTTAAATTAACCATCAAGTTTGTCACTTGAAATTAAACTCGAAACTGATTCATTTTTTTATTTGCTCATTAATCTGATCTAGGGCATGTTCTCGTTGCATTTCATTGCATTTATTTGCATGAATAAAAATTAAAAAAAATGCATGTTTTATATTTGCTTGATGCATTGTTGTTGTTTTGTCTTCGTGCATTGTTTGACCTATGGTTCTCCAACTCAGAATTTAATTAATGAATAAAATCTGAATAATCACGAGAGAGGTTAGTGTCCCTGAGTTCGACCTTGGTTTTTTACCAAGTAAACAAAAATATACGACCATCCGATTTCATTGATATATACAAATTAGATGGTTTTTGATGGACCTAATCCAGCCCGGCTACGATGACATATTAGTGCTAATTCCGCACTCTTAAAGGGCTGGATTCACGGTTCATCAAATGACGTCGTTGCCGGGGACACGGCTCATTTCTTGTATTATTAGGAATTTTATGTAATTAAGTGTTTCTTTTATATAGGTCAATTTGTTTATCTATTTTGCATTATAAAATTTTTTCTTCTCGATTGATCTCTAACAATTGCTTTTGTGACAGGGCCCTTGATTGATCAAGGAGGCGAGGAGCAGGTGCTTCCCGCTGTGAGGAGCTGCAAAAGCATGCTTGGAGAAAGTTGAAAAGAAAGAAAAAAATGTGTCATTTTTTGCACATCATTTTTTATCATGTAATAATCGTCTTTACAACGGTCATTGAAGACTCGCGATTGTAAACGAACGAATGTAGTTGTGTGGGGATCATCCCCACTTGAGTGTCGACTTAGGACCAGGCACGCGGTTCTTCGAGCTTATTTCATCGTTTCATTCTTTTACGTGCTTGCTCGTAGGTAGGACACACTTCTATATATAGACGCACATAGCCTCGCTTCACTTGGCCAAATTTAAAATACATTCTTCCTCGCTAATAGAAGCATGATTAGGTGCGGCTTTTTGATCGACTTGCATACATGATTTTGGTTTTCAAAGCAGTCCAAGTTTTCAAGTATTTTCGTCAAGTCACTGCATGTTTTATCGCTTAGCTTAGATCATGGGGTTTTTATCGAATACTTGGTTTTTCTCGATTTCCCCTCCTAGCTTGATCACCTAGGTTAATGGAAAATGGGAATGAACAGTAGAAGATGTTTGCTTGATTTTTGTGCTCACCTTAAATCAGTGACAACCTTAAGAAAAATAATTGGGACTGATAATTGCAAGTCAACTTAAAAATGGAGTAAAAATATTATTTTGGGAGAGCAACACCCTCGTTTACGCAATTGATTTTATTTAACACTTTTTCCCGCATAAAGATAAGATGTTTTAATCACCAATAAAACCGACAAGATAATAAACCAACCTCGGTTGGTTTCATGTGTGGGTGAAATTGAAGTGTGTTGCATGATTGATTGAGCCATGTTTGCTCCGACACCCTCCCTAGAGCCTTAGTCACTCCATTAATCTCCGTAGATTCATCCAATCACTTGTATATCCATCCTTCTTCTTCATTCACCTTGGGTCTCACCCAACATTAAATCTCCATCTTTATACTTAGGCTAATCTCAGCTTAAGTATACCTGAGCCCCTGTAATTTTCTACACTCATCTTTTCTGGCCTTTATACTTAGGTTATTTCTAACCTAAGTATAGGGGAAGCCCCCTTAGTTCCCGTATATTTCTCTATATTTAAATGGACCTATGGACTTGTATCATCTAGTGCTATGAGGACATAGAAAGTTTAAGTATAGGGGGGTATACCATATATACAATATATTTACTTTAGCTATAATCTGAAAAATTTGAAAAAAAAATTAAAACTTTTAAAATTCTTTGAACTAAGTGGACTTAGTGGTTTTCAAGGTTTTTTCTATATTATGTTACACTATTTTATAGAGAAATATTTTTTGAAAATGATTTGAAAAATGAATTTCCCTTGTTTTGAAAAATCTTTTTGAAAATGTTTTAAAATTTTTTATTTGTGTGACATGGTATTGAAATTTTCTTTTTGATTTCAAGGAAAGTTGAGTCTAACCAGTGTTCTAACCTTTTATTAAAAAGTCCATAAAAATGAGAAAAATCCAAAAATCATTTAAGAGTCATTGGTGACTACTAAGCCCAAATAAGTAGCTGCATTCAGTGAGGGTTCGCCCTTAGCAGAGTGGGTGGTTTAGAGAAGATCGCGTAAGGCCTCGTCCTCAAGTATCGGGCTCCGGCCTGTACTTGCACCCATACTGGCTGAATGCAGATGCATCTACTTAATTGAGTTTAGGCAGTCCTAATATCTCTTGAAGCTTAAAAAAATATGCGTGTTTTTGAATGAAGGAGTTGGATTAATCCTCTATATTCACACTTCCACCCAGGATCTGAAATGTTCAAGGAAACTTAGTTTGTGAGGACTTGAGATTTTAGGTTAACCAGCCTTAGCCATCATGGTCTTAGACTTGATCATCCACATTTCCCTAGATTTCCAGATTTGCATGCTATATTTCATGCTTAGTCTCATACAATAAGAATATAATCAACACATCACATGCACGACTGCGGTTTCGATGAGATGAGTTGACTCTTCACTTGAGGGACTGGGATGAGGGATTCAAGTCTGGACTTGATCTAATGATGCTCGAGGATGGGATAAAATCTCTGGAGGCTTCACGAAACCTGAGTGTCAGTAACTTTAGCCATTATGAGAACTTGGTTCTTATACTAATCTCTTGACATTAACCTTAGTTCCAGGGTGTGAAATAAATAAAAAATGGTTGATCAGTATGCGTCAACTCTTGGTAAAAGCAGTGGAGCTAGCCAAAATTACTACAAATCAATGAAATGTCAAAGAAAAGCTCTCATTCCACAAAGTCAAATATTAAAGAGCTTCCACCAAAGGCGAGCACTCCCAACCTTTTTAAAGTGTCCACTTGGACCACCGCTATTAGGACCAGGAGTCGGGCTTGCACCAAAAAAGAGCTCTGCATCGTAAATGCTACAAGTCTGGGTGTAGAAGGTACGATAGGTACTCAAAAAAGGCACACCCCGGTGTACTCCCAGGAAAATAAGTGCAGATGGCTCCAACTTCTCTTGACGGACGCGCTGATCAACACCAAAAAAATTGTGTTGCGTAAAAAGGCACAAGAGAGAATCCTTGTTCCAATGAGAAGGAGAGAAGAAATGACACAATCCCATGCCCTCCATTACTGGCCTTCCATCTACATTTTCTAATACTGACAACTAAAGAGACAGTGGACTGAAAGCAAGATTTGATTTATTCCCTAGTGTTGAGGATTGGGTCCTTAGGAGAATTTCTCGGACCAAGACCTTGGGTGAAGTTTTGACTCTACTCTCGTGAACGCAGTCAACACTAAATATCATACCCTTAGTCTATATGTATATTAGAGAGAGTCTGGATAATTAGAGGAATTGGGTGCCTCTTGATTAAGGCTGGGTTGAGCTCTAAAATTTTGGACCTCTAAAGTTGAGTGGACTTGAACAGATTGGATCTTGTACTTACATGCACAAGGGGGTTAATCCAGTTCATTCATTTTCTTGATGCTAGGGGACGCGCATAGTTTAAGTATAGGGGGGATGATGAAACTTGATTTCATCATCTTAATTTGCATTTTTAACCCCCTTTCTTAAGTGTGTGTCAATAAAAACCAAATAAAGTATTGTAATTATCAGAGTCCTTGAATAAATTAAAAATCACAAAAAAATAACAAAATTAAAATTCGTGGTGTTTTTAGCCTTAAAAATACCCTCAAAAAGATTTTCTGTCTTTAAATGACCTCATCTCCATTTTTTGTCAACATGAAAATTGTAGAGCTCATCGAGATCTACAACTTTCATGTTTTGAGTTTTCTCAAATTCGACCATTTCTCCTTCATATCTCACAATCTTTTTCTGAATAACCTGATTGGGCCACGTGGCTCATTCTAATTGAGCCACGTGGCCGCATCCCCTCGCGCCACGCTGCCTGATTTCTCAGCCGCCCGATCCATTTCCTCTCTCTTGATCACTGCCATCCCTTGCTGCTGTGATCGCAACCATCCGATCAGACCACGGATCTCATCCAGACCGATGGTTCCCGCCTTTCTCTCCTTGCGCCACGTGGGGGCGCTTGCACCCTTCGATCGCCTCCAGCCACTCCATCTCAACCGCTCTACTCCACTGATTCGTCCACCATACGATCGAAGTCCTCATCTCATCCCCCCTCCCGCTAGGCTGCGTCCTCAGCACTCCCCGTGGCGCCTTGTACGCCATCCGATCGAGCAGCCTTGATCAAATCGCCACTTCCCTTTAGCTCCCAATTATCTGCCGTTGGATCTCAAGATCCAACGACCAGAGCACCTTCGTCAACCTCCCGTTGGCCCTCTCTCCCACGTTCTCCATCTCACACAACCGCCTCGCCCTTCCCATTTTTTCTGCCATCTCCGACGACCTCCTCTATCCCTAACCACCCCACGACCAAGGCTGACCATCCACGACCCTCGCGAGATGTCACACCATCCACGATCCCACTCCGCTCACTCCATTTTTCCCTCACAAACCACGTCGCCCGCGCTCCGAACTGCCATCTCCGCCACCTAAAATACTCCATCTCCCCCGCCCATTACGGGTATCCACCTTTACGCGGGGCGAGGCCCAACCCTCCTCCATCTCCCTGTGACATGGGGAGGTGGTAGGATCGAGCGAAAACGACCTCCGTCTTCGGTGTCGACCCGCCGCCCTCCATGGCGGCATCGCGGTGCTTTTTAGCCCGCTCGAGCTCTGCCCCAAGTGGCTGACGGGGTCCAACGAAGACCAGAGGTTCGATTGAACCCCAAGCCCAAGCCTCCGATCTCCATATCCGACCAGGTAAGATCCCTCTACCTCCCTTGCATTTTTCTTGATTTTTCTTAATTAATTAGGTCACTACACCCCCCATCGACCCTCATTGATTGCTCCTCGAGCTTTGCCTCACTTCCCTTGTTCATGCGCTCACTTCCGATGACGCTCCCAACCCTCACAACCTCAGATCACCTACGACCCCCTCTTCTCTGTGTTCACCGGAGAAGAAGATCGGTCGCCACCTTCTTCAGCCCTTCATGGCCGTCCATTCCACCCACACATCGCTTACACTTAGCACCGCACGCTTTGGCTATTATTCTAATCATGTAGGACATCAAAGCTCGCAATGGCCGGAGCTCCATCGGAGCTGACTTCGTCAGCTTCACCTTCGACGTACGAGCTCCGATGGGCCGATCTAGAAGGTCCAGCGCCTTCCCAGAGCTCCCAGCTATCTTGACATACTTCCAGGGAGCTTCGAGGAGGTCCACCGCTTCCGAGAACTAGCGACGGAGCTTGAGCTCCTTTGCCGGAGCTCGAATCCCGCCACCGCTTGCAGCTGAGGAAGGAGGAGTGGGCACCATTGGATGCTCCTCCCCGGAGCTCATCCAATGGTGCATGAGCTTCCACGTCGCCAACATCATGTCGTACAGGAGACGTAGGATCACCTTGATCTGACGGATGAAAGGTGCCCACGCGTCAGCTTCAGATGACCTCCGAGCCACATGACCAGACCTTTAGGTTCGGATCTCCCAAGCCTTTGCCGAGCCTACCCTGAGCTTCGATCTACTCCTAGACTGAGCCGAACCTAACCGAAGTTACCTGAGCCTCTGCCGAGACTCAGCGTCTACCGAGCCTAGAAGAGAAAATGCAGATCATGTGCCTTCTGGGTAAATTACAGGGAGGCCCACCGAAGTATTCAATATTGCAGATAGGTCCTGAGACCACGTGCCGACCCGCGCACAATAGGTATTTTGCATTTATACCCTCATGGGTTTTCGTAATTGCAAAAATGCCCCTGTACGTGTGGGTATTTAATAGGGAAGGTCCCGAATTTTCTTTTATTTGCATTTTAGTCCCTCCTAGGGACCCGTTTGTAGTTATCTTTCATGTTTTTCTTACAGTTATGTCCTTGTCTTCTTTCATGCGTATCTCGAGCATTGTACCTCTGTTTCAGTTGATTTCAGGTTCATTTTGAAGCTTGCTTGATGATCTTTTCAATGGCATATTTATTTCTTGTTTTGGACTCTGTGATTCTTATGTATTATTATAATAGAAAAGTGTCTATGATTGCTTAAGCTTATGCCTTGTTTAAATTAACCATTAAGTTTGTCACTTGAAATTAAATCCGAAATTGATTCATTTTTTTATTTGCTCATTAATCTGATCTAGGGCATGTTCTCATTGCATTTCATCGTATTTATTTGCATGAATAAAAATTTAAAAAATGCATGTTTATATTTGCTTGATGCATTGTTGTTGTTTTGTCTTCGTGCATTATTTGACCTATGGTTCTCCAACTCAGTACTTAATTAATGAATAAAAGTCTGAATAATCACAAGAGAGGTTAGTGTCCCTAAGTTCGACCTTGATTTCTTACCAAGTAAAAAAAATATACGGCCATCTGATTTCATGGATATATACAAATTAGATGGTTTTTGATGGACCTAATCTAGCCCGGCTACGATGACATATTAGTGCTAATTCCGCACTCTTAAAGGGCTGGATTCACGGTTCATCACCCAGCCATCCATCTCTTTTCCTATGTTTTTTTCAACCCATACTCCGGTCTTTAGATGTCCATGCTACCAGAAATGAGACCCACGAGATTTTTATTGAATTATTTAAGCAAAGAGATTAATAATTTGATTTTAACAAGATGGATACGAGATTCATCACTTCACGACCCACCATGAGATACTTAAATCAAGAATACCACAATCTCTTACAAACTCCCTTCTTTGGACAAACACTAAAGAAGATTTCTTCTCCAATGAGAAAGGAAACCCCAAGTTGGATACAATGTAATGCACACAAGAAGTTGATTAGTCATAAATCAAAATTCACAATTACAACAATGTTGCACTAGACAATGGCTCACGAATGATGATGACTAGAGAGTGTAGAAAGCTTTGAGATCCTGAGTATCACATTAAAATAGACAAAATGCACACAACACTCATGACACCAGTGGAGAGCCCAGGACTACCGACTTGGTAGGGCACATTAATAAGAGGGATAAGTCTATACATTAGAGATTTTATAATAGGGACTAGAATAAATACAAATATATACATATATATTTGTATCCACATTCATCAAAACGGAGGATATGAATACTATTTTCTTATATCCAATATTAATAATGCAAATACAAATGTTAAAATTCATCACCTAGTGAATACAAATACAAATGCAAATTTGATATCTTTAATTTTGATAAATATGAATATAGATACAGATTAACCGAGAATCACGAAGGTCTAAATGTCTCACACAAGGCGGAGACAAGGTCGCTGCGGCGACCCTCGGTAATTCCCGATTAAGTCAACAATTAACCCACGACAATTAAATCAATCAATGAAAATAAAGGTGGAGTTAAAATTTATTATAACTCTACAAAATATGTGTATAGTGCAAGTATGTGTAGAGTGTCGAACACATGGAGCAGAAAGGATAGAATAAGGCAATAGTGCTCAAAAAAAAATATGAAAGTGATCAAATGCCTACAAGTGCTATTTTTGGTGGGTTTTTAATTTTATATTTTTTGTTTTTTAATTTATAATTTTATATTTTGGTTTTTAATTTCTGATTTTCTATTTTCTTTTATATTTTATTTTTTTTATATTTTCTTTTTCAATAATGAAGTATATATACAATAAAGGAAAAAGGTATACAATATATAGAGAAAAAGTAGGTAAAAATAAACAAAATTCAGGAAATAAAATCTTTTTGGGCTTTTTATAATTTTCTAATGTTTTTTTATTTTTTCCATATTTTACCTAATTTTTTGGTATTTTTAAATACAAAAATACCAGTAAATAGTGAATACAATATATACTCGAGAAAAAAATATAAAAATAAAATAGCAAACATGAGTGAAAATTTTTAAATTAATTTTTATAGATAGATAATAAGATAAGGATATTTCAGAGACAAAAAAACACAATTTTTGGAGTTTTTATGATTTTTTTAGATTTTTATGAAGATTTTGAGAATTTTGCTATTTTTAGTGGGTCCTTGCAAAATTCCCACCACCCCACGTGCACGGGTCACGTGAGGTGACGTGGACTGGATCTAAATGCAAATAATGAAAGTACGGGGGTCTAAATGCAAATATTACAGAAATATTTAAACTACAAATGAAAGTTTATGGACTAAATTAAAATATAAAAATGGGCGAGGGTGTAGGTGCAAAATACCCAACGCCTGGCGATCCAACGGCGGAGATGTTGCCACTTATCCACGTGGCAGCTCAGGAATGCACGATGCTGGTTCGTGGGTGACGGCTGCGATTAGATCCTCCGGGCTTGATGAACGGTGGTGGCGCGCGAAGATCCAATGGCTGTCATGAAATATGGAGCGACAGCCCGATCGAAGGACGGAGAGACCAAGGGGAAGAACAGGGAAGAACGCCGGCGAGGCGAACTTCCCCGAGCTAGATCTCGGCCCTCTGACGGTTTGGAAGCATGAAAAATGGCCAGGCGTGCTCCTGGAAGGTCGCTCTAAGTGCTGGAAGTCTCGACGTCGTCGGAGAGGCTCTGTGGCGCTGGCGCGAAGGCGACGGAGCTTCGTGCTCCAGGTACCTCCGGTGAAGTACGAAGACGGGTCTCCAGGCTCTGTCCAATGTGCTTGACCTGCAAAAAGGGGTGAAGGGGACCAGGGCAAAATGCCTGGACCCCGTAGCGGTGCGGTTGAAGGCGGAGCGAGTTGGATGGAAGTCGGCCGGAGGTGCGCTCCGGCGAGGGGGTACGATTAGGCGATTTGGTGGACGGATCTCGAAGATCGAAGGGGGGAAATGATCCTAGAACTACGAGGAATAAAAAGCGAAAAGGAAATGGGGGAAAAGGGGAGACCTCGAAGGTGGAATACCTGAGGTAGAAGAACCTCGATGCCGATGGTCGACGGAGAAGGTGGAGCCGCTTCAAGGCCTCCTCGACTCGCTTGAAGGTATGGTTGAGGAGCTGTCACCTCCAGCAACACGAAGCATGCCAAAGGGAGGAGGGTTGCTATCCAAAAAGGGTTCAAACGGGAGCTCGAAGGTGGCGGGTCAGTTATGTACAAGGTGGTGGCGTCTCCTTCAAGCGAGGTCTACGCATTAATGATGAAGATTATGGAGGATTTTGGTGCTCGGCGAGGATCAGTGATGATCAAGGAAGGAGTCCCAAGAAGGAATCAAGGGCCGAGGGAGAATGGATCGAGCTCCAAAAAGGGGAGAAATCAGGCAAAATATCTGGTGTCAGAAGGCTGGCAGGCCTCGGTCAGGGAGTTGACCGAGGTCAACCAACGACCAGCTCTGGTTGGTCCACGTGGACCAACCAGGAAAATGCTGGTCGAAATTAGTTGAAAATTCGAAATAAAATAGTAAATGAATTTATTAATTTTAGGTTATAAAATAAAAAATATTTCTTATTTTATAAAGATATTTTTGGTGATTTTTATGAGGTATATATTTACAAGTGGCCTTTTATGTCCTATATAAGTATATTCTTCTATATATTTTAATATTTTATTTTTATTTTGTATATTTAATTTTATTTATTATTTTTTTATAAATTTATAGAATATTTTATACACTTAAATATATTTTTATTTGATTTTTCTGATGTATTTTGCACACTTAATAAAATATAAATAGTAATTTTATAGGTATATGTATAGATATTATACCTAGGTACGTTATCTGTACAAGTATTTTATTTTATGTTTTCTTTGAGTTTTTATTCTGATTTTAACATACACATTTATTATAAATAATATCTACAAAATTATAAAAATATAAAATTGTGAAAATAATGAATAAATAATAAAATGAATATTTTAATCTGTACAAGTATACAATAGGGGTCCAAAACTCAACTTTCAAACCGTAGCTCCGCAAAATGCGAGACCACCTTCATTAAATATCTTATTTTAAATTATATACAATTAAAGGTGATTTTGCTAGATTTCGAGTTTTTATCTGAGAGATACGGGTCTGAGAAGTTCGGATTCTGGACTTTTATTCAGATCATAACTTTTTATATGTACATTATTTTTAGGTGAAATCAATTTTGTATTTTTCTTTATTTAATTATCTACAACTTTCATGTACAAAGTTTCTTTATTTGGGGTATAAAAAGTGAAACAAAAAATGGGTCCCAAAATGAATAAAGAATGAATAAATTGAAAGGGAATTTTATTGGTATTATGGCCCTTATCTCCCCCTACTTTATTCCTTGTTGACCTATTCATCGAGATGCCTAGGTCTCGGGGTTTCAAGTCATAAAATATTTACAATATTTTATTCTTTTTCTTTTCTTTTCTTTATTCTATAATTTTGGCTTTAAAAACATTATTTTATACACTATTTACATGCACATGCATGTATGCTAAGATGTTGGAATTAAGGGTATTTACATGCATTTGCCAGGGTTTTTGAGGCCAAAATGATAGAATAAAGATGATGAAATGTGTATTCATCATCCCCTTATACTTCGCCTTTACTAGTCCCTAGCAAACACTTATGGAATAAGTGCAGAAAAGAAAAACAAAGAAAAGAAAAAGAAGAAAGTGGATTTAGTTTAATTATCAAACTTGTCTTCACAAAATCAAAGTTTGGAGCTTAAGTCGGATGTTTGGAATTTTAGTGCGGACAGATTTGAAATCCAACAGTCCCTGAGAATCCCAAAACTCTGCTCAAGTCTCCTCAATAGCCAGGTCAGAAATATCTCAACTCATACGCAATCCCTTACGACCATGAGTCTGACTCGTACAACGTAAGTGATTGTGGCTCTCCCCAACTAGAATGACAAAGAGACTGACTTCTCCAGTATGACAACCCAATGATTCCCCAATACAATAACTCCTTCCTCGAGGAGCGGGGTATTCCCTTCTAAGTTCAAGTGGCAACCAGCTCAAGAGGAGGGGGTAAAGAGAAGAATGGACGGTAGCCAGTGTAGCTACCTATCCTAGGATGCAAGACCAGTGTAGTCAAGTCATCCAGCTGCAGGCTCACATGATATGACTTTGGAACTCAAGCTTTCTTATTGGCTATACAACATATTCACATACTTTGCAGGCATTTTATTTTTGTACAGGCCTGTCCATTTTTTTGAAATACTATTCACAGCAGCATTTACATAGGGAGTTTTTCCTCTTGAGCCAGTAGACTATCCCTCTTTTGAAGCTTTATTACAACCCACACTCTCCTGTCTTTAGACTTCCTCATCACTGGACGGGTTGGGGTAAACTTCCCTATTTAGAGGAGGACTAGTGTTTCCACTTGTGTGCGTCTCATACTGACAAATCCAATCCCCTCACTACTCCAATTGAGTTGAGCCATGTGAAAGGTGCAGGTGTCCAAGTTAGGTCATTACCCACAAGAGTCGTGCGTGTGTTCCGAAATGCCCTACTTAAGCAGTCAAGAATCCATTGAACTAAGTCTCGTGATCCTCAAAGAATTAAGTCAACTAGACCTGAAGTACCTCAAACTCAGCTCCTATAAGGTTCCTGTTATTAGGTAGATTTTAAGGTCTAACCAAGTCCAATCTCTGGATTTTACTTAGACTCGTTCAACTATCAAACTCAATCCGAAAAATGCTAATGCTATGCAAATGCAGAAAGTATTTTTGTGATGCAATTTTCAAGATTTTGAACTTTTTATGGATTTTTGAAAAGATGATGTTGCATATGCATTTTTTTGTATTTTTCAAAAAGTTTTTTCAAATGTTTTTGGTATTTTAATTTTGCAAATGTTTTTGGAATTTTTGAAAACACAGATTTTGGATAAAAACTAGGTACAAATTTTTACAAGGGGATGCATCTTATATTTACAAGAATTAGGTTTTTAAGAATTACTAGGGTAAGTGGTCAATTTTATAAGTATATACAATAAAGAATTTCAGGTGTGATATCTTTATCCCTCAAACTTATTTGAAAAGGTTTTTACAAACAATTTTGAAAAACTATAGTCCAAAATAATTTTTACAAACATTTTCACAACATGTACACGCATTTGAAAATTATTTTGCCAAGGTTTTCCAAACAGTATGTATAGATTTTTCAAAATATTTTTGCAACCATTTTAAAAATATTTGCAAATCATTTTTCAAACATTTTATTTCACACACAGAAAATAAACTTTACAGAACACATAATTTTTACAAAGGTTGAAAACATGCACAAAACGTTTTCCAAATAGTTTTCAAAAGATTATTCACATAGATTTTCAAACTATTTTTCAAACATTTTGCAGAGAATATTTTCACTTGATTTATTAATCAGTAAATATAAAAAGAATTTAAGGAATATAAACATCCTTTTATTAAGTTTTTTGATGAATTTCTATAAGTAATAATTAGTCATATTTATTAGTAAAAATACGAAAGTACGAGTTATGGCTAAAGTATATACGCAGTATGTACGACCCCCCTATACTTAGCTTGAGCCATGTCCTCATAGATCGGAGAGGAAAGAGAAGACATGACCCGTGCTGAGTATAGACAAGTCTAAAGAATAAACAAATACAAGAAGGAATGAACGAATGAGAAGTTGACCGTCCTCCCTATACTTAGGATCAAAGAATCCTAGGTACAACAGACTGTACACAACGCAGGGAGGGTCAAGGGTGGGAATGAATAAATCGTACTCCGATTGTCTCCCCCTATACTTAGGGTAAGATATCCCTAAGTATAGACAAGAAGAGGAGACAATGGAGAGGATCAAAGAAAGAAGATAAAAAAAAGAAAGGAAGAAAAAAAGAAAAGAAGAAAAGATAACAAATAGTTCACAGCTCAGTATGTGCACCCCCTATACTTAGGACAAGGCATGTCCTAAGTACAGCAAAATCATAATGGAAGAATGAATGAATGATATAGACAAATGGATCTATACAGAGGAAGATAGAAGTGATAATCATGTACGAGATGCAGAAGGTTTGAATCAAAGAGCACATCTCATACCAGATGAATCATGCAACATCAACAGTCGACGGGTCATGATCTAAATATGGTTTCAAGCACTGACCATTGACTCTAAAAGTAGAAGATGATGAAGGTTCAGATATATCAATGCTACCATTATCATGCACCTTCCGGACCACATATGGTCCTTTCCATTTACTTTGTAGTTTCCCTGGGAATAATTTTAACCTAGCATCAAATAACCATACTCGCTGATCTGGTTCAAATTGTTTATGGCAGATTCGGGAATCATGCCATACTTTCACTTTCTCCTTATACTATAGGCTACTTGAGAAGGATGTATCTCTTAGTTCTTCCAGGGCTGCCAACTCTGCTTTCCTCTGATCTCCTACACTCTTAGGATCCAATAATAGCTCTGTAACTGCCCAAAGTGACATGCTTTATCTCCACTGGTAAATGGCACGGCTTGCCATAGACGAGATGAAAGGGAGATGTCCCTAACGGCGTCTTGAAGGATGTTCGATAGGCCCACAAGACCGAGTCCAAAAGCCGTGACCAATCCTTTCGGTCTGGGTGGACTACCTTCTGTAAAATTATCTTAATCTCCCTATTCGATACTTCAGCAAGACCATTAGTCTGAGGGTGATATGGCGTGGCAACACGATGGTCAATACTAAAATCGTCTGCAAGGGCCTTTACCTTGTCATTAATAAAGTGAGACCCCCATCTGAAATCAAGACTCTAGGTACCCCGAACCGTGAAATAATATTCTTCCTCAAGAAACGACATACAGTTTTAGCATCTGCGGCTCAGGTGGGGCTGGCCTCAACCCAATGACTCACATAATCCACAACGAGCAGAATGTACTCAAACCCCTGACTCTTAGGATATGGGCCCATGAAATCAATCCCCCATGCGTCAAAAACCTCACAAAAGTGAATGGGTTGCATGGGCATCATGTTTCTCTATCCGTAAGTACCCATCTTCTGACAGTCATTACACCTTCTCACAAACTCATCAGAATCCTTAAAAAGGGTAGGTCACCAAAGGCCAGATTGGAGCACCTTCTGTGCTGTCCGTCTCCCAGAATGATGTCCTCCTGCCTCAAGCTTGTGGCAGTAGGTGAGGACGCTATGTTGCTCATCTTGAGGAATGCACCGTCTCCAGATACTGTCCCCTCCTTCATGATAAAGGACGGGGTCCTTCCAATGGTACGACTTTACCTTCACAAGGAAGGTCTCAAGCCGCTGTTTGGGCCAGCCTTGTGGAATAGATTTAGCAACAAGGTAATTCACAATGTCGGCATACCATGGAAGAGAGGTGATAGCAAGGATCACCTCATCTGGAAAAGTCTTAGTAATAGGTGTTATGGGTTCAGATTCCTCAAGGTTCTCTAGGAGGGAGAGGTGATCTGCCTCAACATTCTTAACTCTAGGTTTATCCTTAATCTCAATATCAAATTCCTGGAGGAGAAGGATCCATCTGGTCAATCTTGCTTTGGCATCCTTCTTTGACATCAAGTACCGAATGGCAGTGTGATCTGTAAAAATGGTCACTCTAGATCCAAGAATGTAAGATCTGTACTTATCCAAAGCAAAGACTACCACTAGCATCTCTTTCTCAGTCACTGTATAATTCCTTTGAGCTGCATCCAATGTTTGGCTAGTGTAGTGTATAGCATAGGGTAATCCATCCCTCCTCTGTCCAAGCACAACCCCAATGGCATAATCAAAAGCATCCGTCATGATCTCAAATGGGAGAGACCAATCGGGTGGCTAAAGGACACGAGCATCGACAACTAAATTCTTGAGAGTCTCAAATGACTTAAGACACTTATCATTAACAAGGAACTTGGTGTCTTTGGTCAATAAATCTGTAAGTGGTCGGGCAATTCGACTGAAGTCCTGAATGAACCGCCGGTAGAAACCGACATGCCCCAGAAAAGACCGCACCTGTCTCAAATTGGACGGTAGATTGAGTTTTCTAATGATATCCACCTTGGCTGGATCAACCTCCATGCCCCTGTTGGAGATGATGTGATCAAGGACTGTCCCCTGAGTCACCATGAAGTGACTCTTCTCCCAAGATAGTACAAGGTTTACCTCTATGCATCGCTGAAGTACTCGGTCTAGGCAGTCAAGACAAGCATCAAACCCATCGCCGTAGACCGAGAAATCATCCATGAAGACCTCCAAGCAATCACCTATCATGTCTGAAAAGATGGACAACATGCACCTCTGAAATGTCGCTGGAGCGTTACATAGACCAAAGGGCATCCGTCTGAAAGCATAAGTCCCAAATGGACAGGTGAATGTCGTTTTATCCTGGTCTTCAGGCGCAATAGCCACTTGATTGTATCCGGAATATCCGTCAAGAAAACAGTAATGAATCTTCCTAGCTAACCTCTCGATAATCTGATCAATAAATGGCAGTGGGAAATAATCCTTCTTGGTGGCCTCATTTAATCGTCTGTAGTCCACATAGACCCTCTAAGAAGTGGGTATCCGGGTGGCGATCTCCTCTCCAGGCTCATTCACAACTGTAGTGACACCCGTCTTCTTGGGTACCACATGTAAAGGACTAACCCACTTGGAGTCGGAGATGGGGTAGATAAAATCGGCGCTCCACCATTTAGATATTTCCTTCATTACCACATCTCGAAGGTTCGGGTTTAGCCGTCGCTGGAACTCACGCGATGACTTAGCGTCCTCCTCGAGATAGATACGGTGGGAGCACAGGGCCGGACTTATCCCCTTGAGATCAGTCACACTCCATCCTATTGCCTTGCGGCTGTGTTCAAGAACCTCCATCAAACGAGATTCTTGTTCTCCAGTCAAATCTACTAAGATAATGACTGGGTGCATATCTGGTTCTCTTGCAAGGAATCTATACTTGAGCGACTGCGGTAAAGGATTCAATTCTGGCTTGGTGGAAGCTGGCAAATCTGGCTTCTTATATGTCTGTGTAAAAGCAACCAGGTCTGCATGTGAGAACTCTCGCTGTACCTATAATTCTGACGAAGGGAACCCTGTTGGTGTGGCTATCATCTGTACTGGCTCACTCTCCGTCCTCTCTGTCGGCTCATCAGGAAACAGACATGGCAAATATGCATCAAAATCCTTCCAATCAAAGTCTACCTTTGAGGGGTCTGAATATGAACAAACATCAGTATCTCCAATCATCACACAACTGTCAACCTCTATAGTGTCATCTGCCAAGGGTGTGCTCTCCGAACTCTCGTCTGCCATAAAAGGTGTGTACTCAGAGTCTGCAGACAAGGCGAGGGCTTGTGCTTCTGGGTCTTCCCAAACTTCTTCGTCATCGGTCATCACAAAATCATACTCCTGGTGGACGTCTAACTCTGCATCTGTCATCTGCACTGTTTCACTGCATGGTTCTGAGTAGGCTGAATCTCTCGCTCAGGTTTCGTCAATCGTCTCTATTTGTATACTCTCGTCCTCTACGCGAAAGTACACCTTCCCACTATCATGGTCGGTTACTACCTTGGTTGTGGCAAGGAATGGACGTCCTAGTATGATGGGGGTATCGGTGACTGATTCAAGGATCTCCATGTCCAATACAACAAAGTCCACAGGGAATTTTAGGCCCTGAATGGTGACGACCACGTCTCTCAACAACCCCTTCGGCCTCTTGATAGACCTATCAGCAAACTGAAGGACTGTCCGACTCCGATGGAGCGGGCCGAACTCGAATCGGCCGAGTAAGGCTGTCGGAAGGAGGTTGATAGAAGAGCCATTGTCTAATAGAGTACGATCGAATGGCTGCTCACTAATCTGGCATCTGACATATGGAGCTCCTGCATCAGGTCTTTTGGCTGGCAGCTGGTTCTGAATGGCACAACATGTGGCACGGGTCAGCACATGGATTTCTCCTCTAGTGTTCCGCCTCCTCCTACGTACAGTGGTCTTTTCCCTCAGGTTCTTTTGGAAAAGGGGGATGTGCTCTAGTGCCTCCTGTAGAGTCAGCTGTATCTGGAATATGTCTATCATCTGCTGGCTGAACTCTAACTGTTCCTTCTTTTTGGGATTTTATGTTTTATTCCCCTTCGTCGAGCGGAGTGCTTGAGGGAAGGGGATGGATGGCCCTCCTCAGGCAGAGGGCTAGGAGAAGGTTTCTGGCCCTGTGAAGGACTGAAATCCATGCAAACATCATCATTCAACACATATGGACTCGGAATTGATGAAGAAACCTTTCCTTTATTCATTTTTTGGTCTTTTTCCTAGTGTCCAGGGATACAGAAAATGGCAAAACAAAAGGTTGGAATACATTCGGACCCAAAATGGGGGCATCAACACCACCCAAGATATTCTCCTTCGCAGCCTCAGCACCACGCTCTGGTTCCGCATCAAAAATGGTGGCCTCAACACCACTGTCTGCATCTGGTTCTACGACGGCCTCAGCACCGTCGTGTGGATCATCATCCTTGGTGGCATCAGCACCACCGTCATCATCACAATTATTGTTAGCGTCATCAGCACCGCTTCTTTCCTCATCTAGGGCTCTAGGTTCTCCATGGTGTTGTCCGTCAGATGAGGCGTCGTCGGCTGGTTCCCTACCGCTCCTAAGTGACACGAAGTGAGTGTCAAACATAGAATGCATGTCATTCAAATAAGCGCTAGGAGTGGTATTCTTTGTAGACTGTACCTGCTCATACTTTCTCTTCAAGTTATTTGGGTTCGGCTCGCTTTGTGCAGGTATGACGGCTTTTCCTTTCATTATGTCCCTCATTTCCTGTCGGAACTCACCCATTTCTCGCCGGAAAGATGCTTGCTATTAGGAGAGCAAGCAGGCGAGATCATCAAGTGCTGGTTTCTCCAAGGCAGTTGCGGGAGAACCTGGAGTGTTCCCTTGCTGGAACTGAGGTTGCTGGTGCGGCTGGGGGTACTGCTGCTGGTAAGGCTGCTGCCGCTGCCTCCACTATTGTCCCTGATAGACTGGACGAGGATTCTGATGATATTGCTGCTGCTGTTGGGAGTATTGGGGCTGCTGGTGTTGGCTACTATGATTGCTCTGAGCTGGAGGCTGCTGTTGGGATGAGGCACCTCCGGTGGTCCAACGGAATCCTGGGTGATCTCGACAAATCCCAGGCTGCTGGGGGTACTGGTCGTACCATATCCTGTTGACTTCCATCAACGGTTCCTGCTCAAAGGGTGGAGGTGGTAGTGCTGCCAATGGCTGATCCGGCTGATAAACCACCATCTGAGTGTCCTGAGATGGTGGCTGCTGTGAATAGTGGGGTAACTGCTGTACCGACACCTCCTGGACATGGTGAACTTGTCTATATGCGGGGGTGGTGGGGTAGAACGGCTACCTCTGGACTCAACCAGTGACCTAGGAGGCGGATGTGAAGCTGATTGTGCCTCCTGAATACTCAAGATGTGAGTCTTCAGGTCACTCATGGTCTTAGCCAATTGGTCTATCTGTGCCAGACCTTGGCCTTGCTTCTTCTCCAAAATCTCAATGCGGTCCAATTTTTCACTAATTATGCCCATGTCGGCAACTGATGATTCTTCTTGTGCTGTTGCTACTGCTGACGAAGTATGGTTTCCAGCATCGATCCTGGCAATGCAGTTATAAGAAGTGGCTTGTGGTGGGACCTTGGAGTTTGTGTAGATTCGGCCCTGGGACATCACTGTAGAATTTTCTGCCATCTGCTCATAGATGGCCTAGACCGCATCTGCATCCTTGGAGAAATAAGATCCCCCACAAGAGGCGTTTACAAGCCCCTACAGCTCCGATGTCAGCCCACAAAAGAAACTTTGGACAAGATTAGGCTGTGATATCTCATGGTGTGGACATCAGTCTATGAGCTCTCTAAAGAGATCCCAAGCTTCATGGAATTGTTCGTTGGGGATCATTGTGAAATTGCTGATCATTGCTCTCGCTGCATTTGTCCGACCGAGTGGATAGTACTTGTTCAAGTACTCGTTCAGGAGTTGCTCCCAAGGGTCGATGTACCTCCCCAAATGTTTCAGCCAATAAGCGGCTCTGTCAACCAAGGAGAACGGGAAGGCTATCATTTTGATGGTATCCTCAATCACAAACCTATCATGGATTGTATTGCATATCATTTCAAATTCTTACAAATGGAGGTGAGGTTCTTCAGTGGCCTGCCCGTGAAATGTGGACAGTAGCTGGATGGTATGTGGGCGAAGCTCGAAAGTCTCCATAGATGGGAGGGAGTCGGATCCATCGGTGCGTGAGGGTTGCACAAGGGTGTTGCAACTACCTCATGGTCCTCAGAGCTGGCCTCTCCTGGTTCGGTTCTCCTCCTTTGTCTGGTATATCGCCCTCATTTCATTCTTCTCATCCCTCATGCATTTCCCTCATGATTTCACCCATGGCCACTCCCTGGTCTCTGATCTGTCTCTGCATAGTTTCCAGGGAGGCTAGCAGTGAATTGTTGATGGCAGCTTGATCATATATATATGGAGGTGGTCTCTGCTCATTTGGGTGTTCCTCTCTGCCTTCCATTTTTGGGGTTTCTGCAAAGTCAAACGAATCCATCTCAGGTGTCGTCAAATGTTCTGAACTCTGTTCTGCAGTAAATTTTGACAACACTGGATTAATAGAAGAAGAAGGGTGGTCGAGGGGGAACAAGGTGGATGTAAACTCTGGCTCGGAGAGTGGGTCTTTACTCCCCGATGTCGACCTAGATGAATGGGGAGGAGTTGTTGATAGCGGTGCCACCAGACGTGGACTAAGGGATCTCCTTCCCCATCATTTTGATATTGGAAAAAGGGTGGATGAGATCTGAATGCAAACAAGATGTGAAAAACAAACCCCCTGTTCACCTACGCAACTCTTGAGCTGATGACCGTGAAGGTTCGGTCTGTTATCTTGTCAAATTTTATTAGGTGATCAGTCAATCTATCAGAGCGTTAGAGCGAGTTGTTAGGGATCCTACTTTCCTAGCCGGCTGTCCCAATCCATGTTAGATCTTTCCCAACCATTATGAATTGCGGACTTTATCCCGGTTGTTCCTGCAAATTCACTATGTTAAGGATGTCGCGGTCCGCTTTACCGGTTACCGGAGAGATCCTCACTGGAGAATGACTAACCATGATCAGTAGTCAATCAGAATTTTAGGCGTGGCTCTATCCTAGTGTCGGGTCACTCTCTCGCAACAGATAAATCAAACAAGGAGGGGGTTACTCTCCCCAAGTCAAAATTTTTTGGTGGAATGAGTTTTAAGGTCGAGTTTGCATTAGCAGTCCCAATTTTATTATTTTCACTTTTTAGGTATTTTTCTGAACAAACATCGTCTAACGAATTTTCCCATTTCCTTGTTATTTAAAGTCTAATAAAACTGGGGGAGGAAAGCAGAAAAGCCGATGCGCGGTCAAAAACTATGATGCATGCAGGGATAGAGATGTGTACCTTTCCGCCAGCACTCTACATGCAAAGTGATCCACACATAAATTAAAGACAACAAATAAAACTATCTAGATGCATGCACGAGGAAATCGCCCTAAGATGAGTCACTTCTATTAACGTGAAGAACACGTAGCTACGACTAGGAAGAGAGTCCGAAGTCCGGTTTTGGGAGCCAATTGATGTCCACCACAGTGGATCCTGCACGCGCTGTGTACGACCCCTCTCGGCACATGGTCTGTAGTCCAAGTCAAGTAGCTTTTTTAGTTGATTTTTAGCCAAGTCCAATTACGATCTATAGGTGCATGCAAGATATTAGGTGTTGGCCTTAGCTTCTTAAGTCGTCACAGTCAATAAAAATTCCTATGTCTAGGGGCCAAATCCTCATGAAACAAGTAAAAATAAAAGCAAGAAATCCGTGAAAAACACAAAACCGCGGTGAGCCCCCAAGTGAACAAACACTTGGAAACTAAGCCCGAGTGTCTTGGAGAGTTCAAGTTATTACAAATTAAGTCTCTCTCTCTCTCACTTCAAATTACAAATATTTTAAACAACAAAAACTCTACAAGAAGTGATGGTCTTCTCAAGCCTCCAAGTTCATTTGGTGCTATGTGAGCTTTCACGTGGGGTGCAGCACCCTAGGATAGAGCGCTTCCCTCGCTCGGCGGTACCTCACACAAAATCCAACAAAAAGGTGATTAGACCAATCAAGCAATATAATCAAATAAATAGGTAAAAAGGTAGGCAAATATTCACAATCAATCACAAAAGAATGATCTATACGTTGTTGCTCCCCAGCAACGACGCCATTTGACTAACCGAGAATCACGAAGGTCTAAATGTCTCACACAAGGCGGAGACATGGTCGCTGCGGCGACTCTCGGTAATTCCCGATTAAATCAACAGTTAACCCACGATAATTAATCAAGCAATGAAAGTAAAGGTGGAGTTAAAATTTATTATAACTCTACAAAATATGTGCATAAGTGCAAGTATGTATAGAGTGTCGAACACAGGGAGCAGACATGTTAGAATAAGGCAATAATGCTCAAAGAAAAATATGAAAGTGATCAAATATCTACAAGTGTTATTTTTGGTGGGTTTTTAATTTTATATTTTTTTGTTTTTTAATTTATAATTTTATATTTTGGTTTTTAATTTCTGATTTTCTATTTTTTTTATATTTTATAAATTTTTTATATTTTCTTTTTCAATAATGAAGTATATATACAATAAAGAAAAAAGGGATACAATATATAGAGAAAAATAGGTAAAAAACAAAATTCAGGAAATAAAATCTTTTTGGGCTTTTATAATTTCTAATATTTTTGTGATTTTTCCATATTTTCCTATTTTTTGCTATTTTTAAAGACAAAAATACTAGTAAATAGTGAATAAAATATATACTCAAGAAAAAAATATAAAAAAATAGCAAACATGAGTGAAAATTTTTAAATTAATTTTTATAGATAGATAATAAGATAAGGAAATTTCAGAGATAAAAAACACAATTTTTGGAGGTTTTATGAATTTTTTAGATTTTTATGAAGATTTCGAGAATTTTGCTATTTTAGGGGTTTTCGTCTGTAATTTTTAGGGATTTTGGTCAGAAAATAAAATAAGCTAAAACCATGAAATATAATTTTTTTGGAATTTTTCCAAAGATTTTTTATAATGTTTATGTATTTTCTAATGCAAATAGGGATGAAAATGCATATTTTTGATTTTTTATAAATATTTAAATGCAATAAAAATACAAACTAAAATTATGGCGTTAAACTACAATGCAACAGGATCTTATGTTATTTTTTAGTAATTTTTTGAGTTAAAATGATGCATGAAATAAATGCATACATCCAAGCAAAAATACAATACTAGCAAGGGCATAAACGTAAATACACAAAAGTCCAAGGGCCTACTTGTATTTTTTTCCAAAGATATATAACATTAAACACAAATTTCTGGACTAAATATAAATACCCAAACCTAGAGGGGGTTCTCTGCAAAATGTCCAAACTCATGCGCACGGGGCACGTGAACCAGTAGGGGTATTGTTGCAATTTTACAAAGTTCCAGTGTCTAACATGCAATTTTACCAAAATATTACAACTTAAATAAAAAGTTTCATGGACTGGAATGAAATAAATAAACCCCTGTGGGTCCTTATAAAATTCCCGCCCACCCCACGTGCACGGGTCACGTGAGGTGACGTGTACTGGACCTAAATGCAAATAATGAAAGTATGTGGGTATAAATGCAAATATTACAAAAATATTTAAACTACAAATGAAAGTTTATGGACTAAATTAAAATACAAAAATGGGCGAGGGTGTAGGTGCAAAATACCCAACACCTGGCGATCTAACGACGGAGATGTAGCCACTTATCCACGTGGCAGCTCAGGAATGCACGATGCCGGTTCGCGGGTGACGGCTGCGATTAGATCCTCCCGGCTTGATCGAACGGTGGTGGCGCGCGAAGATCCAACATCTGTCGTGAAATTTGGAGCGACAGCCTGATGGAACGACGGAGAGACCAAGGGGAAGAATAGGGAAGAATGCCTGCGAGGCGAACTTCCCTGAGCTAGATCTCGGCCCTCCGGTGGTCTGGAAGCGTGAAAAATGCCCGGGTGTGCTCCTGGGAGGTCGCTCTAAGTGCTGGAAGTCTCGACGTCGTCGAAGAGGCTCTGTGGCGCTGGCGCGAAGGCGGCGGAGCTTCGAGCTCCAGGTACCTCCGGCGAAGTACGAAGACGGGTCTCCAGACTCTGTCCAATGTGCTTGACCTGCAAAAAGAGTGAAAAGGACCAGGGCAAAATGCCTGGACCCTGCGGAGGTGCGGTTGAAGGCAGAGCGAGTTGGATGGAAGTCAGATGGAGGTGCGCTCCGATGAGGGGGTACGATTAGGCGATTTGGTAGATGGAACTCGAAGATCGAAGGGGGGGAATTGATCCTAGAACTACAGGGAATAAAAAGCGAAAAGAAAATGGGGGAAAAGGGGATACCTCGGAGGTGGAATATCTGAGGTAGAAGAACCTCGACGCCGGTGGTCGGCGGAGATGGTGAAGCCGCTTCAAGGCCTTCTCGACTCGCCTGAAGGTATGGTTGAGGAGTTGTCATCTCCAGCAACACGAAGCACACCAAAGGGAGGAGGGTTGCTAGCCAAAAAGGGTTCAAACTGGAGCTCGAAGGTGGCGGGTCAGTTATGTACAAGGTGGTGGCGTCTCCTTCAAGTGAGGTCCACGTGTGAATGATGAAGATTATGGAGGATTTTGGTGCTCAGCGAGGATCAGTGATGATCAAGGAAGGAGTCCCAAGAAGGAATCGAGGCCCGAGGGAGAATGGATCGAGCTCCAAAAAGGGGAGAAATCGGGCAAAATATCGGGTGTCAGAAGGTTGGCTGGCCTCGGTCAGGGAGTTGACTGAGGTCAACCAACGACCGACTCTGGTTGGTCCACGTGGACCAACCAAGAAAATGCTGGTCGAAATTATTTGAAAATTTGAAATAAAATAGTAAATGAATTTATTAATTTTAGGTTATAAAATAAAAAATATTCCTTATTTTATAAAGAATTTTATGGTGATTTTTATTTTTTTATGAGGTATATATTTTACAAGTGGCCTTTTATGTCGAATATAGGTATATTCTTCTATATATTTTAATATTTTATTTTTATTTTGTATATTTCATTTTATTTATTTTGTTTATTATTTTATAAATTTATAGAATATTTTTATACACTTAAATATATTTTTATTTGTTTTTCTGATGTATTTTGTACACTTAATAAAATATAAATACTAATTCTATAGGTATATGTATAAATATTATACCTAGGTATATTATCTATACAAGTATTTTATTTTATGTTTTCTTTGAGTTTTTATTCTGATTTTAATATACACATTTATTATAAATAATATTTACAAAATTGTAAAAATATAAAATTGTGAAAATAATGAATAAATAATAAAATGAATATTTTAATCTGTACAAGTATACAATAGGGGTCCAAAACTCAACTTTCAAACCGTAGCTCCGCAAAATGCAAGACCACCTTCATTAAATAGCTTATTTTAAATTATATACAATTAAAGGTGATTTTACTAGATTTCGAGTTTTTATCTGAGAGATACGGGTCTAGGAAGTTGGGATTCTGGACTTTTATTCAGATCATAACTTTTTATCTGTACATTATTTTTGGGTGAAATCAATTTTGTATTTTCTTTATTTAATTATCTACAACTTTCATGTACAAAGTTTCTTTATTTGGGGTATAAAAAGTGAAACCAAAAATGGGTCCCAAAATGACTAAAGAATAAATTGAAAGGGAATTTTATTGGTATTATGGCCCTTATCTCCCCCTACTTTATTCCTTGTCGACCTATTCATCGAGATGCCTAGGTCTCGATTTTTTGGGTCATAAAATATTTACAATATTTTATTCTTGTTCTTTTCTTTTCTTCATTCTATAATTTTGGCTTTAAAAACAATATTTTATACACTATTTACATGCACATGCATGGACGCTAAGATGTTGGAATTAAGGGTATTTACATGCATTTGCCAGGGTTTTTGAGGCCAATTCGATAGAATAAAGATGATAAAATGTGGATTCATCAGATATCGATGTTCATATTTTGGAGAACCTGAATTTGAATATATGTTTTCAGATAATATGAATATGTACATGAATACACATAAGAATACACATGTATATATATATATATTAGAGGAGAGATAGGGGTGTGGTGGACCAACGCCTGGGCGACGTTGGGTATCGGGGGCACGATGGGATGAGGGCTAGAACTAGCATGCGGGGAGATGAATGGCCGGTCTATGTGGGAGGCATGGGCACGGTGGGTTTGTGATGAACGCGAAATCCACCTCTTTAATAATTGATAATTGTCGTAGTATAGGAGACGAATTTCAGCCAGCAAAAACCACAATCTTTGAATGTTGTTAAAATTTTTTACTTGGCAAGTCTACCAAGGTAGAACACATGGATACAGGCTACTTTATTTTATCTATCGAATTTTGGTCTTAAGGGTATGTATGAATACTTTCTCAATTAAAGGCCTTCATGTAGATGCACGCTATAAGGCAAGCAGACTGATGCATGTATTTTTTTATTTCTTTTTCAATGCAATTCTATGGAGATGCAGTACATAATATATGAATAAAGGCAAAGAATATGCATACTCAATATTAATTACAAAAATGCCCTACAAGTCATGAGCACAGATGAGATTGAAATTTGAGTCATTTTGAGCATAAAAATATGGACAGCCATCCATTTAATGGCAGACATATATAAAGCAAAGAACCTCATCTAACATAAAAATTCATCATATTTAAAATGATGTCAGATGAGAAAATTAAATATGTCATAAATTGGATGATGAAAAAAGGAACAAAACGACATTAAAATCATGCAATTTGAACTTACGATGCTCAAGTTATGAATAAAACAGTGCAAGGGCATAAATGCAATAAAAATGCAAGAAATAAAAGGATAAATATCACAAATAGGTCCTTGGAGAGACCTATTTGCAATTAGCAAAAACCAACAGGGGTCTATTGTAAAATTTCTGATGCGTGCAAGGACCAAATTGTAATTTCCAGAACATGCAAGGTCCTCCCTGTAAATACCCAGGCGCGTACATGAGGCACGTGCTTAGGGACCGAAATGCAATTCCCAAAAACCTCTAGGTCTTCCTTACAATTTACCCAGGACCTTACATGCTAGGCACGTGAGGAGCTAGGCTTGGGAGTCCTCGTCGGATCGGGCCACGTGGCCGGCTATGGTTCTCTAATATCTAGTTCAGGTCGAACCGAGACTGGAGGTTCAGTAAGAGGCTCGGTACCACAACGTGGCCTCACAAGGGTCATCCGATCGAAACGATTGGACAATATCTGTAGCGTTGTCTTCTGCCATAGGTCACTGGAAGAGGCTACGCTCCGGTGACCTCCATCTAGCTCTGCCTCATCCCTCTGTGCATGATGGAGCTCCAGGACGATGCCTGGGGCGTTGGCTATGAAGATCCGACTGAGGAGGAGGCGTGGAAGGTCTAGGAAGGGGATGGTGGCGAAAGTTCGCCGGAGAACAAATGCTTGAACGAAGCTTCTTGCAGAGCTCTGGCTATTGAAGTCCAGATTACCTGCAGATGTTGGGATAGCCGAAGCATGCTGTGTTGTGAGGTGAGTGGGGGCCGTGTGGCGACGGGAGATGGCGGCCGGAAGCTTCTTCTCTCACGAGATGAAGAAGAAGGGAGTTCATAGCGGAGTGGTTATGAAGAAGGGAAGGGGGGTCGGCGTGGATGACTGGTGGGTGGCGAAACTTAGGAGGTGGTCAGGAGTGGGTGATGATGAAGGTGGTCGGCGGAAAAAATTCAATGAAATTGGAAGGAAAATAATTAACGGGGTACCTGGCCAGAGCCAGGCGATTGGCCGAGGAAGAGGACTGGGGTGAGGTTCTTAGAGGATCCTCTGATCTTCACACTTGCTCGGCGGTGGCGAGGCTACCGTTACTCGGTCGATGATGGCCAACGGTCGACACCTGGGTAGGAGACCCATGATCGTCGATCGAACACCTCCCCTGCTGTCACCGGAGGAGGTTGAAGCTAGGGACTACCCATTGATTGGTGGACAAAGGTGATCGGAGGCATAATGGGGGTTTTATAGGTGGAGGTAGGTGGCGTTACAGGAGATGCCCGACGGAGATGTAACGGATGGAATGATGGCGAGGAGTGAAGGAGGCGTAGTGAAGATGGCCACGCGAGGAAGGCAGAAGATAGGGCTTCACGGAGGTGGCATTACGACACAGAGGGAGTGGATCTGGTGCCTTCCAAAATTGTAAGGGGGGTGTATCAGTGAGATGAAATGACTGGAAAGGGGGGGTTGCGGAGGTAGGGGACGAAGTCATGGCCGTTGGATTTCGTGATCCAACAGCCCAGGTGTTGGCTCAGTGGAGGCTACGATTAGATCGAGGATCTGATCGAACGGTTGATGGTTAGGCGCTAATGAGTGGTTATGATGGAGGGATAGGTTTCATCTAAGGGTGAGGAAGAAGGGGTGACGTGGAGCGAGATAGGTCGTAGGATGATGGGAGATCGGGTGGCTGGGAGCGAGGTGCTAGGGGGTGGCTCAGATCTGATCAGAGCTCAGATCAGACGACTGAAATGGGATGGGCGATGAGTGGTTAGGATGGAGGGCCTTAGAAAGAGATTATACGATGGAAAGAGGAGGAGGGTGGATAAGAAAGAACGAGCCACGTGGACGACCTAGAGGTCGCCATGTGGCTGATAACGGGGATTTATGAAGGGTCTAGAAATCTCACAAGGCGAGAGATCTAGTCGATGCATTGACTACTCAATAAACCTCAGTTAATCAACAGATAACCCACAATATGAATAAAGTAATACATATAAAAAATGTTGAATTAAAATTTATTATAACTCTACAGCAAATGTGTATAGGTGTAAGCATGTGTAGAGGTCGAACACTGGGAGAAAATGGTATAAGGAGGCATAAATACTGCTCAAAAATTTTGTCCTTTATCTCTTGTTCATTTATCGTTTTTGTGGGTTTTTAATTTTATATAATTTTTATTTTTTTGTATTTTTATATTTAATATTTATATTTTCTTTTTATATATTTTTTATTATTTTTTCTTTTATACAAACTATATAGCCTATATAAGGCTTTATATATACAATGAATAGTAGTATATTTATAAATACTATTAAAATAGATAAAAATCAGAAAGAAACTTATTTTTGGATTTTTAATATTTTTCTAATGTTTTTTTATTTTTCCAGAAGTTTTTGGTAATTTTTATGTATTTTTAAAGTAAAAAAGATCTCAAATAAGGGATTAATTAAATACCCAAAATTGAGTTGGGTTTTAAAAATAATAATAGAGTCCCTAAATTACCCAAATCAAATTTAATATATAAATATCTATATAAATAAAATTATAAAATAGAAAAATATATTTTTGGATTTTTTTCAGAATTGTTATTATGTTTATAAAGGATTTGGTTTTTTTAGATTTCTAGGGTGTTTGTTTTTCCATTTTTTATGATTTTTGGTCTATAAATAAAATAAGTCAAATATACTAATTATATTTTTTTGGAATTTTTGAAGGCATTTTAATATTTTTAGGTATTTTATAAGTTAGACAGGGAATAAATAGTTCTTTTTAATTTTAATAAATAGATTTAATGCGAAAAATGCAAAGTGGACACGTAGCGTGAAAGTACAATGCATGAAGCATCTAATCATATTTTTGTGGATTTTTATGAGCACATTATCTATATATAAAAATTAGGGAAATGCAAAAATTAAGTGTCCTGGCATTGGCATAAATGCAATAAAAATAAAGTCCAGGGGGCTCCGTGTAATTTTGTCAACATAAAACAAACTTTTTTTAATTTTTATGAACTGATTTATAATTACAAAATTTGCAGGGGTATACATGCAAAATTTCCCAAGTCACGTGGGACTGCATGTGACTTTGGAGGGACCAAAGTACAATTAACAAAGCTCAGGGTTTCATTTGCAAAAATCCTAATTTATTTGCAATGTTAACTTTTATTTACAGTACTAAAAATAAAGGATTTTTATCAGTTGTGCCTCTCCGAGATATTCCAATGTCAGTTATGCCCCTCCCTTTTTGGGAATATCAGTTGTGCCCCAACTTCTTGCCGTTCGATCACTTGTGCCCCTCCGTTAGTTTAACCGTCAACACGAGTTGAACTTAACCACGGTTTTTTCAAACCATGGTCAAGTTAAGAGGGGCATAATTGTCCAAACTTTTTTTTCTTCTTCTTCCTCCATGTTCTTCTTCCTTTCTCTTCATAATTTCTCTCTCTTAAGTACACCTTCTTGCATCCATTAAATCACTGAAATTTTTGCATTTTCACGGATATATCGCTCATTGCGAATCAAATGGTAATTTTTATTGAATTCAACGAATTTTTATGAATCAATTAATAAGAAATTTATGTTAACTAAATAAATGCTGAGGGTGGGTTGGCAGGCACAATCCATGAACATAGCACAACCGAGGTCAGCGAGCTTGGTGGAGGGGAGGTACGGGGGCGGAACGGAGGTGCTGGAGGCAGAGGGGAGGAGCGAGTGCGAAGGAGAGGTACTGGGGGTCAAAAGGGAGGTGCGAGGCGGAGAGGGAGGTGCTGGGGCGGAGATAGAGGCGCGGGGGCAGAACGGAGGTGATGGGGGAGGAAGGGAGGAGCCGGGGTGGAGGAGAGGTGCTGGGGTTCGAGAGGGAGGTGTGGGGCAGAGATTGAGGGGCAGAGGGGAGGTGCGAGGGCTATGGGAGGAGCCGGGGTAGGGAGGAGTTCGGGGAGGGAGGATCAGGGGGCAGAGGAGGTTTGGGCGATGGAGGAAGGGGCTTGAGGGGGAGGGGGTCGGGTTGGGGAGGAGGTGGCGGAAGGAGTGCTGGGGCTCGGGAGGAGGTACAAGAGAGGGTTGGGGAGGAGGAGCCGGGCGAGGGGAGGCAGCATGGGGTGGTGGGAGTGAGGGCGTGGGGCTGAGGGTGGAGCCGGAGGTGCATGGACAGGGGGGCTGGGGGCTGAGGGAGGAACTGGGGTGAGGGGAGGCGGCGGTGGAGCTGGGGGCGAGGGGAGGCGACGACGGAGGAGGAGGCTAGAGAGAAGGAAAAGAAGGGGAGGAAGAGGAAAATGATGGGGGAGGAGGAAGAAGATTGAATTACTTTCCAACCCTCTGATTCAAATTAAATTCCCTTTATGACCCCAAAGTTAACGGCCGTTTACGTTGTATATGGACGACCACTAATTCGAGGGGCATAAGTGATAGAATGGCAAGAAGTCGGGGGCACTATTGATATTACCAAAAAGGGAGGGGCATAACCGAAATTGCAATATCTGAGGGGGGACAACTGGTAAAACCCAAAAATAAAATACAAAACAATGAGGTTAGATGTACAATTTACCCCAAAACTACGCGCTGGCGAACGACTGGGATCCTTTCACTAATACATGTGTCGCCTCCTTATGCACCGATGACGTTTCACCGTGAACGGATGAGATTAGATCGTGGATGGCAATCTAACAGTGAAGACGGAGCTTGATCCAACGCCACCTGTAGCACGTGAAGAACTACCCTCTATCTGACGGTTCTGAAGCGGGGTGGAAGAACGAGGAAGGAGCTTGCCTGGGGCGAGCTTTGATCGGGTCATGTGTGCTTCTCCGGCCTCCATTACTTCAGCTGGGGGGATCTATGCATTCTTGGCAGTCCTTCGCTTCTGTGGAGCTCCTCAAAATGGTCGGAGACCCAACCAATAGATCGGACTAGGCCCCAAACCTGGAGCTCCTGTTCTTATCCTCGATAGGGCTCATATACCCTTTTCAAGACATGCAAAAGTGTTAGAAATATTCGTGGGAAAACAGGGAAGGTCTTGGCAAGTATTTGGTGGTGGATTGGGGCGAGATGAGGCAGAATGGACCTACTCCGATGAGCGGTGGAGGTGGACGAGGTTTCGTTGATCGAAGCTCGATTAGGTTGGATACAGGGTGGATATAGATGGAGAAGTGAGTGGGGAAGGAAGTGGGGTGGTCAGGCGAGGCGGTCGACGGTTGGGCACAAGAGGAAATGGTTCGCCGGAGCTACGGGCTGGTGATCTCACGCTAAAAACCTATGCTAATCATTAAACTAATAATAGAATTAAAAGGCAGGAATGAAAATATAACTAAAAATGATAAAGTGCATAGTTCAGACCAACCGACGAAGGCAGGGAGTAGAGATCGCAGTGACGGTGGCCTTGGGCGCACCTCCATCCTCCCGGAGCTCGCTCCAACCGCCGGGAAGCGCCTCCTGTCACGAGGACACTTCCTAGATGAGAGAGCAATGCCCCTAGACTCGGATCAGTGACCAAAATTGAGAGGAGGAACAGAGGTTCTTATTTATAAACAAAGCGAGCACCCTTATTGACCAGGCGATTGGTAGAGCTACAAGCCATGTACAAGGGACTAAATGATATGGCGTGGATCTAGGATGACCAAAGATCAAATCATCTGAAGGAAGTGAAGGTATATGAGCGACGGATCAACCATGAAAAAGGGAGGGAAAGAGGGGAGGAGACGGGTTTGATGAGTCAGAGACTTGGATGGGACATTTGACTGGAGGTCAACTTAGAGAGCGCCTCCATTCGTCCACGTCACCTTGTATACGGACAAAATAGCAGATTTATTAAAGAATAAATAATTAAAAATAATAAATGATTTTATTGTTTTTCAAGTATGATATAAAAAATGTTTATTATTTTATTTAGTATTTTATTGTGATATTTATTTATTTTTTGACTTGATTTATTAGTAGTTAATTTTTAATAGTGTATTTATAGGTATATTTACCTATATTGTATACATTTTTATTTTTATTTTGTATATTTTATTGTATTATTTTATTATTTTATTTATATATTTATAACTTATTTTTGTGAATATAAATATATTTTTATTTTATTTTTATGATGTTATTTGTATATTTAAATAAATAGATATGTATATTGTATAGGTATATTTACATGTATTTTACCTATGTTTTATGTACATCTTTTTATTTTAATGTATTTTATTGAGTTTTATTTTGGTTTTATATTTTTAATAGATTATATATAATATTTAGAATATTATAAAAATATAAAAGAATAAAGAATATAAGAATATGATCCATTTTTATTTATATACATGTATAACATAGGTATTTTACCTATATATTTATATAGACTTATTTTATTTTACATTTCTTTTTAGTTTTACTTTAGTTTTAATATGTACATATGTTATAAATAATAATTACAAAAAATGTAAAAATATGAATTTGTAAAAATAATGAATATCGAATAAATTGAATATTTTAATCGGTGTAATATACAATGAGGGTCAAAAACCTAACTTTCACACAGTAACTCCAAAAAATATAAAACCACCATTAAATAACTTTGAAAAGTTCTATACAAAATGATTTTGATATGTTTTGAGTTTTTATTTGAAAGATATGGGTCTAGGAAGTTGGGTTTTTGGCTTTTTATTTTGTGTATAAAATGAACACTGTGTATTATTTTTGTACAAACTCAATTTTGTATTTTTATTTACATTAATATCTATAACTTTTTGTTACAAAGTTTCTTCATTTTATGAATAAATAATAGAGAATAAAATAGGTGTCAAAATGCATAAATAATGAATAAAAGAATTGGGTTTTTAATCTATTTTTGGCCCTTATCTCCCCCTACTTTATTCCTTGTCGGCCAACTCAATTCTTGACTTGGTCTCGGGGTTTAGGGTCATAAAATATTTTCAATATTTTATTCTTTTTTCTTTTCTTCTATTTATTCTATAATTTTGGCATTAAAACCATGTTTTATGTACAAATAATGCAATAAATAATGAATGCCATTTTGTACAAATTAATGCTATTTAGATGCATTAGCTAGAGTTTTTATGGCCAAAATGATAGAATAAAAGTGATGAAATGGAGATTCATCACCCCTATACTTGCCTTTGCTAGCCCCTAGCAAACACTTATGTAATAAGTATGAAAAGAATAAAGAATAAAAGAAAAAGAAAGAATAAATGGAATTGATTTCAATAATAAACTTGTCTTCACAAAATCAAAGTTTGGAGCTCAGGTTAGATTATAACGTGAGAATGTGTGTGGAACCTGATTGGGAACCAAATTTAAAACACAACAGCCTTCGAGAGTCACAGAACTCGGTTCAACCCACCTCAATAGCGAGGTCAGAACTGGCCTACATCATACGCAAACCCTTGTGACTATGAAGCTGACTTGTACTGTGTAAGTGATAGTGGCTCTCCCCAGCTGAAATGACAAAGGAACTGACTTCTCCAGAATGACAACCCAATGATTCCCCAATCCAGCACTCTGTCCTCGAGGAGCGGGGTACTCCCTTCTAAGTTCAAGTGGCATCCAACTCAAGAGGAGGAGGTGAAGAAAGAATGGATTGTAGCTAGTGTAGCTACCTATCCTAGGATACCGGTGTAGTCAAGTCATCCAGCTGCAGGCTCACATGGTGTAACTTTGATGCTCAAGCATGTTTATTTTCTATACAATATATATATAATACTCCAACAGGCATTTTATTTTTATTTGCAGGCCTGTCCACTTTTTTCAGAGTTTTTTTTGAAATACTATTTATAGCAGCATTTACATAAGGAGTTTTTTCTCTTGAGCCAGAAGACTATCCCTCTTTTGAAGCTTTATTGCAACCCACACTCTCCTGTCATTTGACTTATGACAACTGGACCAGGCTGGGGTGCACTTCCCTCCCTAGACGAGGATGATTGTTTCCACCCGTGTGCGTTTCAGACCGACAAATCTAACCCCCTCACCACTCCAACTGAGTTGAGCCAAGTGGAAAGTGCAAATATCCAAGTTAGGTCATGACCGACAAGAGTCATGCATGCGTTACGAAAAGTTCTAGTTAGTTAGTTGAGGTGACTTGAACCCAGCCCTGATCTCAAATAATTAAGTCCCAATGGAGCTGAAGTACCTTAAACCTAGTTCCCATAAGGTTCCAGTGCAATTAGGTGCAGTAAAGTCCAGCTAAGCTCCAATCTTCGACTTTATTGGACTATTTCAATCATCAAGCTCGATCAAAGAATATGAATGCTATGCAAATGCCGTGTGCGGTGCAGAAAGAATGATGCAATTTTCCAAAAAAAAAGGAAAGAATTTTTAATAAAAAGAATTTTGGCACATAAAATATGAAATATTTACAGTTATTTACACGGGTGTGCCACTTTTTATTTATTTACAAGATTTAAGAATTTATAGGTTTTAACAAGTTATTTTTATAGGTATATATGTACAATTGATAAATAGATTTATCTTCATTTATTATATACACATTTTATTCCTAATTTAGTGATACATTTATTCCTCAAATTCATTTGAAAATATTTTGAAAACTATAGTACAAAATAATTTGTGCAAATATTTACAAACATTTGAAAACCATTTTGCAAAGATTTTTCAAACAATATATATATATATATATATTTCAAAATATTTTTACAAAATATTTTCAAAATCATTTGCAAATAGGTTTTTAAAACGTTTATTTCATACAAAGAAAAGAATTTTTTCAAATCAAAATATCTTTACAAAGGTCAAAAACATTTCACAAAAAGTTTTCAAAACGGTTCAAACCATTTTTCAAATTGTTTAGCAAAAATATTTATAACCTGATTTATTAATCAGTATATACAAAATTAATTTGAGGAATAAAAAACATTATTAAATGATTTTTTAATGAATTATATATTTATATTAGTATTTTAAGCCATATTTATTAGGGATTTTTACCCGACAGACCCTATAAACTTTACCAATCACCTCCACGACCTTTGAAACAACCTAATTCCCCCTCGACCCTGTAAACTTGCCAACTCTTACCCCATGAACCCTTCGGGTAATATGTTTTAAGCCTGTGGGGGTTCTTGGGGTAATTAATAGGGTCGATGGGGTAATTACGTTGTGTAAAAGGTCGTAGAGGTATTTTAAAATGTTTATAAGGTCTGCTAGGTAAAAATTCCTATTTATTAATAATAATATGAAAGTACGAGTTATGGCTAAAGTATATACAGAGTATATACGACCCCACATACTTAGCATGAGCTATGTCCTCATAGATCGAAGAGAAAAAGAGAATATATAACTCGTACTGAGTATAGAAAAGCTTATACTACAACGGCTGGATACGGAATGAAAGAATGAAGAGATAATTGAATAAGAAGTTGACCTTCCGCTTATACTTAGGATCAAGTAATCCTAAAATAACAGACTGTATGCAAGGCATGGAGGGTCAAGGGTGGGAATAAATGGGTCACTGCTTGGGCTGTCTCCCCCTATAATTAGGGTGAGATATCCCTTAGTATAGCAGGGAAAATCATCAAGAGATGAGACAGTAGAGGGGATCAAAGAATAATAGAATCCGAGATTCACCCCCCTATACTTAGGACAAAGTACGTCCTAAGTACAGAAAACTGACAAAAAGGGGCGACACGTTTTCTGTAGAAAATGAAAAATGAATAGGAAAAGAAGAAAAGATATATACGGATAGACGAAAAGATCATAGAGAATGTACACATCACTCCCCCTATACGTAGGACGAAAGATCCCTAAGTATAAGCAATGACAAGAGTGATGAAACAAAATGTAGAAAGAACAACACGGTGTGTACCCCTATACTTAGGACAAGGTACTGATGAATCCACGTTTCATCATCTTTATTCTATCATTTTGGCCTTAAAAACCCTAGTAAATGCGTGTAAATAGCATTAATTCATACATTTTAGCATTCATGCATAGGTGTGTAAATATTGTATAAAATGCGGTTTTTAAAGCCAAAAATATAGAATAAAGAAAAGAAAAGAAAAAGAATAAAATATTGTAAATATTTTATGACCCAAACCCCCGAGACCTAGGCATCTTGATGAATAGGTCGACAAGGAATAAAGTAGGGGGAGATAAGGTCAGAAACACAGATAAAATACCTATACTTCCTGTTCATTCTTTATTCCTTTTGGGACATATTTTTGGTTCCACTTTTTATACATCAAATAAAGAAACTTTGTACATGAAAGTTGTAGATAATTTAATAAAGAAAAATACAAAATTGATTTCACAGAAAAATAATGTACAGATAAAAAGTTATGGTCTGAATAAAAATCCAGAATCCCAACTTCCCAGACCCGTATCTCACAAACGACAACTCCAAATGCATCAAACTCACCTTTAATTGTATATAGAATAAAATAATCTATCCAATGGCGGTGGTTTCGCATTTGGCGGAGCTACGGTTTGAAAGTTGACTTTTGGACCCACATTGTATACTTGTACATATTAAAATATTCAATTCATTATTTATTTATTATTTTTATAATTTTATATTTTTATAATGTTTTAAATAATACTTATAATAATTATGTGCATTAAAATCAAAATAAAAAAACATAAATAAAATACAAATAAAAATACTTGTATATATTATAATACATAGGTATAATACATGTAGCTATACCTATACAAATAACACTTTCATTTTATTAAGTGTATAAAATAAATCAAAAAAATAAAATAAAAATATATTTGTGTAAATAAAAGTATTCTATAATTTTATAAAATACTAAATAAAAATAATAATATTAAAAATACCTAAATAAAAATAGAATACTTAAATACATAGATATAAATACCTATAAGGGTATAAATGCAAACTTGTAAAAATAAATCTCATAAAAATAATTAAAAATCGGAATAAAATACTATATAAAATAATAAATATTTTTTATTAAATAACCTTAAATTAATTACATCATCTATTATTTTTAATTTAATTTATAAGGATTTATTTATCTTTTGTCTTTTTGCGGATGACGTGGCCCAATCAGGCCACGCCATCCGTTGACCTTGGGTCAACTCTATGACCCAGGTCTGAGACTGCTGGACCATTGCAAGTGCCCTACTTCTCGATTTTTTCCAGGCCACGTCTTTCACCGATTGGCCTCGGTTTCTTCACGACTTTTGAAGCTCTACCATCCAGCTACCTCGCCCAATGCTTAGGTTGGTCTTTTGACCATCGACGCGCGAGCCATGCCTCGATCAAGGAGCCCCCTCGGCCTTGTTTCAAAAACAACCCATTCACCCCATTTGCCATTTGAACCCCTTTGGTCCATGTTTTGAGCCTCGTCTTCCACCTCCGGATTGACGTCAGTGACAGGGACGCCTCCAGATGGTCTAGGAGCGCTCGGGCGAGGACCTAGGAGGTCTCCAACCCCTCATCTCCGGCCTTGGCCGTCGAGGTACCAATCTCAGGTTTTTAAAAACCTTGAGGTCCGTTTCTATCATTCTTTCTTGCATTTTCTTAGTTAGTATAACCTTAGGATAAGATTCGCACATTCCATTTTAATCCAGATCCCTTCCTTCACCAAATTCACCCCTCGCCGAAGCTTGCTCCGGCGAGCGCCTACCTACGCCCATCACTCCGCCTCCATCTCGTTTCCACCATTCCGCGGGGTCGGGGCACTTTACCCCCGACCCTATCACTTCGTCCTTGCAGGTCCAGGAGTTGAAGAGCGCACCTGGGGTCGTTTTGAAGGTCGACCGAGGACCTCGGAGCTTCACAGCTCCGCCAGGCTCGCACGGCCACTCTGGACTTCGCCGGAGCGTTTTGAGACCCTCAGTACCTTGGCGTCCTTGCAGGGAGCCTCCGGACAATTTTGTAGCTTCACAGCAAGTCGGAAGGGGCGGGGATCACCGGGAGAAGTTCGCTGCGGCGAGGCTTCGTCCCAGTTCTTCGTCGCCCCCTTTCAACCGTTCGATCAAGTCCGGCCGTCCAGGAGCACAGCTGCCGTCGGATGATGCATAGCCTCGACCGTTGATCGGCCTTAGCCGATCTAATCAAGACCGTCCGAGCCCAAGGGGCATCGCGCGCTGCACGCCCGATACGTGGCTTAAGTAATTCATCAAGTGCCGTCGGATCGCGCTATAGCTTGGGTAATTTTGCTTCCTTACCCAGGCCGTTTTTGTATTTAGTAATTAAGTATTAAAACTTTCCTTTGCTGCTTTAAAACTTCTGTAGAAATTGCATTCTGAACCATTTGTTTTGTAATATTACGTCGGTGCCCCTGCCAGATGCGCGTGCGATGCACGTGGTTTTGGTGCTTTTGCAAGGGCACCCTCGCTTGTTTTGTTATTTAAATTTGGTCCTTAAAAGTTTTATTGTAGTATGAAATTTCGGGAATTATTGTCGCAAGGCCCTGGAACATCTGTTTAATTGCGGATATACCCCTGCCAGGTCCACGTGTGTACGCACGTGGGTCTGGAGATTTTGCGGGGATAGCCTCGTGTTTTTGTTGTTGCTTTTTGGTCCTGAAAGTTTCCATGCCAGTTATATAGTTTTGGTATTTTTGCACGTAGGCCCTCGCATTTTCAGATAATTACCAAAACGCCCCTGGGCAGTGTGTAGTTTCCTTATGTTGCTCTAATTATTGCATGCATCTATTAAACCCTAAAAAATCCATAAAAATTAACTTAAGTCTCTGTTGCATTGTAGTTCATCATCATATTTTTATTTTTCGTAATTATCGCATTTTTATATTTATTAAAAATCAAAAACATCTATTTTCAGCACTGTCTAGCTTATAAAATCCCTAAAAAATATAAAAACTCTCCAGAAAAATCCCAAAAAAATATATTTTGTTCCTTTTAGTGTGTTTTAATTTCAGACCAAAAATCATTAAAAAATATAAAACCAAACTCCTAAAAATTGCAAAACTCTAAAAACCTTCATAAAAATTTATAAAATTCATAAAAAATCCAAAAATAGTGTTTTCTTTTCCTAAATTTTCTTTGTTTTATTATCTTTAAGTGAAAATTAATTTGGAGAATTCTTGTTACTGTTGGATATTTTATTTCTCCATTTTAGTTTCAGCCTTGCATTTTATTCACTGTTTTCTTTATTTAGCTCTTTAAAAATACCAAAAACATTCTAAAAATTACACAAAAATCACAAAAACAGTAAAAAAGTATAAAAAGACCAAAAAGACTTTATTTCCTTATTTTTGAGTATTTTTATCCATTTTTATAAATACTTTAGTTTCCCTTTTATTACATTGTCTTTAATTTCCAATATTGAAAAAGAAAATATAAAAATATAAAATATAAAAAGAAATTATAAAAATCAGTAAATTAAAAATCAAAATACAAAAATATAAAATTAAAAATCAAATAAAAAATATAAAATTAAAAACCCACAAAAAAATTAGCATAATAGGCACTTGACCACAACACACACATTTTTGAGCACTTGTGCCCCGTTCTACCTGTCTGCTCCCTATGTTCGACCTCTACACATACTTGCACTATACACATCTTTGTTGTAGAGTTATAATAAATTTTAACTCCGTACATTTACTTCCATTGCTTGATATATTTGTCGTGGGTTAATTGTTGTTTGAATCGGGATTTCGAGCGGTCACCGCATCGACTGCGGTTTCGCCTTGTGAAACCGTACGACCCTCTATTTCTCGGTTCAACAAATGGCACCGTTGCCGGAGACTATTATTTGTAATAATACAGGTACCCCCGAACTTGTACATTCGAGCCTAATTTCCAAGTGATTGTTCACTTGGGGGCTCATCGCGGTTTTTACGGCTTTTCATCGCATTTTTTATTTTGTTTTGTTTTCCGATTTTATTTCTTTTGTGTGATTGAGCCCTTAGTTTTAGGATTGCTTGCGTAGCATTAGGTCCAAACACCTTAATCAACATTGCATGTACCTATAGTTTCGTTTGGACTTAGTCAAACTTTAAACAGTTGATTCATCATCTTCGATCCGCCGCGCCGCGAGCTCTCCCCGCAAAGCGCTTTCTCCTACCCTCAATTTGTTGAGCAGAGGAGGGGTGAGCCTAGACCGAACTCTAGGGTTGAGGATTGGTAGTCAACTTGTGGTTCTTCACGATAATAGCAATTTCTGAAACTTAGGGTGATTTCATCGGTTTTGCATTTGCATATAGATAGGTTTCAATTCTGCTAAGCATCCTTGCATGTAGAGTGCTGGAGGCAAGGTGAGCATTTACGCTTTAGCATCCATCATCGTTTTGATCGCTTGCATTGCTTTTCTGACTCTACCTCTGATTTTGATCACCTAGGAGCTTAAAGGAATTGACTCCCCGATAGGATCGTGCATTCTCATTAAAAAACCAAAAAAGGTGATAATCAATAAAATTGGGACTGCTAATATTACTTGACCCTAAAACCGATCAAAAAGAAAAATCTTGTATTGGGGCGAGTAATCCCCTCATTGTCTTCGTTTTACTTGCTCGCGCACACATTAAGGTTAGAGCCCAAATCCCATCAAGCCCCCTAAGTGTTTGTGCAAATTTTGGACTTCTCACCTAACTCTAAAGCCGACAAGATAAAAAGACCACTCTTTGCGGTCTCTACCGAGTTGAGTAGGTGAATTGAGGGTTCGACTTGTTTTCATTTCTGCTTGTGATTGTTTTGTGTGTGTCCTAGATCATCCCTGCGCATTTGCGCCTTCTTTTCTACTCTCTTGACTTGACCGTCGTGCTCTCCCCATCATTTTCTTTTGTTTCGAGATGGCCGACTGGAGCGTATTCTATCCGGACTTTGCGGATCACTCGTTCACTCCAGCCGGTCCACCTCCTTTTTTCCAGGAGGACTTTGCTCCTGACTTTTGTACACATCCGCCTCAGCCACAGTATCAGACCTCAGATTTCTACCCACACCCACCTTCATCTGTGTATTATCCGCCTCCACCTTCACATTCACCCGATCCTGAGATTTTGGAGTCACCTTTCATGATATCCACACTTGAGACCTTGAACCAAATGATGGAGCATATGAATTCGAGGATCACTGATCTTACTAGTTTAAATAAGAACCAGAATGCCGCTCCAGTCTTCGAGGATATGGAATCATTTGAGGATTATCATGAGAGCTTGCAATCGCCCAAAATACAAAAAATGAGAAAAATTTAAAAACACAAAAAGATTTCGGGAGACACACGATCGAGCCAGACTGTGAGGAGAGCGCCCACTTGCCAGATCCTTGGTCCACACATACATTCACACCTGGTCCCACCTTTGACCCCGAGGATGCCGCTGTACAGACTGCTCTTGGCATTCCTCGTGTATATGATGATTCCGACCTCCTCCCTTGTATGGAGGAGGTCCAAAAATTCAAAAAAATGCTGACTGAACCCGAAGTGGTGGCCACCATACATGAGATTATCCGTGCCCCACTTCAGCAGGCCATGACCGATTCATCTGCTCCTCTTCCCAAGAAGAGAAAGCGGAGGAGCAGATCTGAGCGTCATATCTTGACCATGGCCACTGCCCACGCCATCACACACCGTCCCATTCCCAAGAAGAGGAACACTGCCACACCTTTCATTAGCTGCACCATCTCTGATCATACTTGTGATCACACTCTCCTAGACGGCGGTGCTTCGATTAGCATCATACCCTTCTCGCTGGTACAGTCTCTTCACTTAGGGCCTCTCAAGAAAACCAGGATGATCGTACAGTTCGCTGATGGATCAATAAAGAGGCCGAAGGGTATCCTTGAAAACGCCGTCATATCGATTCAGGGCACGAGCCACAATGTTGATTTTGTCGTGTTGCCCATGGAGAACTCCACAGGGGAGCATTCTCCAATCATCCTGGGACGACCATTCCTCGCCTCTGCGAGAGTCGTTATTGACTACGGATCAGGAGAGATTCGCTTCCGTCCTGCTGACGAGGGCGAAGCAGTGATCACCGCACCAACTGCTGACCAGAGACCCGCACCTGATGTGACCTCACCTATCTTGGCTGACCCCGAGGACTATGATCTATATGAGGATATCAGAGAGACCTTCTTTATGACCGATGATGAGACCCGAGAATTCCTCTCCAAGGAGGATAGCTCGGAAAGCATAGACCTTGGTGTTGCTGCTTCCTGTGATTGGCGATGTGTTGATGACATCCGCGGGATCTACACGATTGACACCATTGAGCGGAGGGCAGATTTAGAGACTATACAGGACGGACATGTTTTGGCTACTTCCACTGATGGGTCCGTTCCTGTTCATGTAGATATCGATGAGCCAAAGGCCGAATTTGATTTGGTTGCTTTTCTTCAGAAATTCGGGCCTTTTGATGAGAAAGATGATCCGGTTGAGATTATAGAGGACGAACAGAGTTCGACTACTTCCACCGATGAGTTCGTGCCTTTTGGTTTTGACCTGGATGACTCCTCGCAGGACGACTCTGAGTACACTACTTCCGATGATGATGAGTTCGTCCCATTCCACTTTGATATCAGCGAGACTCCCAAGGCCGGACCTAGCCGTACTTCTTCCACTACTCTGTCTGTGCCTTCACACCCTAGGGCCCCTGAGGACTTACACCCCGTCGACCCTGATCGGATTCCGTCCACTGTGGACCCCGATGTCAACCTGCACCACACTAGATCTATCCCTCAGCGGTCTCGCAAGAAGGTTCGCTTTCAACCTTCTTGATCATCTGTATATCCATCTCTGTTGTATATTCACTTTTGTATACCTCTGTTCTCTCTACCGTATTGCTCGTTCGCCCATTCCTCGTGTCTGCCTTACTTAGGACGTACTTTGTCCTAAGTATAGGGGGTGGACGAGCCGAGTGTTCTTTCTTCGTTCCGTTTCATTACTCCTGTTGTCGCCTATACTTAGGGCTTCTTTTACCCTAAGTATAGGGGGAGTTATGTGTATATCCTTCTCTATCGTCTGCCATCTTCCGATTTATTTTCTTCTTTTCTTCTTTTCTTCTTTTCTTCTTTTCCTCTTATATCTTCTTCATCTACTGAAAAGGTGCCGCCCTTGTAGACAGTTTTCCATACTTAGGACGTACTTTGTCCTAAGTATAGGGGGTGTGCACCCCGAGTTTTTCTCATTCATCTCGATCCTCTCCATTGTCTCCTCTTCTTGTCTATACTTAGGGATATCTTACCCTAAGTATAGGGGGAGACAATCTGAGTATGATCTGTTCATTCCCACCCTTGACCCTCCCTGCTTTGTGTACAGTCTGCTATACTTAGGATTATTTGATCCTAAGTATAGGGGGGACGGTCAACTTCTCATTCTTTTGTTCATTCGCACATTTCTACATTCATTTATTCTTTAGATTTTCCTATACTTAGTACGAGTTATGTCTGCTCTTTTCTCTCCGATCTATGAGGACATAGCTCAAGCTAAGTATAGGGGGGTCGTATATACTACGTATATACTTTAGCCATAACTCGTACTTTCATATTTTCTTAATAATATGGCTAAAAATTCTTTAAAATTCATTAAAAATCTTAATAAAAAGATGTGATTATTCCTCAAATTCTTTTTGTATTTACTGATTAATAAATCAGGTGAAAATGTTTTTTGCAAAATGTTTGAAAAATAGTTTGAAAATCTTTGTGAACATCTATTGAAAACTATTTTGAAAATATTTTGTTTCGTGTTTTCAACCTGTGTAAAAATTGTGTGGTTTGTAAAATTTCTTTTCTTTGTGTGAAATAAAATGTTTGAAAAATGATTTGCAAATGGTTTGAAAAATGGTTGCAAAAATGTTTTGAAAAATCTATATATACTGTTTTGAAAACCTTTGCAAAATGATTTTCAAATGTATGTAAAATGTTTGTAAAAATTATTTTGGACTATAGTTTTCAAAAATTGTTTGAAAAATTGTTTTCAAATAAGTTTGAGGAATATACACATCACACAAAAATCCATCTTATGTATATATGTATAAAATTGACCACTTACCCTGTAAAATTCTTCAAACTCACTTCTTGTATATAAGAAGCACTCCCGTGTACATATTTTTATCCTAGTTTTTAGCCAAAATATTTTTCTTTCAAAAATCCCAAAAACATTTGCAAAATTAAAATCCAAAAATATTTGAAAAATCTTTTTGAAAAAAAAAGAGACAAAAAAATGCATATGCATAAGCATGCATCATATTTTCAAAAATCCATAAAAAGTTCAAAATCTTGAAAAATTGCATCACAAAAATATTTTCTGCATTGCATTACATAGCATTCGCATTTTTCGGATTGAGTTTGATAGTTGAACAAGTCTAAGTAAAATCCGAAGATTGGAGCTTGATTGGACCTTATAATCTACCTAATAACAGGAACCTTATAGGAACTTGGTTTGAGGTACTTCAGGTCTAGTTGACTTAATTCTTTGAGGATCACGGGACTTGGTTCAATGGATTCTTGACTGCCTAAGTAGAGTATTTCGGAGCACACGCATGACTCTTGTTGATAATGACCTAACTTGGACACCTGCACCTTTCACATGGCTCAACTCAGTTGGAGTGGTGAGGGGATTGGATTTGCCGGTATGAGACGCATACAAGTGGAAACATTTGTCCTCCTCTAGGGAGGGAAGTGCACCCCAACCCGTCCAGTGATTAGGAAGTCTAAAGACAGGAGGCCGTGGGTTGCGATAAAGCTTCAAAAGGGGGATAGTCTACTGGCTCAAGAGGAAAAACTCCTTATGTAAATGCTGCTATGAATAGTATTTCAAAAAAAAAAAAAGTTCAGGCATGTACAAAAATAAAAAGCCTGCAAAGTATGTACATATGTTGTAAAGTCAATAAGCAAGCTTGAGTTCCAAAGTCATATCATGTGTGCCTGCAGCAGGATGACTTGACTACACTGGTCTTGCATCCAAGGATAGGTAGCTACACTGGCTACCGTCCATTCTTCTCTTCACCCCCTCCTCTTGAGCTGGTTGCCACTTGAACTTAGAAGGGAATACCCCGCTCCTCGAGGATGGAGTTGCTGGATTGGGGAATCACTGGGTTGTCGTACTGGAGAAGTCAGTTTCTTTGTCATTCTAGTTGGGGAGAGCCACCATCACTTACACTGTACAAGTCAGACTCATAGTCGTAAGGGTTTGCGTATGAATTGAAGTATTTCTGACCTGGCTATTGAGGAGACTTGAGCAGAGTTTTGGGATTCTCAGGGACTGTTGGATTTCAAATTCGGTTCTCATTAAGGTTCCGCCCGCACTAAAATTCCCAAGGTCCGACTTAAGCTCCAAACTTTGATTTTGTGAAGACAAGTTTGATCATTGAACTTCATCCATCTTTCTTGTTTTTCTTTTCTTTGTTTTTCTTTTTCTGCACTTATTGCATAAGTGTTTGCTAGGGACTAGCAAAGGCAAGTATAGGGGGATGATGAATCCACGTTTCATCATCTTTATTCTATCATTTTGGCCTTAAAAACCCTAGTAAATGCGTGTAAATAGCATTAATTCATACATTTTAGCATTCATGCATAGGTGTGTAAATATTGTATAAAATGCGGTTTTTAAAGCCAAAAATATAGAATAAAGAAAAGAAAAGAAAAAGAATAAAATATTGTAAATATTTTATGACCCAAAACCCCCGAGACCTAGGCATCTTGATGAATAGGTCGACAAGGAATAAAGTAGGGGGAGATAAGGTCAGAAACACAGATAAAATACCTATACTTCCTGTTCATTCTTTATTCCTTTTGGGACCTATTTTTGGTTCCACTTTTTATACATCAAATAAAGAAACTTTTTACATGAAAGTTGTAGATAATTTAATAAAGAAAAATACAAAATTGATTTCACATAAAAATAATGTACAGATAAAAAGTTATGGTCTGAATAAAAATCCAGAATCCCAACTTCCCAGACCCGTATCTCACAAACGACAACTCCAAATGCATCAAACTCACCTTTAATTGTATATAGAATAAAATAATCTATCCAATGGCGGTGGTTTCGCATTTGGCGGAGCTACGGTTTGAAAGTTGACTTTTGGACCCACATTGTATACTTGTACATATTAAAATATTCAATTCATTATTTATTTATTATTTTTATAATTTTATATTTTTATAATGTTTTAAATAATACTTATAATAAGTATGTGCATTAAAATCAAAATAAAAAAACATAAATAAAATACAAATAAAAATACTTGTATATATTATAATACATAGGTATAATACATGTAGCTATACCTATACAAATAACACTTTCATTTTATTAAGTGTATAAAATAAATCAAAAAAATAAAATAAAAATATATTTGTGTAAATAAAAGTATTCTATAATTTTATAAAATACTAAATAAAAATAATAATATTAAAAATACCTAAATAAAAATAGAATACTTAAATACATAGATATAAATACCTATAAGGGTATAAATGCAAACTTGTAAAAATAAATCTCATAAAAATAATTAAAAATCGGAATAAAATACTATATAAAATAATAAATATTTTTTATTAAATAACCTTAAATTAATTACATCATCTATTATTTTTAATTTAATTTATAAGGATTTATTTATCTTTTGTCTTTTTGCGGATGACGTGGCCCAATCAGGCCACGCCATCCGTTGACCTTGGGTCAACTCTATGACCCAGGTCTGAGACCGCTGGACCATTGCAAGTGCCCTACTTCTCGATTTTTTCCAGGCCACGTCTTTCACCGATTGGCCTCGGTTTCTTCACGACTTTTGAAGCTCTACCATCCAGCTACCTCGCCCAATGCTTAGGTTGGTCTTTTGACCATCGACGCGCGAGCCATGCCTCGATCAAGGAGCCCCCTCGGCCTTGTTTCAAAAACAACCCATTCACCCCATTTGCCATTTGAACCCCTTTGGTCCATGTTTTGAGCCTCGTCTTCCACCTCCGGATTGACGTCAGTGACAGGGACACCTCCAGATGGTCTAGGAGCGCTCGGGCGAGGACCTAGGAGGTCTCCAACCCCTCATCTCCGGCCTTGGCCGTCGAGGTACCAATCTCAGGTTTTTAAAAACCTTGAGGTCCGTTTCTATCATTCTTTCTTGCATTTTCTTAGTTAGTATAACCTTAGGATAAGATTCGCACATTCCATTTTAATCCAGATCCCTTCCTTCACCAAATTCACCCCTCGCCGGAGCTTGCTCCGGCGAGCGCCTACCTACGCCCATCACTCCGCCTCCATCTCGTTTCCACCATTCCGCGGGGTCGGGGCACTTTACCCCCGACCCTATCACTTCGTCCTTGCAGGTCCAGGAGTTGAAGAGCGCACCTGGGGTCGTTTTGAAGGTCGACCGAGGACCTCGGAGCTTCACAGCTCCGCCAGGCTCGCACGGCCACTCCGGACTTCGCCGGAGCGTTTTGAGACCCTCAGTACCTTGGCGTCCTTGCAGGGAGCCTCCGGACAATTTTGTAGCTTCACAGCAAGTCGGAAGGGGCGGGGATCACCGGGAGAAGTTCGCTGCGGCGAGGCTTCGTCCCAGTTCTTCGTCGCCCCCTTTCAACCGTTCGATCAAGTCCGGCCGTCCAGGAGCACAGCTGCCGTCGAATGATGCATAGCCTCGACCGTTGATCGGCCTTAGCCGATCTAATCAAGACCGTCCGAGCCCAAGGGGCATCGCGCGCTGCACGCCCGACACGTGGCTTAAGTAATTCATCAAGTGCCGTCGGATCGCGCTATAGCTTGGGTAATTTTGCTTCCTTACCCAGGCCGTTTTTGTATTTAGTAATTAAGTATTAAAACTTTCCTTTGCTGCTTTAAAACTTCTGTAGAAATTGCATTCTGAACCATTTGTTTTGTAATATTACGTCGGTGCCCCTGCCAGATGCGCGTGCGACGCACGTGGTTTTGGTGCTTTTGCAAGGGCACCCTCGCTTGTTTTGTTATTTAACTTTGGTCCTTAAAAGTTTTATTGTAGTATGAAATTTCGGGAATTATTGTCGCAAGGCCCTGGAACATCTGTTTAATTGCGGATATACCCCTGCCAGGTCCACGTGTGTACGCACGTGGGTCTGGAGATTTTGCGGGGATACCCTCGTGTTTTTGTTGTTGCTTTTTGGTCCTGAAAGTTTACATGCCAGTTATATAGTTTTGGTATTTTTGCACGTAGGCCCTCACATTTTCAGATAATTACCAAAACGCCCCTGGGCAGTGTGTAGTTTCCTTATGTTGCTCTAATTATTGCATGCATCTATTAAACCCTAAAAAATCCATAAAAATTAACTTAAGTCTCTGTTGCATTGTAGTTCATCATCATATTTTTATTTTTCGTAATTATCGCATTTTTATATTTATTAAAAATCAAAAACATCTATTTTCAGCACTGTCTAGCTTATAAAATCCCTAAAAAATATAAAAACTCTCCAGAAAAATCCCAAAAAAATATATTTTGTTCCTTTTAGTGTGTTTTAATTTCAGACCAAAAATCATTAAAAAATATAAAACCAAACTCCTAAAAATTGCAAAACTCTAAAAACCTTCATAAAAATTTATAAAATTCATAAAAAAATCCAAAAATAATGTTTTCTTTTCCTAAATTTTCTTTGTTTTATTATCTTTAAGTGAAAATTAATTTGGAGAATTCTTGTTACTGGTGGATATTTTATTTCTCCATTTTAGTTTCAGCCTTGCATTTTATTCACTGTTTTCTTTATTTAGCTCTTTAAAAATACGAAAAACATTCTAAAAATTACACAAAAATCACAAAAACAGTAAAAAAGTATAAAAAGACCAAAAAGACTTTATTTCCTTATTTTTGAGTATTTTTATCCATTTTTATAAATACTTTAGTTTCCCTTTTATTACATTGTCTTTAATTTCCAATATTGAAAAAGAAAATATAAAAATATAAAATATAAAAAGAAATTATAAAAATCAGTAAATTAAAAATCAAAATACAAAAATATAAAATTAAAAATCAAATAAAAAATATAAAATTAAAAACCCACAAAAAAATTAGCATAATAGGCACTTGACCACAACACACACATTTTTGAGCACTTGTGCCCTGTTCTACCTGTCTGCTCCCTGTGTTCGACCTCTACACATACTTGCACTATACACATCTTTGTTGTAGAGTTATAATAAATTTTAACTCCGCACATTTACTTTCATTGCTTGATATATTTGTCGTGGGTTAATTGTTGTTTGAATCGGGATTTCGAGCGGTCACCGCATCGACTGCGGTTTCGCCTTGTGAAACCGTACGACCCTCTATTTCTCGGTTCAACAGGTACGTACTAAGTACATGCAAACAGATATGGCGAAAGATCTGGGGCACACAAGACATATGGAAGAAAGAACTAATATAAGACAAAACACATATATAGAACAAGTAGAGACTGGTGAGGTACATGGCCATATCTGACAAGTGAATACTATATTCTCGTCATCATCTCCTTGTGAGAACGGTGATGCAGTCAAGTGGTGAAAAGATACTCGGGTATTCAATCAAGTGGGTATCAACTACCAGGGAAAAGAGAACGAAAGCTAAAGGAAGGACTGGTAGCGTGAAGTAGATAATCGGCTTATAAGGAAGGAATGAGTGATCGAAGCTGATACTATAAGACCTGGAGGAAGAAAGAACAATACAGACTCCTCCAAGTTAATCAAAATCTCAAAAAGATACAAACGATGAAGCACATGAGACTTTCCTAATGCCGCGGCGTGGTATCCGATGGTCATAAAGTCGGAAAGTAATAGGAATACACCGAACACCATAATATAAGGCTCAACCCCTCGAGGATCCTCGAGTGAGCAGACTCAGATGAGTCAAAGATATCAGAAGACTCAGCTCCGTGCTCCTACAGACATGAGACACAGCCAGGGAGGAGACCAAGTACTCAATTCAGAAGACCCGACTTCGTGCCCCACCAGAAAGGAGACACCAGAAGTGAAGCCAAGTACCTAGAAAATGATGTACCCTCCCGCAGATAACCCTCAGGGATTAGTATATGCTAGTCAATGAATAATCAGATAGAGTTCACCCTTTCGAGGGTCGTCAAGGAGAGCGAGTTCAAAGGAGTCGAATCCATCAGACGGATAAGCAGAAGCTGTCTCGATAGACGACAAATCAGCTACCCACAGAAGAGACCGACAGATCAAGAAAATGTGACAGCGTCCTGCAGATAACCCTCAGGGAGCATACTGCCAACTAAGCATCGAAGAATCAGAGCAGAATGTCTCATCCTTGCTAGGACCGTCAAGGAGAGCGAACTCAAAGGAGTCCAGTCAGATAGGTCCCAGGATCCAATAAGTCAGATACACAACAAGGAAGTGGGATCGAAAGATATAACAGATGACCCGGTTTCGTGCTCCAACAGATAAGAGACACAATCATCAAGGGGAACCTTGTGTAAATAAAGTGTTGCATTTTCCCGCAGATAGTCCTCGGGGAACAATGCAAGCTAAATCAAAGAATATCTGGATCAGATCTTAGCCTTGCGAGGGTCGTCAAGGAGAGAAGACTCAGATGAAGTCAATCCGAATGGTCTCAGTAGACGACAGATCAGCTACCCAGCAGAATAGACCGCAGCTCTAGCAAGGTGTCATAGTCGCTCGCAGATAACCCTCAGAGAGTAATATGAACTAGGCAAGGAATGATCAGAAATGTGGGGCTCAACCTTACGAGGACCTTTAAGGAGAGTTGACTCAAAGGAGTCGAGGAAATTGGCCTTGTGCACCAATAGATTGGGCACACAATCAGAAGGGAGGCCAATCAGTCCAATCAAATGACTCGGTTATGTGCTCCAACAGAGAGGCAGTACACACAGGGAGGGAACTGAGCATAACAAATGTGTTGTATTCTCTTGCAGATAATCTCGGGGAGTAATGCAAACTAGGTCAATAAAATCTTGGGATTGCTTACATCAAATCTCAGGTCCTCAAAAGCAAGCAATCAATCAATCATTATAAGGGCATAAGATCGTGTGAGGGATAGATAATCAGGTCAATCACCGTATGTCCCTCAAGTCAATCCAATCCGCTGAGATGGCACAAAAGATAAATAAAATTCCTCTAAGAGCATGTGGATGGACAAGTCAGGAGATCGAGGATGGATCAATCACGAAGATGAGAGATCATGTGGGTTCTGGTCACCGTCACTATGAAGCACAAATCAAGATAGTCAATCAAGCTCTGAAATCAAGACGCGAGTAACCTCAAAAGAGATCGATCATTCATGGCTCATGAAATCATCATTAAACCATCGAAATCTATCACATCCTCAATCCAGTGTGCGAGATCAAAATCCTCAATAACGAATCACACCTAATGATCGTGCATTATCAAAGTCCTCAATAAGCTCTTAACATGTCAGAAGTCAAATCCACCAAGAGTAGGATATAAATCTCAGCATCCTCAAAACGTGCCTGACTTACTCTAATGATCTATGTACGTCATAATCCTCGACGTAGGCTATATTCATAGCTACAACAATCCCGGGTAAGAGAAATGATGATACAGAAGGGCAAGAGGAGGGTGAGCGAGATGAAGGTGGATACAGTCAAAATTGTGGTTCAAGGAGAGGGTCTCCTCAGATCGGACTAGATGTGCGTGGTATGGGCAAGGAGAGAAACCACAAGATCCGGCTAAGAAGGCGAAGCTCAAGACCCAATATCACGACTCGATGCAAACGGGGAGGTGTATGTGATGAACATCGAATTTGCCTCTTTAAAAGTGATGAATTTTCGTAGTATAGGAGGCAGATTTGGTTCAACAAAAACCACAGTCCTTTGAATGTTGTGGAGTATTTATACTTGGCAAGTCTACCAAGGTCGAACGTAAGGACACAACTACTTCATCAATCTATCGAATTTTGATCCATGAAGCACATGTGTGAATAATTTCTCAATTACAGGTCTGTATGATGCACTATGATAATTATAATGCAACACTATGATGCATGCAATTTTAAGTTGGTTTTTATGCAATAAAAAGTGATGAATGAGTGTTTATGCAAGGTTACATGTATGCCAAACAAAGGATTACAAAAATACCCTAAAAATATGAGCATCATAATAGAAATAAAGAAAAAGGTCGATCTAATCACAACATGAAGAGTAGTCATCAAATCAGAGCAAGATCAAGGAGAGCAGAACCAACATCTATCACAAAAATTCACTTCATTTAAAATGATGTCGGATGAGAAAATTGAACATACCATGATGTAGATGAGGAAACAAGGATCAAAACGACACTAAAATCATGCAATTTGGACCTACGACGCTCAAGTTATGCTAAAAACAATGCAGGGGTATAATTGTAATAAAAATGCAAGAAAATAAAAGGATAAATATTGCAATAAGAAAAATCGCCTAGGCCCCTGTGAAATTTTTCCCTGCGCGGGGCCTTTTTGCAATTTCCAAAACCTTTGAGGGCCTCCCTGTAAAATACCCAGGCACGCACGTGAGACACGTGCATGGGGACTTGTATGCAATTCTTAGAAAATCCAGGGTCTATCCTACAAATTTCCCAGCACCCCACGTGCTGTGTACGTGCGATACTAGGCTCGGAAGGAAGCCTCAGGTTCTGGACACGTGGCTGCGTCTGGAGGTTCGGCTTGAGGTTCGGGTGACCCGAGCCTGTTGGAGCGGACAAAGGCTCGGGTCTCCACGTGTCATCATTGTAGCCGTCCGATCCAGATGATCGAACGACACCTGTATCATCGTGCTCCTCCGCGGGTCACCGGAGAGGGCGAGGCTCCGGCGACCTGCCCTTGGCTCCTCCGTGCTCCAAGTCGTCCACCGTAGGTCGAGGAAGATTAATGGTCGGTTGGCGAAGATCCTGGACACCCGGAGAGGATCCGGTGATGATCAGAGCTTGAGTTCCATGTAACCTCGCCGGAGGAGACTAGCTCGAAGGAGCTCCGATTCCTTCTCCAGCCAATTAAAGTTCCTGCAGCGTTAGCCTATAGCCGAAGCAAGTGCGTGGGTACGTGAGTGTTTTGTGAGGTGAGTGGTGGTCTTGGGGTGACTGGAGGTGGAGGACAATGCTCCTCCTCCGGTGAAGTGGAGGAGGAGATGGGACGGAGCGGAAGGGGTTCTGGAGAAGGAAAGGATGGTCAGCGAAGATGAGGGTGGCGTTGCGAAGCTTGTGGGATGATCAAATGGTGGTAGAGTGAAGTGTAGACGGAGGAAAAATTGGGAGAAAATCAAAGAAAAAGAAGGAGGAAAGAGACCTCGTCGGAGAGGGGGGTCTGGTGGGTGTAGCTGCTTGGGATGAGGCTCGAATGAGCCTCGGGGTCGTCGCCCAGCTGGTCAGCAAAGCCAGCGAGCTCGGCGTGGCTAAGCCAACCGCAACACGACCATGGTGGCCGTGGGTCAACACCGGGCGATGAGCCGTCGTCGCCTCGACGTTCTGCTCCTCCGCTGTCACCGGAGGGGAGGAGGAAGCTGGGCTTATGCCTAGGAATGGTGGACGAGGGATGACGGTGGCGGAGCGAAGGGGATTTATAGGAGGCGGAGGTTGACGGTTATGGCAGTGGCGAGGGATTTTCGAAGGGGTGTCTTGATGCCTAGGAGTGAAGGCGGGGCAATGAAGTTGGTGCGAGGATGGCAGATCTAAGGGCTTCGAGAGGCGACCGTTAGGAGAGAGAGAGGGGTGGCCAGAGTCGATGGCTAAAAATGGAAGGGGGTGGTGGGTTGGCGAGATGAAACAGCCGGAGGGAGGAGGTTACGAAGGAGGAAGACGATGGGCGAGCCGTTGGATCATGCGATCCAACGGTTAGGATGTGAGCTCAGGTAGAGGGCCATGATCAGATCCGAGGATCTGATAGAACGACAGGTGGAAAGGCGCAAAGGAGTGGCCGAGATTGGATGATAGAAGAGATCCAACTGTGTGCAAGGATAGGATGACGTGTATGCGTGAGGAGCGTAGAATAAGAAGCGATCGAGCGGCTGAGGTGAAGAGGCGACATGGCAGTAGGAGGGGCGTTGGATGTTTGTATGATCGGGCGGTTGATTTTAAGGAGCAATGGAGCGGCAGGGATTAGATCTGGGAGTTGAATCTGATGACTGGTGATGAAGCGGTAGTGGAGGGCTGAGATGGAGGCGGGGGCGAGTGGATCAGACGGCCCAAATGGGCGCCGGGTGGCGTGAGAAGAGGCGAGTCACGTGGTGGCTCTAGAGAGCGCCACGTGGCCCAATCAGAAAATTCAAAACTAAAAATACAAAGAAAAATAAGGAATAAATAGTTAGAGGCAAAATTAGGAAAAAGTCAAAACATGAAAGTTGCTCGTCTCGACGAGATCTACAACTTTCATATTGGACAAAAAGCCAAAAGAGGTCATTTGTACAAAAAGTATTTTTGGGGGGTCTTTTTAAGGGGGATAAAAATACCGAATTTTAACTTTGATTTGTTTTTGTATTTTTTAGTCTTTTTAATGGTCAGTGAATTATAGACAATTAATCTACCTAACTTTTAGGGGGTTTTGAAGATAAAATAAATACAAGAAAAATAAGAGAAATTAAATGCAATAATTTAAGGGTAATTTATACACAATATAATGTAGGATTATAATAAAGAATTAATAGTGATTTTTATTGGATTTTTAAGCTACGAGTTTAATAAGTGAGTTTTAGCATGATGAATACGAGATTCATCATACCCCTATACTTAAACCATGCTCATCCTCTAGCATCTAAAGAATGAAGGAGTCGGATTAATTCCTGACAGTGCAAGTGAAGATTTCAAGGCTCGATCTTTTGAAGACTCTTAATTTAAGAGATCCTAAAATTCTTGGTTTGTCCAAGCCTTAGTCAGAAGGAATCCAACTTCTCTAATTATCATACTCTCTTTTTGTACATATAATATAAGGATATGAACTTAAGTGTACTGCATTTCATGAGAGTCGAGTCAGGGCATCACTCAAAGTTCCAGTCCCAAAGATTCTCCTCTACCTCATCCTCAATACTAGGGAATAAGTCTATTCTTGCTTCAGTCAACCGTCTCATTAGTTTTTCAGACGAAATGTAGATGGATGGCCAGATGACGGAGGGCATGGGATTATGTCTATTTTTCTCTCCCTCACATTGGAACAAGGGGCCTCTCGAGTGTCTTTTTACTCAACACATGTAAATTTTTATATTGTTGATCAATGTGTCCGTCAAGAGAGTTGGAGTCGTCTGCACTTGTTTTTCTGGGAGTACACTGGGGTCTGTCTTTTCTGAGTATCTAAGATACCTTCGACACCCAGTCTTGTATCGCTTACGATGCAGAGCCCTTTTATGGTGTCAGCCCGACTCCTTGGTCCTAATTAGTGCTTGGTCCAAGTGGACACTTTGAAAATGTTTGGGAGTGCTCGCAATTGGTGGAAGCTCATTTGGAATTTGACTTTGGATGATAGAGCTTTTCTTTGACATTTCTTTTTCTTTTCTTTTGTTGGCTAGCTTCACTGCTTTCACCAAAAGTTGATGCACACTGATAAACAATTTTCATTAAGTTTCATCACACCCTGGCACTTAGGTCATTTATCAAAGAGGTAGCATATGAATCTTGTTCACATACTAGCTAAGGTTTTGCTGACACTCAGGTCTTCTGAAGCCTTCATTAACTTTATCCCATCCTCGAATATCATTAGATTGGATCTAAACTCAAATCTCTGGTCCTAGTTCCTCAAGTGATATCTCACCTCATCTCATCAATCATGCAGTTGTGGAAGTGACTGTTCTGATCATATTCATTTTGAAGGTAGAGATGAAGAGTGCAATATAGCACTCAAATCTTTCAAACTAGGGAAGTATGGACAATTAAGCTTAAAACCCTAATGACTAAGGCATGTTAACTCAGACTCTCAAGATCTCATAAATCCAGTGTCCTCAAAATCCTCAAGCCTTGAGTGAGTGTGAATGTGTCAGGAATACACTAACTCCTTGGTTAGTGATTTTTGTGTGATTTTTGGTTTTTGCAGATTTTTATGGATTTTAATTTTCAAATTTTTTAATTCTTCAGAGAGACAATGACTGGCCCAGGCTCCATTGAATAAAAGTATCCACTCTCAACCAGTATGGGTGTAAGTAAGGGCCGATAAACGGACCTGTGATCCTTAAGGACGGAGCCATATGCGGTGTCCTTAAACCACCCACTCTGCTAAGGGAGACCGAAGTTCCCTCACTGAAAGTGTCTACTAAGACTAGTGGCTAGAGTCTAATTCCAAGAAGGTTTAATATTTTTTTTGAGAAGGGTTATTTACATAGATTAATACCCCAATTTTAATAAAACATTTTTTACAAGGTTTTTACAAAACTCAGTTCATAGGTTTACCAAAACCCAACCCGAAAACAAAATCTAAAAAAAGTTTTAAAAACACGAGCTAAGGCTAAAGTAAATATACAGTAATATACGGTATACACCCCTATACTTAAATTTTGCTATGTCCTCATAGCACAAGTGTCATGAAGCCATGGCTCGATCAAATATAGGGTGATATAGCGGAACTGAGGAGGAGGACCCCCCCTATACTCAGGTCAAAATTGAACTAAGTACAAGAAGACAGTACGAGGGAAGGATGAGCAGGCAGGTCCCCCCTATACTTAGGCTATAAATAGCCTAAGTAAGATCTGAGTTAGGGGGGTGTCTGTAATATGATACATGGGTGGATGGGGGGAGTTCGTGAGATATACATAGAGAGAGAGAGAGAGAAAGTGAGAGAGAGCGAGAGAGAGAGAGAGAGCGAGAGAGAGAGAGAGAGAGAGTAAAATATACAGAGGGAAATGGGGGGAGGTGAGTGTGTACGTGCAAGTGTGTGTGTGTATGGGGGGGGGTAGATCATCAAGTGATCTACTTTTCTCTTCTTTTTTTTCTTTTTTTTACAACATGCAAAAACTGGAAATAAATATGCACATGCAAGTTTTTTTACAATATGCAATGTACGCTGACTGATAAAGGATCCTAGAATTTCTTCATGAATTCTTTTGCAACCTCTTCAGCGAAAGCTCCCGACTTCACGCCTCCATGAAGATCAAGCGTCCTCGATTTTCATGGGCCCTGCCACAAAAGAGAGAAGTTAAAAAAATTCAAGGAATTTAAACATCAGACATGATGAAAAAATGATGCATGAAACGAGGACCTGTAAATCTTGAAAATATTCGACAAAGAAAATCAAAATTCAATAATTAAGTTAAGTTGTATCCTTGGCAATGATGCTATTTGATGAACATCGAATTCACCTCTTTAAAAGTGATGAATTGTCGTAGTATAGGAGGCAGATTCGATTCAGCAAAAACCACAATCCTTTGAATGCTGTGGAGTATTTATACTTGGCAAGTCTACCAAGGTCGAACGAAAGGACACAACTACTTCATCAATCTATCGAATTTTGATCCATGAAGCACATGTGTGAATAATTTCTCAATTACAGCTTTGTGTGATGCACTATGCTAATTATAATGCAACACTATGATGCATGCAATTTTAAGTTGGTTTTTATGCAATAAAAAGTGATGAATGAGTGTTTATGCAAGGTTGCATGTATGCCAAACAAAGGATTACAAAAATACCCTAAAAATATGAGCATCATAATATAAATAGAGATAAAGGTCGATCTAATCACAACATGAAGAGTAGTCATCAAATTAGAGCAAGTTCAAGGAGAGCGGAACCAACATCTATCACAAAAATTCACTTCATTTAAAATGATGTCGGATGAGAATATTAAACATGCCATGATGTAGATGAGGAAACAAGGATCAAAATGACATTAAATCATGCAATTTGGACCTACGATGCTCGAGTTATGCTAAAAACAATGCAAGGGCATAATTGTAATAAAAATGCAAGAAAATAAAAGGATAAATATTGCATTTAGGTCCCTGGAGGGACCTAAATGCAAATAAGAAAAACCGCCTGGGCCCCTGTGAAATTTTCCCTGTATGGGGGCCTTTTTGCAATTTCCAAAACCTATGAGGTCCTCCCTGTAAAATACCCAGGCACGCACGTGAGGCACGTACCTGGGGACTTGTATGTAATTCTTAGAAAATCCAGGATCTATCCTACAAATTTCCCAGCACCCCACATGCTGTGCACGTGCGATACTAGGCTCGGAAGGAAGCCTCAGGTTCGAGACACGTGGCTGCGTCTGGAGGTTCGACTCGAGGTTCGGGTGACCCGAGCTTGTTGGAGCGGAAAGAGGCTTGAGTCTCCACATGTCATCATTGTAGCCGTCCGATCCAGATGATCGGACGACACCTGTATCGTCGTGCTCCTCCGCGGGTCACCGGAGAGGGCGGGGCTCCGGCGACCTGCCCTTGGCTCCTCCACGCTCCAAGTCGTCCACCGGAGGTCAAGGAAGATTAATGGTCGGCTGGCGAAGATCCTGGACGCCCGGCGAGGCTCTGGTGATGATCAGAGCTTGAGTTCCATGTAACCTCGCCGGAGGAGACTAGCTCAAAGGAGCTCCGATTCCTTCTCCGGCCAATCAAAGTTCCTGCAGCGTTAGCCTATAGTTGAAGCAAGTGTGTGGGTGCGTGAGTGTTTTGTGAGGTGAGTAGTGGCCCTGGGGTGACTAGAGGTGGAGGCCAATGCTCCTCCTCCGACGAAGTGGAGGAGAAGATGGGTCGGAGCAGATGGGGTTCTGGAGAAGGAAAGGATGGTCGGCGAAGATGAGGGTGGCGCTGCGATGCTCGAGGGATGATCAAATGGTGGTGGAGTAAAGTGTAGACAGAGGAAAATTTGGGAGAAAATCAAAGAAAAAGAAGGAGGAAGGAGACCTCGTCGGAGAGGGGGGTGCGATAGGTGTAGCTGCTTGGGCTGAGGCTCGAATGAGCCTCGGGGTCGTCGCCCAGCTGGTCAGCAGGGCCAGCGAGCTCGACGGTGGCTAAGCCAACCGCAGCACGGCCATGGTAGCCGTGGCTCAACACCGGGCGATGAGTCGTCGTCGCCTCGACGTTATGCCCCTTCGCTTTCACCGGAGGGGAGGAGGAAGCTGGGCTTATGCCTAGGAATGGTGGACGAGGGATGATGGTGGCAAAGCGAAGGGGATTTATAGGAGGCAGAGATTGATGGTTATGGCAGTGGCAAGGGGTTTTCGAAGGGGTGTCTTGATGCCTAGGAGTGAAGGCGGGGGTGATGAATCTCGTATTCATCATGCTAAAAGTCTTCTATTAAAACCCTGGCTTAACCATTCCAATAAAAATCATCTTTAATTCTTTATTTTTATCATGTATTATATTGTGTATAATTAACCCTTAATTATTTGTATTTAATTTTCCTTATTTTTCTTGTAATTATTTATCTTCAAAAACTCCTAAAAATTAGGTAGAGTAATTGTTTATAATTCAATGACCATTAAAAAGAATAAAAAATACAAAAACAAATCAAAGATAAAAATAGGTGTTTTTTCCCCTAAAAAATACATCCAAAAATACTTTTTGTACAAATGACCTCTTTTGCCTTTTTGTCCAACATGAAAGTTATAGATCTCGTCGAGGCGAACAGCTTTCATGTTTTGACTTTTTCCTAATTTTGCCTCTAACTATTTCTTTCTTATTTTTCTTTGTATTTATTTCTTTGAATTTTCTGATTGGGCCACGTGGTGCCTCTGGGCCGCCCACGTGGCCCGCCTCCACTTCCGCCACGCGGCACCTCCTGGACCGTCGGATCCACTCGCCTCCACTCCCATCTCTGGCGTCCATTGTTGCTCCACTCCCCAGCCGTCAGATCTGTCTCCAGATCAAATCCCAACCACTACTCAGCCCCTAAATCACAGCCCTCCGATACTAGTACCATTCAACGCTATCTTCAAGCCACGTCGCGCCTTCTCCATAGCCGACCGATCATACACCATCCAACGCTTCCCCGCACTCCACGTCACCCCGCTCTCTCTCACCATTAGATCTCCCCCATCATTCAATCTCGGTCGCTCCCTCGCGCCCTAACATCAGTCGTGCGATCAGATCCTCAGATCTGATCATGGCCCTCCACCTGAGCTCACATCCTAGTTGTTGGATCGCATGATCCAACGGCTCGTCCACGTCTTCCTCCTTCGTAACCCCCCTCCCCCCAGCCGTTTCATCTCGCTAACTCAGCGCCCCCTTCCATTTTTGGCCATCGCTCCAGCCATCTCCTTCCTCTCCTAACTCCTCCCCCTCACAGCCCACTCCTCCGCCTCCTTCGCATAACCCTCAAGTAATGCCACCATTAACCACAACCTCCATTATCTTCATGCAAAAACACCTTGCCCCTTCCATATCCGTCGATCTCCTCCACCTTTAAATAGCCGCCCTCCATCTTCATCACCTTCATCCACCATCTACGGGGCTCCGCCCTAGCTTCACCCGCCCTCCGGTGACAGCGGAGGGTGGTTTCGTCGAGGCCACGATGGGCGGCCATCCCAGGTGAGATCCGTGGCCTTCGACCACGTCACAGTTGCCATTGTGCGCCGTTGAGCTCCATGCCAAGGCCGGGCATGCTGGGCGACGACCCAGAGCTCCGATGAGCTCATCCTCAGGTCACTTCCTCCGCCACCAACACCTTGCTCCGGCAAGGTGATTTGTCCCTCTATTTCTCCTAATTTTCCCTTCATTCCCATCATCGTCCACCTTCCTCCAACTACTCCAACATCTCCACCCTATCACTCTGATCCTCGCCGACCATTTCCTTCTTCTTCACAACCCCAACCACTCTGATTCACGTCTCCCTCTGCTCCGCCGGAGAAGACACCCCAGGTCCACCACTCCCTCTGCCCCACTGGACCACCACTCATCTCACATCACTCACACACAACACCTGCATGCTCGAACATCCGATTCACCCCCTGCAGGTCTTTAATGGACGAAACTCAGCCCCAACCTCCGATCTCGAGTTTCTGCTCCAACGACCGAGTTCCATCCCACCATACCACGTGCTGACAGAGCTCTGCCTGGTCTCCACGCGCTTCGCCAGGGGATCATACACCTTCCTCAACCATCAGAAGGTTGAGCGATCAGCAGGTCGCTGGAGCCCCGCCTTTGCCGGTGACCTGAGGAGGATGAAGATGCTACAGCTACCATCCGATCATCCGGATCAGACGGCTACGATTACTCCACGTGGTGCCCGAGCCTCAAATCATGACCTACAGGCTCGGGTGGTCCGAACCAAGCTCCGAGCCTCCGGTAAATGCCGCGTTGCCCGAACCAGAGGCACCGTCCTGATTTAAGGATATGGTTAGATCCTCAAGCGCATCACGGAAGTGTGAGCGTCATATCGAATACGACGAGGAGCGATTAGTTGCACTAGTTGATCGATGCAGCGGGATTTAAAAAAATTTTCTCATGACGAAACCACATGATCCAAGAACACTTCTCGGATCGTTTCTTCTAAACCACAAACAAGTAATAGGATTACCTCTTGAAGCATGGTTGCGATCGAGTCTCTAAACGAAGAGACCTCCTGTCTCAAGTCCGATCCGACGGAGGAGACGCTTGCGAGCGCGGGGATGAACCGCGTGCTTCTCGCAATCCATGTTGATGATCCAAGCGGCGGATCTCCTGATCTCGACACACGAGATCCGACGTCTTCTTCACGAGCGAGGCGCACCGAAGGAGACGGAGATCCACGAGCAGACGAACGGGAAGCATAACGACGATGACGTGGCGATGGATAACCTCTCTAGGTCATCCATGGTGGACGGCCACATGAGAGGGAGAGAGAGGGCTATCGAGTAGAGAGAAAAGAGAGAGAGATGCTTCTCAAGCATTGTGTGTTAAGAAGAGCAATGGAGTGCCTCTCCTTTTATAGGGTTTTGGGATCCATGGATCTCAATCCATGGGACAACACAAATCCAATGGCTCTCATTGATTGTGTTTCTTTTAATGGCTAAGATTTGTGTTGGTAAAACCAACAACAATTAATTTAATTTAAATTAAATATATGTTGATAAATCAACACAATTTAATCACAAAATTAAATCATCAATACATGGAGATAATAAAAGAGAGAAAGCCTCCTTCCATGTGGAGAGGGGGGACAGCCTCCCTTTCCTAATGGGAGTGGTGGCCATCCACCCTCCTCCATTAGGAAGGTGGCTATTTTATCTTTTATGTAATCTCCATTATTTGCAACAACATTTGTTGCAAATTATTCTACAAAAATAATTCACAACCATTTTTGTAGACATCGTAATCTTGCCATTGAAAAATTTGTGAATCATATTCACAACCCAAAATAAAATGTAAATTACATTTTCAATTCAATATCCAACGTGAATCCAATTCACACTAACATTTAATTAACAAATGTAAATTACAAATATCTCTCTCTTATATATTATAAATCACATTTATAATATATATGAATAATATGGATATTGCTATCCACATTATTCATATCCATGGTAATTAAATCACATTTAATCATCTTGGATCTTTATTCTCTTGTTCTCAAATAATATGAATCTCATTCACATTATTTACATCTTTGATAATTAAATCACATTTCATTATCTCAGATATCTCTCTTTATAATATGAATCAAATTCATATCACTCATGATAATTAAATCACATTTAATTATCCATTTTCTCAATGCTTGGATATATATATCAACAATAGAATTATCCATGAACTCCTTCAAGGATAATGCGCTTTCTCTGCAGATACTTGGAGATAAGGACAGGGCGATTGTATTGTTCCACGTATAGTGACATGGATATTGAGATCACATCTCAAATTCAGATCTCGGGCCTCCCATAGATGCTTGATTAAATCAAGACCGTAAATCTAATCTTCTCATTGAATCCGAATCACATTCAGATCAATGTCCAACATTTGGACGAAGATCAGATTACTTCTCTACTGAGAGGAGTCACTAAAATCCAGACCCGTTTCATCACTCCCTAGGAATGGAAGCGTCATGGTTATACAACCGTTTATGATCACATCACCCTCAGGTATTCCTAACACCTGTACATCCTGCGTACTGGAAGACTCGGAATAAACCCGAAGTATTAGATCAACTTTACACTGTCTACTTCGTGGTTTTATCAGTAAGTTTCTCATTCGATCATTGGGAGTCGGTATAGATCATATACTTTCCAAAAGCATATATCATACCTAGGTCTTGATCATATACTTTCCAAAAGTATATATCAATCCTACAAATTTAGTTAAGCTTCCAAAGATAGACGACCATGCACATGGAATTTGATTCTTTCCAATATCTCATGGGTGAGCTCATGTCTTCCGGTTCAGTAACTGAACTTGTATGATCCCTTTGAGAGATCGTATTACTCATATGACCTTATATGCACACCAACGCGCCGGTGTTTAGACCTTGATTAGGTCATCAACCTATTGGTCTGCCAAATGTACATACTTAGACATATAGTAACACATCTGTCTCTGGTCAGAGGATGTGTGCCTGTATCATGACAGCATACGATATAGGACTTTGGTTATCTCGATCTCGTTAAGTCAACTCATTGACCTAACTCATCTGACACCTCCGAATCTCTATTACTATGCAGAGGACCTGCATCAAGAGGTCGGTCAGATATCAGCCTAACTGAGATAGGATTGCCATCTCCTACTCAGGTTGGAGATCATCTCTTAACAATCATTTCACGGTGCTTGATGAGTCCTCAATCTAACTCATTAGATATTCATCCAAGCACTAGCCTCTATGATTCAATAATTGAATCAACAGCTGTATGATTATTAAGATGGCTATGGTACATAACCCTAATTGTACTAAGGGACCTATTATGCAAATTATTTACTCTTTATTTCAGATTAAGGAGTGAATTGCAATAACATTTATTGCATAATGGCTCGTCGTGGGCTCGCATGTCCAACACCCGAGCCTAGGCACCTCACGTGCAGCGCATGTGAGGTCCTGGGAAATTTGCACGAAGCACCCCAGAAGATCTGATATTTGCATTTTGATCCTCCAGGTGTGTGCTTCACGTGCGCGCTTGGGGTATTTTACAGGGAGGCCCTCTAAAGTTTTAGAAATTGCAAAAATGCCCCCGCGCATGGAAAAATTTCACAGGGGCCCATGCGGTTTTTATTATTTGCATTTAGGCCCCTCCAGGGACCTAAATGTAATATTTATCATTTATGTTTCTTGCATTTTTATTACAATTATGCCCCTGCATTGTTTTCTTCATAACTTGAGCATCGTAGGTCCAAATTGCATGATTTTAGTGTCGTTTTGATCCTTGCTTTGTCCTCTACATCATAGCATGTTTAATTTTCCCATTTATCACTTTTTGAAATGAAGTGATTTTTTGTGATAAATGAGGACCTGCTCTCCTTGTTCCTACTTTGATTTGATGACTGTTCTTCATGTTGCAATTAATACGACCCTGATTTCCATGTCTATTTTGTTGCTCATATATAGAGGGTATATTTGTATTCTTTTGTTTATCATACATGTAACCTTGCATAATTATTCATGCATCACTTTATAATTGCATAAAAACCAACTAAAATTTGCATACATAATTGTATTGCATTGTAACTAGCTTAGTGCATCTTGCAGGCCTAAAATTGAGAATTAATTCACACATTAGCTTCATGAATCAAAATTCGATAAATGAATTAGGTAGTTGTGTCCTTGTGTTCGAACTTGGTAGACTTTCCAAGTATAAATACTCCACAGCATTCAAAAGACTGTGGTTTTTGGTGAACTAAATTTGCCTCCTATACTATGACAATTATCGATTATTAAAGAGGTAAATTTGACGTTCATCAAATGGCGCCGTTGCAGGGGACACAGCTTAACTTAATTATTGAATTTTGATTTTCTTTGTCGAATATTTTCAAGATTTATAGGTCCTCATTTCATGCATCATTTTTTGCATCATGTCTGTTGTTTAATTTCCTTAGAATTTTTCTAACTTTTCTCTTTTGTAGCAAGGCCCATGAAAATCGAGGACGCTTGATTTTCATGGAGGCGTGGAGTCGGGAGCTTCCGCTGAAGAGGCTGCAAAAGACATGGTGAAGAAATTTTAGGAGTCTTTGATCAGTCAGCCTGCATTGCATACTGTAAAAAAATGCATGTGCATATTTATTTCCAGTGTTTGCATGTTGTAAAAAAAACAAAGAAAGAAAAAAGAAAAACAAAAGTAGATCACTTGATGATCTACCCCCCCCCCCCACACATACACTTGCACATACACACTCTCCCCCGCATCTCCCTCTGTATATTTCACACACACACTCTCTCTCTCTCTCTCTTCTACCCTCTCTTTCTCTCTCTCTCTCTCTCTCTCTCTCTGTGTGTATATTTCAAGAACCCCCCTCCAACCTTGTATCATAGTACAGACAACCCCCTAACTCAAACCTTACTTAGGCTATTTGTAGCCTAAGTATAGGGGGGACCTGCCTGTTCATCCCTCCCTCGTACTGTCTTCTTGTACTTAGGTCAATTTTGACCTGAGTATAGGGGGATTCTCCTCCTCAGTTCCGCTATATCACCCTATATTTGATTGAGCCTTGGCTTCATGGCACTTGTGCTATGAGGACATAGAAAAATTTAAGTATAGGGGGGTATACCGTATATTACTGTATACTTACTTTAGCCTTAGCTCGTGTTTTAACTTTTTAAATTTTGTTTTCGGGTTGGGTTTTGGTAAACCTGTGAGCTGAGTTTTGTAAAATCCTTATAAAATTGTTTATTAAAATTGAGGGATTAATTTTTGTAAATACTCCTTTTCAAAAAAAAGTGAAAAATTAATAATTAAAAACCTTTCTTGGAAGTAGACTCTGAATACTAGGCTTGGTAGACACTTTCAGTGAGGGAACTTCGGTCTCCCTTAGCAGAGTGGGTGGTTTAAAGGACACCGTATATGGCTCCGTCCTTAAGGATCACAGGTCCATTTATCGGCCCGTACTTACACCCACACTGGCTAAGAGTGGATACTTTTATTCATTTGAGCCTGGGCCAGTCATTGTCTCCCTGAAGAATTAAAAAAATGAAAAAAAATAAAACCCATAAAAATATGCAAAAGTCAAAAATCACACAAAAACCACTAACCAAGGAGTTTGTGTATTCCTGACACATTCACATTCACTCAATGCTTGAGGATTTTGAGGACACTGGATTTCTGAGATCTTGAGAGTCTGAGTTAACATGCCTTAGTCATTAGGGTTTTAAGCTTAATTATCCACACTCCCCTAGTTTGAAAGATTTGAGCGCTATATTGCACTCTTCATCTCTACCTTCAAGAAAAATATGATCAGTACAGTCACTTCCACAACTGCATGATTGATGAGATGAGTTGAGATATCACTTGAGGAACTAGGACTAGAGATTTGAGTTTAGACCCGATCTGATGATATTCGAGGATGGGATAAAGTTAATGAAGGCTTCAGAAAACCTGAGTGTCAGCAAAACCCTAGCCAGTATGTGAACAAGATTCATATGCTATCTCTTTGATATTTACCTATGTGCCAGGGTGTGATGAAACTTAATGGAAATTGTTGAACAATGTGCGCTAACTTTTGGTAAAAGCAGTGGAGCTAGCCAACAAAAGAAAAGAAATGTCAAAGAAAAAGCTCTACATACCAAAGTCAAATTACAAATGAGCTTCCTCCAATGTCTAGCGCTCCCAAATATTTTCAAAGTGTCCACTTTGACCAAGCACTAATTAGGTACAAGGAGTCGGGTTGACACCACAAAAAGGGCTCTGCATCGTAAGCGATACAAGTCTGGGTGTCAAAGGTATCTTAGATACTCAGAAAAGACACACCTCGGTGTATTCCCAGAAAAACAAGTGCAGACGACTCCAACTCTCTTGACGGACACATTAATCAACAACATAAAAATTTACCTGTGTTAAGTAAAAAGGCACTCGAGAGGCCCTTTGTTCCAATGTGAGGGAGAGAAAAATAGACACAATCCCATGCCCTCTATCATCTGGCCGTCCATCTACACTTTCAAGTCTGACAAACTAATGTGACGGTTGACTGAAGCAAGAATAGACTTATTCCCTAGTATTGACGATGAGGTCTAGAGGAGAGTCTTTGGGACTGGAACTTTGAGTGATGCCTCGACTCGACTCTCATGAAATGCAGTACACTTAATTTCATATCCTTATATTATATGTACAGAAAGAGAGTATGATAATTAGAGAAGTTGGATTCCTTCTTACTAAGGCCTGGATAAACCCAGAATTTTAGGATCTCTTAAATTAAGGGTCTTTGAAAGATTGAGCCTTGAAATCTTCACTTGCACTGTCAAGAATTAATCCGACTCCTTCATTCTTTAGATGCTCGAGGACGAGCATGGTTTAAGTATAGGGGTATGATGAATCTCGTATTCATCATGCTAAAAGTCTTCTATTAAAACCATGTCTTAACCATTCCAATAAAAATCATCTTTAATTCTTTATTTTTATCATGTATTATATTGTGTATAATTAACCCTTAATTATTTATATTTAATTTCCTTTATTTTTCTTGTAATTATTTTATCCTCAAAAACCCCTAAAAATAAGGTAGAGTAATTGTTTATAATTCACTGACCATAAAAAGACTAAAAAATACAAAAATAAATCAAAGATAAAAATCGTTGTTTTTATTCCCCTTAAAAATTCCCCCAAAAATACTTTTTGTACAAATGACCTTATTTGGCTTTTTGTCCAACATGAAAGTCTCGTCGAGATGAGCAACTTTCATGTTTTGACCTTTTCCTAATTTTTCCTCTAACTATTTCTTTCTTATTTTTCTTTGTATTTATTTCTTTGAATTTTCTGATTGGGCCACGTGGCGCCCTTTGGGCCGCCCACGTGGCCCGCCTCCACTTTTGCCACGTGGCACCTCCTGGACTGTTAGATCCACTCGCCTCCACTCCCATCTCCTCTGTCCACTGCTGCTCCACTCCCCAGCCGTCAGATCTGTCTCCAGATCAAATCCCAACCACTACTCAACGCCCAAATCACATCCCTCCGATACTAGTAAAATTTAACGCCTATCTTCATGCCACGTCGCACCTTCTCCATAGCCGACCGATCATACACCATCCAACGCTTCCCCGCACTCCACATCACCCCGCTCTCTCTCACCGTTAGATCTCCCCCATCATTCAATCTCGACCGCTCCCTCGCGCCCTAACATCAGTCGTGCGATCATATCCTCAGATCTGATCATGGTCCTCCACCTGAGCTCACATCCTAGCCATTGGATCGCATGATCCAACGGCTCGCCCATCGTCTTCCTCCTTCGTTACCCCCCTCCCCACAGCCGTTTCATCTCGCCAATCCAGCGCCCCCTTCCATTTTTGGCCATCGCTCCAGCCATCTCCTTCCTCTCCTAACTCCTCCCCCTCACAGCCCACTCCTCCGCCTCCTTCGCGTAACCCTCAAAACGCCACCATTAACCACAACCTCCATTATCTCCATGCAAAAACACCTTGCCCCTTTCATATCCGTCGATCTCCTCCACCTTTAAATAGCCGCCCTCCGTCTCCATCACCTTCATCCACCATCTACGGGGCTCCGCCCTAGCTTCACCCGCCCTCGGGTGACAATGGAGGGTGGTTTCGTCGAGGCCACGATGGGCGGCCGTCCCAGGTGAGATCTGTGGCCTCCGGCCACGTCGCGGCTGCCATTGTGCGCCGTTGAGCTCCATGCCAAGGCTGGGCATGCTGGGCGACGACCCAGAGCTCCGATGAGCTCATCCTCAGGTCACTTCCTCTGCCACCAACACCTTGCTCCGGCAAGGTGATTTGTCCCTCTATTTCTCCTAATTTTCCCTTCATTCCCATCATCGTCCACCTTCCTCCAACTACTCCAACATCTTCACCCTATCACTCCGATCCTCGCCGACCATTTCTTTCTTCTTCACAACCCCAACCACTATGATTCACGTCTCCCTCTGCTCCGCCGGAGAAGACACCCCAGGTCCACCACTCCCTCCGCCCCACTGGACCACCACTCATCTCACATCACTCACACACAACACCTGCATGCTCGAACATTCGATTCACCCCTTGCAGGTCTTAAATGGACGAAACTCAGCCCCCGCCTCTGATCTCGAGTTTCTGCTCCAACGACCGAGTTCCATCCCACCATACCACGTGCTGACGGAGCTCCGCCTGGTCTCCACGCGCTTCGCCAGGGGATCATACACCTTCCTCAACCATCAGAAGGCCTCACGAGGCGAGGCAGAGCGATCAGCATGTCGCCGGAGCCCCGCCTTCGCCGGTGACCTGCAGAGGATGAAGATGCTACAGCTGCCGTCCGATCATCCGGATCAGACGGTTACGATTACTCCACGTGGTGCCCGAGCCTCAAATCGTGACCTACAGGCTCGGGTTGTCCGAACCAAGCTCCGAGCCTCCGGTAAATGCCACGTTGCCCGAACCAGAGGCACCGTCCCGAGCCTAGGCACCTCACGTGCAGTGCATGTGAGGTCCTGGGAAATTTGCACGAAGCACCCCAGAAGATCTGATATTTGCATTGTGATCCTCCAGGCGTGTGCTTCACGTGCGCGCTTGGGGTATTTAAAAGGGAGGCCCTCTAAAGTTTTGGAAATTGCAAAAATGCCCCCGCGCATGGAAAAATTTCACAGGGGCCCATACGGTTTTTATTATTTGCATTTAGGCCCCTCCAGGGACCTAAATGTAATATTTATCATTTATGTTTCTTGCATTTTTATTACAATTATACCCCTGCATTGTTTTCTTCATAACTTGAGCATCGTAGGTCCGAATTGCATGATTTTAGTGTCGTTTTGATCTTTGTTTTGTCCTCTACATCATAGCATGTTTAATTTTCTCATTTATCACTTTTTGAAATGAAGTGATTTTTTGTGATAAATGAGGACCCTGCTCTCCTTGTTCCTACTTTGATTTGATGACTGTTCTTCATGTTGTGATTAATACGACCCTGATTTCCATGTCTATTTTGTTGCTCATATTTAGAGGGTATATTTGTATTCTTTTGTTTATCATACATGTAACCTTGCATAATTATTCATGCATCACTTTATAATTGCATAAAAACCAACTAAAATTGCATACATAATTGTATTGCATTGTAACTAGCTTAGTGCATCTTGCAGGCCTAAAATTGCGAATTAATTCACGCATTAGCTTCATTAATCAAAATTCGATAAATGAATTAGGTAGTTGTGTCCTTTTGTTCGAACTTGGTAGACTTGCCAAGTATAAATACTCCACAGCATTCAAAAGACTGTGGTTTTTGGTGAACTAAATTTGCCTCCTATACTACGACAATTATCGATTATTAAAGAGGTAAATTTGACGTTCATCAAATGGCACCGTTGCCGGGGACACGGCTTAACTTAATTATTGAATTTTGATTTTCTTTGTCGAATATTTTCAAGATTTATAGGTCCTCATTTCACGCATCATTTTTTGCATCATGTCTGTTGTTTAATTCCCTTAGAATTTTTCTAACTTTTATCTTTTGTAGCAGGGCCCATGAAAATCGAGGACGCTTGATCTTCATGGAGGCGTGGAGTCGGGCGCTTCCGCTGAAGAGGCTGCAAAAGACATGATGAAGAAATTTTAGGAGTCTTTGATCAGTCAGTCTGCATTGCATACTGTAAAAAAAATGCATGTGCATATTTATTTCCATTTTTTGCATGTTGTAAAAAAACAAAGAAAGAAAAAAGAAAAAGGAAAAAGAAAAAGAAAAGTAGATCACTTGATGATCTACCCCCCCCACACACACACACACATACACTTGCACATACACACTCTCCCCTGCATCTCCCTCTATATATTTCACACACACACACACTCTCTCTCTCTCTCTCTCTCTCTCTCTCTTCTACCCTCTCTTTCTCTCTCTCTCTCTTTGTGTGTGTATATTTCAAGAACCCCCCTCCAACCTTGTATCATAGTACAGACAACCCCCTAACTCAAACCTTACTTAGGCTATTTGTAGCCTAAGTATAGGGGGGACCTGCCTGTTCATCCCTCCCTCGTACTGTCTTCTTGTACTTAGGTCAATTTTGACCTGAGTATAGGGGGATTCTCCTCCTCAGTTCCGTTATATCACCCTATATTTGATCGAGCCTTGGCTTCATGGCACTTGTGCTATGAGGACATAGAAAAATTTAAGTATAGGGGGTATACCATATATTACTGTATACTTACTTTAGCCTTAGCTCGTGTTTTAACTTTTTAAATTTTGTTTTCAGGCTGGGTTTTGGTAAACCTGTGAGCTGAGTTTTGTAAAATCCTTGTAAAATTGTTTATTAAAATTGAGGGATTAATTTTTGTAAATACTGCTTTTTCAAAAAAAAGTGAAAAATTAATAATTAAAAACTTTCTTGGAAGTAGACTCTGACTACTAGGCTTAGTAGACACTTTCAGTGAGGGAACTTCGGTCTCCCTTAGCAGAGTGGGTGGTTTAAAGGACACCACATATGGCTCCGTCCTTAAGGATCACAAGTCCATTTATCGGCCCGTACTTATACCCACACTGGCTGAGAGTGGATACTTTTATTCATTTGAGCTTGGGCCAGTCATTGTCTCCCCGAAGAATTAAAAAAATTGAAAAAAAAATCAAACCCCATAAAAATATGCAAAAGTCAAAAATCACACAAAAACCACTAACCAAGGAGTTTGTGTATTCCTGACACATTCACAATCACTCAATGCTTGAGGATTTTGAGGACACTGGATTTCTGAGATCTTGAGAGTCTGAGTTAACATGCCTTAGTCATTAGGGTTTTAAGCTTAATTATCCACACTCCCCTAGTTTGAAAGATTTGAGCGCTATATTGCACTCTTCATCTCTACCTTCAAGAAAAATATGATCAGCACAATCACTTCCACAACTGCATGATTGATGAGATGAGTTGAGATATCACTTGAGGAACTAGGACTAGAGATTTGAGTTTAGACCCGATTTGATGATATTCGAGGATGGGATAAAGTTAATGAAGGCTTCAGAAAACCTGAGTGTCAGCAAAACCCTAGCCAGTATGTGAACAAGATTCATATGCTATCTCTTTGATATTTACCTATGTGCCAGGGTGTGATGAAACTTAATGAAAATTGTTGAACAATGTGCGCTAACTTTTGGTAAAAGCAGTGGAGCTAGCCAACAAAAGAAAAGAAATGTCAAAGAAAAAGCTCTACATACTAAAGTCAAATTACAAATGAGCTTCCACCAATGTCTAGCGCTCCCAAACATTTTCAAAGTGTCCACTTGGACCAAGCGCTAATTAGGACCAAGGAGTCGGGCTGACACCACAAAAAAGGGCTCTGCATCGTAAGCGATACAAGTCTGGGTGTCGAAGGTATCTTAGATACTCAGAAAAGACACACCCCGGTGTATTCCCAGAAAAACAAGTGCAGACGACTCCAACTCTCTTGACGGACACATTGATCAACAACATAAAATTTACCTGTGTTGAGTAAAAAGGCACTCGAGAGGCCCCTTGTTCCAATGTGAGGGAGAGAAAAATAGACACAATCCCATGGCCTCCATCATCTGGCCGTCCATCTACACTTCCAAGTCTGACAAACTAATGCGACGATTGACTGAAGCAAGAATAGACTTATTCCCTAGTATTGAGGATGAGGTCTAGAGGAGAGTCTTTGGGACTGGAACTTTGAGTGATGCCTCGACTCGACTCTCATGAAATGCAGTACACTTAATTTCATATCCTTATATTATATGTACAGAAAGAGAGTCTGATAATTAGAGAAGTTGGATTCCTTCTTACTAAGGCTTGGATAAACCCAGAATTTTAGGATCTCTTAAATTAAGGGTCTTCGAAAGATTGAGCCTTGAAATCTTCACTTGCACTGTCAGGAATTAATCCGACTCCTTCATTCTTTAGATGCTCGAGGACGAGCATGGTTTAAGTATAGGGGTATGATGAATCTCGTATTCATCATGCTAAAAGTCTTCTATTAAAACCCTGTCTTAACCATTCCAATAAAAATCATCTTTAATTCTTTATTTTTATCATGTATTATATTGTGTATAATTAACCCTTAATTATTTGTATTTAATTTCCTTTATTTTTCTTGTAATTATTTTATCTTCAAAAACCCCTAAAAATTAGGTAGAGTAATTATTTATAATTCACTGACCATAAAAAGACTAAAAAATACAAAAACAAATCAAAGATAAAAAATCGTTGTTTTTATTCCCCTTAAAAATACCCCCAAAAATACTTTCTGTACAAATGACCTCTTTTGGCTTTTTGTCCATCATGAAAGTTGTAAATCTCGTCGAGATGAGCAACTTTCATGTATGACCTTTTCCTAATTTTGCCTCTAACTATTTCTTTCTTATTTTTCTTTGTATTTATTTCTTTGAATTTTCTGATTGGGCCACGTGGCGCCCTCTGGGCTGCCTACGTGGCCCGCCTCCACTTTTGCCATGCGGCACCTCCTGAACTGTCGGATCCACTCGCCTCCACTCCCATCTCTGCTGTCCACTGCTGCTCCACTCCCCAGCCGTCAGATCTGTCTCCAGATCAAATCCCAACCACTACTCAACGCCTAAATCACATCCCTCCGATACTAGTACCATCCAACGCCTATCTTCATGCCACGTCGCGCCTTCTCCATAGCCGACCGATCATACACCATCCAACGCTTCCCCGCACTCCACATCACCCCACTCTCTCTCACCGTTAGATCTCCCCCATCATTCAATCTCGACCGCTCCCTCGCGCCCTAACATCAGTCATGCGATCAGATCCTTAGATCTGATCATGGTCCTCCACCTGAGCTCACATCCTAGCCGTTGGATCGCATGATCCAACGGCTCGCCCATCGTCTTCCTCCTTCGTAACCCCCCTCCCCCCAGCCGTTTCATCTCGCCAATCCAGCGCCCCCTTCCATTTTTTGCCATCGCTCCAGCCATCTCCTTCCTCTCCTAACTCCTCCCCCTCACAGCCCACTCCTCTGCCTCCTTCGCGTAACCCTCAAGTAACGCCACCATTAACCACAACCTCCATTATCTCCATGCAAAAACACCTTGCCCCTTCCATATCCGTCGATCTCCTCCACCTTTAAATAACCACCCTCCGTCTCCATCACCTTCATCCACCATCTACGGGGCTCTGCCCTAGCTTCACCCGCCCTCCGGTGACAGTGGAGGGCGGTTTCGTCGAGGCCACGATGGGCGACCGTCCCAGGTAAGATCCGTGGCCTCCGACCACGTCGCGGCTGCCATTGTGCGCCGCTGAGCTCCATGCCAAGGTCGGGCATGCTGGGCGACGACCCAGAGCTCCGATGAGCTCATCCTCAGGTCACTTCCTCCGCCACCAACACCTTGCTCCGACAAGGTGATTTGTCCCTCTATTTCTTCTAATTTTCCCTTCATTCCCATCATCATCCACCTTCCTCCGACTACTCCAACATCTCCACCCTATCACTCCGACCCTCGTCGACCATTTCCTTCTTCTTCACAACCCCAACCACCCTGATTCACGTCTCCATCTGCTCCGCCGGAGAAGACACCCTAGGTCCATCGCTCCCTCCGCCCCACTGGACCACCACTCATCTCTCACACACAACAGCTGCATGCTCGGACATCCGATTCACCCCATGCAGGTCTTTAATGGACGAAACTCAGCCCCAGCCTCCGATCTCGAGTTTCTGCTCCGACGACCGACTCCATCTCACCATCCCACGCGCTGACGGAAACTCCGCCTGGTCTCCACGCGCTTCGCCGGGGGATCATACAACTTCCTCAACCATCAGAAGGCCTCGCGAGGTGAGGCGGAGCGATCAGTAGGTCGCCGGAGCCCCGCCTTCTCCGGTGACCTGCGGAGGATGAAGATGCTACAACTGTTGTCCGATCATCCGGATCGGGCGGCTACGATTACGCCATGTGGTACCCGAGCCTCAAATCCTGACCTACATGCTCAGGTGGTCCGAACCAAGCTCCGAGCCTCCGACAAATGCCACGTTGCCCGAACCAGAGGCGCCGTCCCGAGCCTACACGTGAGGTCCTGGAAAATTTGCATGGACCCCGAAAGATCTAATATTTGCATTTTGGTCCTCCAGGCACGTGCTTCACGTGTGTGCCTGGGGTATTTTACAGGAAGGCCCTCCAAAGTTTTGGAAATTGCAAAAATGCCCGCGCGCATGGAAAATTTCATAGGGACCCAGGCGGTTTTTTTATTTGCATTTAGGTCCCTCCAAGGACCTAAATGTAATATTTATCATTTATTTTTCTTGCATTTTTATTTCAATTATGCCTTGCATTGTTTTCTTCATAACTTGAGCATCATAGGTCCAAATTGTGTGATTTTAGTGTCGTTTTGATCCTTGTTTTGTCCTCTACATCATAGCATTTTTAATTTTCTCATTTGTCACTTTTGAAATGAAGTGATTTTTTGTGATAAATGAGGACCCTGCTCTCCTTGTTCCTGCTTTGATTTGATGACTGTTCTTCATGTTGTGATTAATACAACCTTGATTTCCATGTCTATTTTGTTGCTCATATTTTGAGGGTATATTTGTATTCTTTTGTTTATCATACATGTAACCTTGCATAATTATTCATGCATCACTTTATAATTGCATAAAAACCAACTAAAAATTGCATACATTATGGCATTGCATTGTAACTAGCTTAGTGCATCTTGCAGGCCTAAAATTGTGAATTAATTCACGCATTAGCTTCATGAATCAAAATTCGATAAATGAATTAGGTAGATGTGTCCTTGTGTTCGACCTTGGTAGACTTGCCAAGTATAAATACTCAACAACATTCAAAAGACCGCGGTTTTTGCTGAACCAAATTTGCCTACTATACCACGACAATTATCGATTATTAAAGAGGCAAATTTGGCGTTCATCAAGGGGCAATGAAGTCAGCGCGAGGATGGCGGATCTAAGGGCTTCGAGGGGCGACCGTTAGGAGAGAGAGGGGTGGTTGGAGTCAATGGCTAAAAATGGAAGGGGGTGGTGGGTTGGCGAGATGAAACAGCTGGGGGGAGGGGGTTACAAAGGAGGAAGATGATGGGAGAGCCGTTGGATCATGCGATCCATCAGTTAGGATGTGAGCTCAGGTAGAGGGACATGATCAGATCCGAGGATATGATCGAACGGCAGGTGGAAAGGCACGAAGGAGTGGCCGAGATTGGATGATAGAAGAGATCCAACGGTGTGCAAGGATAGGATGACGTGTACGCGTGAGGAGCGTAGGATAAGAAGCGATCGGGCGGTTGAGGTGAAGAGGCGACGTGGCAGTAGGAGGGGCGTTGGATGTTTGTATGATCGGACGGTTGATTTTAAGGTGCAAGGGAGCGGCGAGGATTAGATCTGGGAGTTGGATCTGACGACTGGTGATGAGGCGGTAATGGAGGGCTGAGATGGAGGCGGGGGTGAGTGGATCAGATGGCCCAGATGGGTGCAGGGTGGCGTGAGAAGAGGTGGGCCATGTGGTGGCTCTAGAGAGCGCCATGTGGCCCAATCAAAAAATTCAAAACTAAAAATACAAAGAAAAATAAGGAATAAATAGTTAGAGGCAAAATTAAGAAAAAGTCAAAACATGAAAGTTGCTCGTCTCGACAAGATCTACAATATGTTGGACAAAAAGCCAAAAGAGGTCATTTGTACAAAAAGTATTTTTTGGGGGTATTTTTAAGGGTGATAAAAATACCGAATTTTAACTTTGATTTGTTTTTGTATTTTTTTAGTCTTTTTAATGGCCAGTGAATTATCGATAATTAATCTACATAACTTTTAGGAGTTTTTGAAGAAAAATAAATATAAGAAAAATAAGAGAAATTAAATACAATAATTTAAGGGAAATTTATACACAATATAATACAGGATAATAATAAATAATTAATAGTTATTTTTATTGGATTATTTAAGCTTGGAGTTTAATAAGTGAGTTTGAGCATGATGAATATGATATTCATCAATATGCATAAAAGAGATAGAGAGACTCATATACGAAAAATAATGACTTACACGGGTGGGACCGCAAAACTCAAAGAGATATGAAAATGCAAATGAACTCCAAGTCACAATCAGTACACAAAGCAAACCCCAGATTCACCTACTCAACACATTGAAGACCATGACTGTCTTTTATCTTTTCATTTTTAGAGTTAGGTGATCATCACAAAGTTGTACACACCAAGGACAAGCTTGGGATTTGGGTACTAATCCTTAGCGTGTACGTAGGAATAAAATGTGCATACAAGGAGGGGGTTGCTCTTCCCAAGACAAGGAATCCATTACATTTTATTTTAGAGATCAAATAGAGTTAGCAGTCCCGCTTTTATTTAGATTATCACTTTTTTTGGTTATTTTTCAATGCACGTGCCTAATGGGGTTTCCAATTCCATTTAACATCCTAGGTGAGCAAAATCAGAGGGAGAAGGTCGGAAAGCCATGCAAGTCAGTAATCGATGATGTATGCAAAGTCAGAAGACTTACAATGCTTCTCAGCTCTCTCCATGCGGGATGCAAGACAGAAGTGAAAACCTATGCTACATGAAATGCAATCAGTTGAAACTGCCCTAGACATAGAAATTGCTATTATCGTGAAGAACCACATGCTAAATATCTAGAGATGAGATCCAAAAGTATGATCTTTGAAGTGCATCGGTGTCCGCCACAACGGATCCTGCAAGCGCTATATAGTACTTCTCTCGGCGCTCGCTCTCAAATCGAAATAAATAGCAATTATTATTTGACTAAGTCCAAGAACGGGTCTATAGGTACATGCAAATATATTAAGGGCTTTGGACCTTAATCTATCGAGAAAGTAATTTCCTAAACTAGGGCTCATTCATACAAAATAATAAAAATAAAATAAAAGGCGAAAAAGTGTCAAAATCGTCGAGGCCCCCTAGGGAACGATCCCTCGGACACTGGACCTCGGGAAGTAGGAAAGTCTCTAAGAGTCCTGAATTATTACATGCCAAGTGTCACCCTCTCACAAAAATTTACAATTTTTTTAAAGAAAAATGCATAATAAAATGAAGCTCAGAAACTATCTCAAAAGTTCATACAAGTCTGGATCAGTTGCTTTCTCTTGCCGGCTCAGTCAGAAGACCGGCTCTACCTTGATTGGGTGCATAGGTCCTCCGTCGCGTCGCAGTCCCTCGCAACAAATTCAAACATGAAGGAGTATCAGACAATTCACAATAATACCAAATAATATAGGAAAGTAAATAAATAATAGTTGCAGAATTAAATAAATGAATGAACAAGAGACATAAGAAAAAAAAGAAATAATCTCCAACTAAGCGACGTTGCTCAACGGCTCCAGTGGAGGGTTTAGAAATCTCACAAGGTGAAAGATCCAGTCGATGCGTTGACCGCTCAATAAACCTCAGTTAATCAACAGATAACCCACAATATAAATAAAGTAATATATATCAAAAATATGGAGTTAAAATTTATTATAACTCTACATCAAATGTCTATAGGTGTAAGCATGTGTAGAGGTCGAATACTGGGAGCAAACATTAGGAGGCATAAATAATGCTAAAAAATCTGTCTTTTATCTCTTGTTCATTTATTGTTTTTGTGGGTTTTCAATTATATATATTTATTTATTTTGTTTTATAATTTTTTATTTTCATATTTTCTTTATATATATATTTCTTATTATTTTTTCTTTTATACAAACTATATAGCTGATATAAGGCTTTATATATACAATGAATAGTAGTATATTTATAAATACTATTAAAAATAGATAAAATTCAGAAAATAACATGTTTTGTGTTTTTAATATTTTTCTAATATTTTTGTATTTTTCCAGAAGTTTGTGCTAATTTTTATGTATTTTTAAAATAAAAAAGATCCCGAATAAGGGATTAATTAAATACCCGAAATTGATTATGATTTTAAAAATAATAAAAGAATCCCAAAATTACCCAAATCAAATTTAATATATAAATATTTATATAAATAAAATTATAAAATAGAAAAAGGTATTTTTGGTTTTTTTTAAGAAATTTCAAGATTTTTATAAATGATTTTAGGTTTTTAGATGTCTAGGGTTTCTGTTTTTCCATTTTTAAAGATTTTTGGTCTGTAAATAAAATAGGTCAAAATATACTAATTATATTTTTTTGGAATTTTTGAAAACATTTCAAATATTTTTTAGGTATTTTATAAATTAGACAAGGAATAAATAGACTCCTTTTTAATTTTAATAAATAGATTAAATGCAAAAAAATGTAAAGTGGACACGTGGCGTGGAAGTACAATGCATGAATCATCTAATCCTATTTTTGTAGATTTTTAGAGCGCATTAGATATATAAAAATTTGGGAAAATGTACAAAATTAAGTGTCCTAGCAGGGGCATAAATGCAATAAAAATAAAGTCTAGGGGGCTCCGTGCAATTTTTTAAACATAAAACAAACTTTATTTAATTTTTATGAACTGATTTATAATTACAAAATCCACCAGGGGTATACATGCAAAATTTCCCAAGTCACCTGGGGACTACACGTGACTTTGGGAGGGACCAAAGTGCAATTAACAAAAGCTCAGGGTTCCATTTGCAAAAATCCTAATTTATTTACAATGTTAACTTTTATTTACAGGACTAAAAATAAAAAAATGAGGTTAGATGTGCAATTTACCCCAAAACTACACGCTGGCGAACGACTGGGATCCTTTTACTAATACATGTGTCGCCTCCTTACGCGTCGATGACATTTCGCCGATGGGCGGATGAGATTAGATCGCAGATAGCGATCTGATGGTGAAGACGGAGCTTGATTCAACAACACCTGTAGGCGCGAAGAACTTCCCTCGATCCGACGATTCTGAAGCAGGGTGGAAGAACGGGGAAGAAGCACGCTTGGGGCGAGCTTCGATCGGGTCGTGCGTGCTTCTACGGCCTCCATTACTTCAGTCGAGGGGCTCTATGTGTTCCTGGAAGTTCTCCTCTTCTGTGGAGCTCCTAAAAATGGCCGGAGACCCAGCCAATAGATCGGACAAGCCCTAGACCTGGATCTCCTATTCTTATCCTCGATATGGCTCAGATGCCCTCTTCAAGACCTGCAAAAGAGTTAGAAATATTCGCAGGAAAACAGGGAAGGTCTTGGCAAGTATTTGGTGGTGAGACAGAATGGTCCTGTTGCGGTGAGCGGCAGAGGTGGAGCGAGGTTTCGCTGATCGAAGCTCGATTAGGTTGGATACATGGTGGATATCGATGGAGAAGTGAGTGGGGGAAAGAAGTGGGGTGGTCAGGCGAGGCGGTAGATGCTCGCGCGCAAGTGGAAATGGTTCGGTGGGCTGGCGATCTCACGCTAAAAACCTATGCTAATCACTAAACTAATAACAGAATTAAAAGGCATGAATGAAAATCTAACTAAAAACGATACAGTGCACAGTTCAGACCTGCCAGCGAAGGTTGGGAGCAGAGGCCGCCTGCGACTACAGCCTTGGGCGCACCTCCATCCTCTCGAAGATCGCTCCATCCGCCAGTAAGCGCCGCCTGTCACGAGGATGCTTCCTAGATGAGAGAACATCCCTAGACTCGGATCAGTGGCCAAAACTGAAAGGATGAACGAAGGTTCTTATTTATAAACAAAGCGAGCACCCTTATTGACCAGACGATTGGTGGAGCTACAAGCTATGTACAAGGGATTAAATGATATGGCATGGATCTAGGATGATCAAAGATCAAATCATCTGAAGGAAAAGAAGGCAGATGAGCAATGGATCAATCGTGAGAAAGGGAGGAGAAAAGGGGAGGAGACGAGTTTGACGAGTCAGAGAACTTGGATGGGACAGTTGACTGGAGGTCAACTCAGAGAGCGCCTCCATTCGTCTACATCAGCCCGTATACGGACAAAATAGCAGATTTATTAAAGAATAAATAATTAAAAAATAAATGATTTTATTATTTTTTGAGTATAAAATAATTTGTTTAATTATTTTATTTAGTATTTTATTATGATTTTTATTTATTTTTTGACTTTATTTATTAGTAGTTAATTTTTAATAGTGTATTTATAAGTATATTTGCCTATATTTTATACATTTTTATTTTTATTTTGTATATTTTATTTTATTATTTTATTCTTTTATTTTATATATTTATAAATTATTTTTATGAGTATAAATATATTTTTATTTTATTTTTATGATGTTATTTGTATATTTAAATAAATAGATATGTATATTGTATAGGTATATTTACAGGTATTTTACCTATATTTTATGTACATCTTTTTATTTTAATGTATTTTATTGAGTTTTATTTTGATTTTATATTTTTAATAGAATATATATAATATTTAAAATATTATAAACATATAAAAGAATAAAGAATAAAAGAATATGATCCATTTTTATTTATATACATGTATAACATATGTATTTTGCCTATATATTTATATAGACTTATTTTATTTTACATTTTCTTTTTAGTTTTACTTTAGTTTTAATATGTACATATGTTATAAATAATAATTACAAAAAATGTAAAAAAATAAATTTGTAAAAATAATGAATAATGAATAAATTGAATATTTTAATCGGTATAATATACAATGAGGGTCAAAAATCTAACTTTCACACAGTAACTTCAAAAAATATAAAACCACCACCCTTAAATAGCTTGTGAAAAGTTATATATAATTAGAGTATTTTTGATATGTTTTGAGTTTTTATTTGAAAGATATGGGTTTGGAAAGTTGGGTTTTTGGCTTTTTATTTTGTATATAAAATGAACATTGTGTATTATTTTTGTACAAACTCAATTTTGTATTTTTATTTACATTAATATATACAACTTTCATGTACAAAGTTTCTTCATTTGATGAATAAATAATAGAGAATAAAATAGGTGTAAAAAATGCATAAATAATGAATAAAAGAACTGGGTTTTTAATCTATTTTTAGCCCTTATCTCCCCTACTTTATTCCTTGTCGACCAACTCAATTCTTGACTTGATCTCGGGGTTTAGGGTCATAAAATATTTTCAATATTTTATTTCTTTTTCTTTTCTTCTCTTTATTCTATAATTTTGGCATTAAAACCATGTTTTAAATACAAATAATACAATAAATAATGAATGCTATTTTGTACAAATTAATGTTAATTACATGCATTAGCCAGGGTTTTTAAGGCCAAAATGATAGAATAAATGTGACGAAATAAAGATTCATCAGTGGCCCAATCATATAATTCGTAAATGTGAAAATAAAGATAAATATGAAAGAGTTAGTTAGAGGCAAAATTAAGAAAAAGGCAAAACATGAAAGTTGTAGATCTCGATGAAATCTACAAGTTTCATGTTGGATAAAAGTCAAAAGAGGTCATATGTACAAAAGTGAATTTTGAGGGTATTTTTAAAGGTTTTAAAAATACCGATTTTTGGGCTTTTGATATCTTTTGTAGTTTTTAGTCTTTTTAAAGGTTAGGAACTTATAAACAATTAATCAACCTAATTTTTAGAGCTTTTTAATATTAAATAATTATAATATAATTAAATATAATAATTATAGGTTAATTATAGGTTAATTATATACAATATAATACAGGATAATAAAGATGAGTTATTAGTGATTATTATTGGTTTATTTAAGCAAGGAGTTTAATAATTGACTTTTAGCATGATGAATACGAGATTCATCAGTCTGCAAGCTAGTCCAAATGCAGAAGGACAGTGACGGAACCAGACCAACCATCGAGTAAGGAAGGAGATGGTTCAGAGGGACAGAGGGCACATGCTCACAAATGATAGTTTCAACAGAAAGGGTGGGACACAAATGGACATGGCGAGGGAGGTGAGGGGCACAATCAGGTGTAGATTAAGGGTCTTCAACAATTGAGGGAGGCGTGTGCCCCCTTGCCCATAGCTTAGGTCCGCCCGTGCGTGACACCCTATAGAAAAGATTAAAAGGTTAAGTTCTTTATACCAGACTTGCAAATGATGAAATTGTTCCTTCACATAACGTAACCGAAACTGGTATATTTTCAATATTTCGATTTTTTAAAATTCCAAGATTAATATTTTCCATATTTTCAAGATTTATACTTTCGAGATTGGCAAGATTTAGGATAAGCAAGATCTTCAACCTAGAGTCCTTCGACCTGCTATTCATAACTCGTTAAGTATTTTACGATTGAAAATCTTGCTTATCCTAAAGCTTGCAAATATATAAAATATAAATCTTATAAATATGGAAAATATAAATCTTGGAAATTTAGAAAATCTAAATTATAAAAATTCCTCGATTTCAATTATGTTATGTGAAGGAACACGCTTCATTATTTGCAAATTTCATCATTTGCAAGTTTGGTCTAAAGGACCTCAATTTTATCATTTTTTCTAAGGTTGAAAATCTTGCAAATTTGGAAAATGTAAGTATTAGAAATATAGAAAATCTAAATCTTGAAAATCCATCTATTTCAGTTACATTATGTGAAGGAACAAGTTTCATCATTTGCAACTTTAGTCATTTGCAAGTTTGGTCTAAAGCTAAAGGACTTCAACTTTTAATCTTTTACATATGATGACATGAGTGTTGTGTGCATTTTTCTCTTTAGTTGAATGAATGGAATTGCTTTTCTTGGGCGTGTATCTTGTCGAGGGTCATTAAGAATTTATTTATAGTGTTTTAGACATCAAGTAGTCGTAGTACGATAACGATAATTAAGAGATAATTAAGCAATGACTTGAAAACAACTTAGATTCTATGCAAAAATCAATCAGCTAAATAACTTAGTCAGTTGACTGAAATACAAGTTAGTTGACTAAATTGGTAAGGTAGTCAACTATAATCAATTTGGTAATTAAAATCATATATTATATTGAAGTATAATAGGGGGAACTTTTGGTCCCCGATAGAACTGAAAAGTAGTCGTTTGGGCGAGGACATGAGTCAGCTGAGAATGAACATATAGTAAGCTTCATGTAGTAGAGATGAGACAGTTGGAGCTTTAGAGTAGTCAACTGAAGATCAAAATAATCGATTGGTGAGATAAGTTGGTTGCCTTGAACAATTAGCTAAAAAATAATTTAGTCGATTTATGTGCGTTTGACACAAATAAAAACTATGTAAATCGTTTGACTTGATGATTTTTAGAAGAGCTGCAGGGTCTTCTACACTTGCTTGTCAGGTTGAAAGACTTCAAAATCTTCTTTATAAAAGTCTTTGAGCTAAGGGCTTCGAGTCTCACACTACTTAGAACATGATGCATGTACATTGTACTTTGCTCTTTCTACACTTTTGTGCTTTCGCTATTTCTTATAAATGAAAATTCATCCATGCTACAAAATAAATGTACAACTAGTCATTAGAAAAATATAAATCATAAACAATCAAGTGGTATGATCACTTCAAAACGTAGCATCATATTTATCAAAAACAGCATGATACAATTATGCAATCATGTGTACTCCAAATAGTTGACACATTTATCACAAAATATGAAATATTAGATGGGAAAGGGAAAAGAGATGACAATGATAGTAATGTGTATGTGGACAAAAAGATTCCTATCAATATCATATAAGACAATACTTCTCAACAAAATAGAGCTAACAATAAATATTAATAGTGGTATTTGAGTTGACAATATACATGGGCATCCATATTGGATTGGGTAAGATTTTTAGTATTCTTTTGAATGTGAAAACATTTTCCCTAAAAAAACATTCGTCTTCATTAAACATTCATGGTTGTCGGTGTTTCAGAAGCGAGACTTTTTTAGACATTATAGGTAGGTTGATCCAAGTTCATGAACTCATCATCAATATAAAGCATAGATATGATGGAAAAAATAATGAAAATGGATTTCCATAGACCCTAGTAGCATGTAGGCACATACAAACCAACCATTGCGGCAATTATTTACGTGGAAATTCGCTCTCAAGGAGAGTTAAAAAAAATCACGGGAGCTGATGTCCTAACATGCACATGCAACTAGAGTATACTTACAAAAGGAACCTCATGGTTAATGGATCTTATCATGACCAAAACAACTCTGGATGTAGTTGTGTCCAGGTCATTGACCACACCCGCCAGACAGGGGCAAGGAAGAATCTAAAACACCTTAATTGACATATATGAACGGAAATGACTCTGGTGCTTTAAATCTAAGGATATGGTTTGTCCTTTATATATAGGTGTCGAGGCATGTCTTATTTTTTTTAAAGTTAAGCCTCACATCTTATAATATGTGGAATTCAAAATCGATTTGTTTTTATAGGAAGATATTAATGGGCTTCTAAGGCTTCCTTAAACTTTAATGCTCCAAAAGCATGCTATAAATATGGGGTAGCACTTCAGGATGAATATGTAGTTCGTCATCTTAATATATGAATTTTAACTTAAATCCTCAAACAAAATATGAAATAAATACCCTAAATTCAATAAATTAATACAATATTAATTATAATAAAAATAAACTAATAATGTATATTTATATTGTAAATAAGCCCATAAATAATTCAAAATAAAAATCACAAAAAATATAGAGCTGAAGTTGTTTGTAATAACCACCTGTAAATAGCTCAAACTTCATGTATTTTTAATAAATTCATACTAATTCCTTTTGACCTAATTCTTTTTGTAGCATGTAAACAAAAATTTATATATAAAAATATAAAATAAATTTTGCTATGATATGGTCCTAATCTTGAACTGAAGAAGCCATAAAGTCCAACTTCTTGGCCTATTTACCGCTCCATATGAACTCCAAATTTACCAATCCCACTTTCAAAGTTAAGTTAAAAAATCTTGTATCCAATGGAAGGTTGTTATAACGCTGCTTAGAGGCTACAGAAGAAGAGGAAGGGGACCCCTGATGGAGCTTGCTCGACACCCTTCATCCGCACTGTCTTTCGCCACCTCCATCGGATTCAGATCTCGGCATGAAAGCCATCATCCATCATCAGAGAACGACACCCATATAGCAACAACATCTCAGCCCCATTTTGTGTCGTTCCTAGCTTCTTTGCCAGCGACCAGGAGCTCAATTGCACCTCGATCTTGATCAATAGCAAAGAGAAGGCACGAAAGAGGAGTAGACCCCTTCTCCCTCGAGATTGCAGCAGCCATCTTCGTGCTAATCAACATCGGACGTGAGATTGAAAGCCTCTCGAGCCCTTGGACTCATCCGTGGAAGGAAGGGAAAATTGTTAGAATTTCCCCCAACGTCCTTCAAATTAGCTAGGATCCCTGCCAGTTCAAGCCTACGTGAGGGAATGTGCTAAAGTTGTAAGAGAATGTCCTCAATTGAATAGGTAATTAAAGAAGTACCCTTAGGTACAACATTTCTTTTAGGGATTTTATCACTTGTGCCCCTCCGAGATCTCGCAATATCAGTTATGCCCTTATCTTTTTGGTAATATCAGTTGTGCCCCTCACTTCTTACTATTTTATCACTTGTGCCCCTCGGATTAGTGACCGTTTAATTTCGAAAAAAAGATCCAATGATCATTTTACACTTCTTCCTCGTCATCTTTTTCTTCCTCCTCTTCCCTATCCTCTTCCTCCTCCTCCCACCTCCTCCTCCTCCCTCTCTGCCCGAAACTCCTCCTCCACCTCCAGCCTGCCCTCTTCCTCCGCCCCAGTCGCCCTCGCCCTCTTCGACTCCGCCGGCGTCCCCCTCTGGTCCTCCGACAACACCATTCCAGCTTACTCCCTCGGGTCCCTCCCCCGGTCTATACAACCTCCGGCTCAAGCCCCCTGTGTACGGCGAGTTCGAGCCCCCCCTCCCCACCCCGTGCCCAGGTCGCCCCCGCCGCCCCTCCCGCACCCAGGCCCCCCCCGTGCCTCCCCTGCCCCCGCCGACCCTCCCGCGCCTAGGCCCCCCCGTACCTCGCCGCCCCTCCCGCACCCAGGCCCCCCCGTGCCTCCCCTGCCCCCGCCGACCCTCCCGCGCCCAGGTCCCCCCGTACCTCGCCGCCCCTCCCGTGCCCAGGTCCCCCTGCGCCTCGCCGCCCCTCCCGTGCTCAGGTCCCCCTGCGCCTCGCCGCCCCTCCCGTGCCCAGGTCCCCCCGCGCCTTGCCGCCCCTCCCGTGCCCAAGGCCCCCCCACCTCGCCGCCCCTCCCGCGCCCAGGTCCCCCCGCGCCTCCCCTGCCCCCGTCGCCCCTCCCGCACCCAGGTTGCCCCCGCGCCTCCCCTGCCCCTGCCGCTCACCCCCCACGCCCAGGTCGCCCCACTGCCTCAGCCGCCCCCGCGCTCAGATCCCCGCGCCCCGTGCCCCCGTCGCGCCTGCGCCCAGGTTGCCCCGCTCCTCCTTGTCTTGAAATTGGATAGCTTTCGGTTTTTGTTAAATCAGGATGAATTTTTGATTAACTGATTCATAAAAATTCATCAAAAAATTCAATAAAATTCATCTTTTGATCCGTTATGAGTGATATATACGTGAAAATGTAAAATTTTTAGAGATTCGATGGATGCATGAAGGTGTCACTAAGAGAGAGAAATTATGAGGAGAAAGGAAGAAGAACAAATGGATGAAGAAGACGATAAAGAGATTTGGACAATAATAGCCCTCTTAACTGTACTAAGGTTTGAAAAAATCATGGTTGAGTCAACTTATTAACGGTCAATCTGACGGAAGGGCACAAGTGATAACGGCGAAAGAAGTGAGGGGCACAACTGATATTACCAAAAAGATAGGGGTATAACTGATATTGCGATATCTCAGAGGAGCACAAGTGATAAAATCCCTTTCTTTTATTGAGTTTTTATTTCAGTATTGCCAACATATAATCGCATTTGAGCTTGTATTTGGACTTTCATCAAATTGCAAAAGAAAAAAGACAATATTACTCATCACTTATTTGTCTATCATTTTAATATTGGTTTGCATTTTCCTAACTTGAGATATATTTATTAAAATTCTGTCACTGGAAAACAGTGATACTTTACCCATTTTCGATTCTGATAATCGTAGAACATCAATCTTGCTCCTAAATTCCAGAAAACTCAGTGATGATGCATTTTTGTACTTTTTAAATTTAATCCAAGTTTTAACTCAAATGGAATTTTCCTGTGATCCGAATAAAATAAAGAGTGATATTTGTATTTGATTTTTAATTTGATACACATACTTTGCCAAAATGTCAACTCATCTGGATTCGATATTAAAAGATACGATAATGTTAATTTTGTTATGATGTGATTTGCATTTGTGGATTTATTAGAAATTATCAACCAAATTCCACTTTATTTCAATAGAAAATCATAAAAAAATCAAATGTCCTCATAATTTTTCTAAATAATCCACAGCAGACTTGATTTGCTTCGTTTCATCTCTGTCAAAGTTTCATAATTTTTTTATCTGTTTGTTTACAAAATTGTGTAAAAATCCCTAAAAAGGATTCATTTTTCATGCATGCATCTTAAATTCAAAAATTCCATAAAATTATAATTTGACTTGTCATTGCATAAAATTTTCAGGAAAAATACTTGGATCTTTTGGATTGTATTTGAATCAAGATTAAATTGGCAAAGTTAATAGGTTTATCTTGAGGATCTAGTTCATTTGCATATTGCACTTGCATTCTTTCAGATAAAAAACACCAAAAAATACTTCTGTAGAAAACCGATCACTAAGCAATCTCAATTAAACCGAGTCACATTGCTTCCTTGAGTCGATCTTGGAGCTTGCTCAGGTTAAATAAACACTAAATCACACATTGTTTAATTTATTGATTTATCTTCTTGTGTGGTTGTTTTGATTGATCTCGATCTCACGATTACAATAATTCGACAAAATTAACATATGGTAGTTCAGGATCACCACTTCATCACGACGGCGATGCTGAATAATTAAAGAGACTACATATGACTTAGATGCTCCAATAACTAGAAAGGATGTACTCACATCAACAGAAATATGTACAACTCACAACATAGGACCAAAAACGGACTTGAGTTTGTGCGAAGAGTGACACACAGATTTTCACAAAAAATGCACCCAAACTGCCAAGATGGGATGCTATCATACAAACAACATATGTTGTACATAAGGTAGAAATTGATGCACACAACCAGGGGGATTGAAGGTCGTTCATTGTTTGATTTCGCAATTCCATATCTTCTGAGCATATCATTTGAAGTTCTAACTAATCAAGCTGCTCGCCAGACTGTTTCTCAAGCGTTTGAAGGAAAACCTTCTTCTCCTCATCGGTAAGAGCATTGAACACGAAGACGGATTTGTCCCCTATATCATCCTTTCAAGGCAAAGCACCCGTGAACAAACAGCTTGTTAGCAATGAGTTCTCTCTGCAGAAAAAGAATTTAAGATGAACAGGATGATGGCCTCAAACCTTGATGGGTTGTGTGAACTTCCTCGCAGCAAAAACCACGAAAAGAGCCATCCATACACCCAAAAGAACATCTTTCACCCCATCATCCATTAATCCTGACTGAGGAAAACAAACGGCCCTTTACCAAAAAATAGGGACCAAATAGATGTAAAATGTGATCGTCGTGATTAACAGATGGTGCAAGCAACTACAACACATAAGTAAACCGTCAAAAATGTGTCATTAAAACAGGTGTTGAGATCCTCGGAGTTCCGAATGAGGATGAGGCGAGTGAACAAGGAAGGAGTCCTTACCAAGTGACCCAAGAGAAGAATAGGAATAATAAATGTAAGTACTCCCGCTTCCAGCTTTCCATAACAAAGACCTGCATCATAATAATGTGAGTTAAAGGAGACTCTTGCTAACATGTATCGAAACAACAACGAACGCTGTTTCAACCTATATGTTTGAAAAAGAATCCCACCAGCCTCCATTATAGAGATCATGCTATATCTTATCTTAGTCAATAACTAGAAAGCCTCTAAATCTATCTGAGCAAAGAAAAGGCTGTGTATTTTTAGACCGTTTCTTATTCATCCTTTACTTAAATCATATCGATTGCGGAGTGGTTCATTAAGAGTTGCAAAAACAACTGACAGTATCAAAACTTCGATTAAAAATGGTTTACCTTCCTTGAAAACAAGGCCAGTCAATGATGCAAAAAGAGGTCCTACAAACCACACAGCTACTGGATTATGGATGACATAATTTATCAAGCTCTGATCAAGAGGCTGAGCAAGGTTTAGATAAGTTGCAAGAGATCCAATAACTCCAACTGCCCAAAGAACTTGTAGGAAGCGTTTTATTAAGGTCACATAGATATGGATCAAAATAAGTGAGGTGCCTAGACCTCCAGCTCCAATAACATAAAGCAAATCAATATTTTCCTTGATCACATCCCCAAGTGCATTTCCGTCGGGCAAAAAAGCACCACTGGCAGCAATTACAAATGATGTGGCAGCAGTTACAAGGCCTGCTCTGTATAAAACCACCTGTTAAGAAAATCGGTAAACAATGTGTCGACCTTCTAAATAGGACCTGAACAATAAAGTAAACACAACTATATGGGGGGCACATGATCCACTTTCACTCTTGGCTAAAGTGATGGATGCTTCCCCACGATGACAAGTCAAGCAATACTTATAACCTATTTTTTTAAAAAAAATAGAATGGTAATAAAGAATTCTAAAAATTAATTCTAAAAATAAGTTGACGACTTTAAGAGAATCTCCTTTTAGTTTCCTTGAGTTTGAGATGATGAATTGCATTCTTGGATTATAAGTCGTATAGGAGAACGTTGAAACAGAGAGTTGAAAGTATGAAAGGTTTAAGGAAGTTTTTCAATAAATTTTCCCACAGGTCAGACAATACCACTTTTGAGATATAAGAATTGCAATTAAACTACTACACGTAAAAGCAATGGTATAGCTTTTGTTAACTTTTTTCTTGTTGAGAAGCCAACGGATGACAACTAAAAGGTAAGTATTCCCCATAGATTTCACGAATGGAACAAGTTTGGACTTTTTTCCTCGTCGAATCCTTTGGAACTGAAACCTGCTAGCCTCCATCCGAACTTGTGGGAAGAACCCTTTCACTGTCCCTCTCTGTCAGGCTCCACGGAAGACCATGATATTTTAGCCTATTCTCACCTCCATTCTTGCTTGGGAAAGGTGATGGCTAGTCCGGACGTACAAAGGACACAACACAATTGAGAAACATGTGGCGTGACATCCAAAACCTATGCAGTGCTGGGTGGAAATATAAATTACTAGAGAATAAACACAACCAAATAAGATATGAAAACATGAATTTACATGGTTGGAGTTGGTCCTGAAAGTCTGCCCTACTCCACTATAAAAGATCCTATAGGGTCGGATTTTGCTATTAGCTTTATCAATGAAACTAAAGGAGTGGCTCTTTATATAAACCTCACCAGTACAACCAAGTCCCAACTCTAATGAACACGGGATCATGAAACACGCCATAATTAGATCTTCCCACAAGATCCAATCATTCAACCAATTGATTCAATCCTTTGCTATTCTCAACACTCTCATTCGAGTTCGTAGCATGAATGTGCTGCGTTGGTAAATTGAAAAGTCTCTTTCACACATTAATTACACGACAACACAGACCATCTTTTTCAACTAAGGAGAGTATGTGGATAACATATTCATTCATGCAAAGGTACCTTTAAAGTCACAAATGATGTAATATTTTGAGATTAATTAATATAGTGGGTGCATCATGCAGAGCACCTCGACTCAATGCATAATCTGTTGGTCGCTGATGAAGACGATGCATTTTAGGTCATACTGGTGAGGAGGAAGATGAGAACTAGGGTTTGGAATGATGATCAATTGAGTACTCTAGATTGGAAACAGATTAATATGCTTTAAACCTGCATCAATAAGACTCACAAACACTGCAATAAGTATCCCTTTTGAAGATCTATGACTCATAACAGGTCTCCTTAGTGGTAAGAGACTCCATCTCTCTATGAGGCCCTGTTCGTTTGGAGAATAATCGCCCGGCACGATTCTCAAGAGTACAGTTATTCACATCCACATCCCATTATTTCACCTTATTCCACCATCTTTATTCCACCTTGTTGAAATCTGAGAAGGGGAAGCGGAATCGACAAAACAAGATAATAAACATGAGGAACAATAATTTAACGTGAAACCCTACTCCATAAGGAGCAGGATGAAACAACGGGAGAAGCCCTCAAAGTGGCAGATATTTTATTGAATTTCTCAATGAGTACACGAGGCAGTAGCTGCTGGGGGATCTGGAGGTAGCGCGTCCGTGGTTGCGGCTGCAGGAGCGGGAAGGAGCAGGGGATCGCTCCAGAAGAAGCGGGAAGGGCGGTGCGCGAGATCGGCCTGGTGATCTTGCCTGCCGCCTGCGCGAGATGGAAGTAGAGCCCTGGACATGGCAGTTGGAGAAGCCGCAGTAGGCATGGCGGCACAACGTCGCCGGTTGTGCGAGAGATGATGCCGCGGCATGCGGCTAGGGCGCATGGAGGTAGGGCGCTGCAGGGGGAGATGGGGCGCCGCCTGGAGGGTTAGCACTTTCACGCGAGTGCGCCTGAAGGTCCCGTGCGACCTGATGGGAGAAGATGCAGGTCCGAGTGTTGGGGATTCTTCTTGGGTGCTGCATGCTCTTTTGTATCTTCTGTATCTTGGCGAGAAGATCTGTGCGCGCGAAGGGTAGGCCTCCGCCTGCGCGCGAAGAAACGCGGAGCCACCCCACGATGGATGGCAATGCGGCCTGGGGCAGCAACCGTCCCACATCAATGATGCCTTTACATAGATTTAGAGTTAAAAAAACCCTAGAAAACAAAACATAATAATCTTCACGACCAAAAATGAATCTCAAACAAATAATGGAGAATAACTCCGCAAGAATCAAATCTGCTCTGATACCATGTTGAAATCTGAGAAGCAGAAGCGGAATCGATAAAACAAGATAATAAACATGAGGAACAAGGATTTAACGTGGAACCCTACTCCCTAAGGAGCGGGATGAAACCACGGGAGAAGCCCTCAAAGGGGCATATATTCTATTGAATTTCTCAATGAGTACAGGGGGTGAGGGGCCCTTTATAAAGCCCCTCAGACAGACGGGAGTCCCACCGCTCATCCATGTGGGACTAAAAATGAGTGGGGTAATTGGATCTTGGTGAGATCCAATTACCCACCTATTACATTCTCTAACACATCTTACATACAATCCACATTATTCTCCTTATTCCTATCTTTCTAGCCGAACAGAGAATAGACCCTTATTCTCCATATTCACCATTCTTATTCATGTTTATTCTCGAACCGAACACCCCCTAAGGGAAAAAAGGTGATGGGAATATCCACACATATTTAGAAAAATGAACCCTCTTATTAGGTCCTTGAAGAAAGTTCTCACTCAAAGGTTCCTTAGATATATCTAGGAGCGGAGTTTATGACATTTGGTGCCCGGAGCGCTCTTTGAAGTGGCACCCCTTGCAAACAATATATGGTGGTTGATGTTGTCTCCATCAATCTGTTGAAATTTGAAATACGCACCACCCCATGTAGATAGTGTCATGCTCATCTCCATCGAAGGATCGTCCTACTCCACAGAGAAGACCCGATCACATCAGATTTTGCTATTAACGTTATCAACGATATAAGTACACTGTTCTTTATACAACCCAACCAAGACGACCGAATTCCAACAGTTACTGTGGAGATAAAAGAATCAGTTGTTTATTCCTGAGATCCTAGGGTTCTCTTATATAGACGAGAAACTTGTTGAGCAAATTACATAAGATGGATAGAAAGAAAAGAAAATATAAGAAAGCAATAAATGAGAACTAATATCTCAACACTCCCCCTCAAGTTGGATCGCATATCGATCATGCTCAGCTTAGAACTTCTTTGGTAAGACCCTCTGGCTAGGGTCTTTGTAACTACATTTGTTGTTTGATCTCCTGGGTTAACATGAGTAGTAAAGATGACGCCCTTATGTATCATGTCTCACGTGTAGTGACAACCTACCTTAATATGCCTGATCCTCTCATAGAAGGCTGGGTTATTGGCGATGAAGAGAGCAACTTGGTTGTCTCATTGGAGGCGCATGAGAAGAGGCACCTCAATTGTTAAGTTAGTAAGGACATATATAACCTACATCAACTCTGTACTAGCATGTGCCATGGCACTGTATTCTGATTCTGCAATGGATCTGACAACCAGTGTCTGCTTCTTGCTCTTCCATGACACCAAGGAACGCTCTATGAACACTGCAAAACTAGAGGTAGACTTCCTATCCTTGGGACACCCTGCATAATATGCATCTGCACAAGTTGTACCAGCAAGGGATGCACCTCTACTGAATAGAAGACCAGTGCTAGGTGAGGCCTTCGGATACCTCAAAATCATATGGACTGCATCCATATGTGCCTGTTTAGGCTATTCCATGAACTGATATTACGAAGGATATATCTAGCCTGGTGATGGTCATGTATAGGAGCTCAATGAGCTCCCTGTAACTTCTCTTGTCTACCTCCTCAGTGTTATCATCATACAACTTCATGCTCAGGTTCATGGGAGTAGTGGCGAGCATGCAATCTGTCATGCTTGTCTCAGAGAGAAGATCTGTAGCGTACTTCCTCTGAGTCATCACCAGACCTCGTTGGTTTTTGGCAAACTCCAGTCCAAGAAAGTCGCGTAGACTGCAAAGGTCCTTGGTCACAAACTGTTGTCCTAAGAAATCCTTAGCAGTCCGAATGCCCTGGTCCTCATCCCATGCAGCAATGATATCATCAACATAAACAAGTATGTCAACAATACCTCTCTGAGTCCTATGAACAAACAGTGAATGATCGATTGTCGATCTCACGAACCCTTGTTGCCTTATCAAGTCCGAGAGCTTATGGAACCATTCTCTTGGACTCTTCTTAAGGCTATATATCACCTTATGAAGCCTGCAAACCTTCTGGCACTCTCCCTCAGCGAACCCAGGTGTTTGTTGCATGTAGACCTCCTCTTGTAGGTCACCATAGAGAAATGCATTATTCACATCTAGCTGATATAAGGGTCAATCCAGTGTCACTGCAACAGAGATAAGAATATACAATGTGAATGCATAACCACTGGAGAGAAGGTATCCTGATAGTCCATCACATATGTCCGGGTGAATCCACATGCCACAAGTCTCGCCTTGTAGCGATTTACGCTGCCATTTGCTCGGTAGTTCACCGCAAACACCTACTTGCTTCCAACAACATATGCTCATGTAGGAGCTGTAACAATGCTTTAAGTGCCACGGGACTATGGAGCGGTCATCTCCCCCTCTATATGGTTTCCTGATATGCTCATGGTATCTCCACAACAAATAGTACCACAATAAATTTTCTGAAATCCTTTGAGAGTCTGCTCAAGGAGACATGGACCGCAAGAGGATATGTAGCATAAGTATCTCATTCCTTCCGCAGAACAATAGGCACATCTAGATCATCTGCCACCTCCTGAACCTGTAAACTACCCTCCTGACATGGCACCTGCTCATCCTTTAAAGAATCATGTTGTATAGACAAACTCAGTAGTGCCATCAATAGAAACAATGTGCTCATTACATATCTAGAGCATGTTGGATGACAAGAAAGACACATTAGCAGAGGGAACTATGCGAGACCTGCGAGTAAACACACGTGGCAAAAACTGATTCAGGGTATTAGGTGGCAGTTCGGGGCAACCACTGGAGTAGGTATAGGTACTAGAGGTGATGGTGGTGGTGGTAAAGATGGTGGAGGCAGAGTAGGTACTGGAGGTGGTGTAGCCATAGGAGGAAGCATGTATACCTCCTCACTAGAGTCAGATGGAGTCAACATGTCACATGTATGAGAGAAATACATAACAGACTCAAAGAAGGTGACATCAACACTAACAAAGTATTTACGTCGAAGCGGATCAACGCAACGATATACGAGAGTATCCAACAAAGACACACTTGACAACTCTAAGGGAGAGCCTATCACGACCAGGCGTCAGATTGTGAACAAAGGCCACACAACCAAACACTCGAGGTGTAAGGGAGAACATGTTCTCGAGAAATGCAATCGAGAAAGGAACTTTTTCTCCTAAATGAAAAGATAGCATACAGTTCACCAAGTAGCAAGTTGTGAGGACCGCATCACCCTAGTGAGAGTGAGGGGCACAACTCTGAATCAAAATGGGTCGGATCACATCGAGTAAATGACAGTATTTGAGTTCGGCAACACCGTTCTGTTGGGATGTGTAGACACAAGAGGTGTGGTGTATGATGCCAAGAGATCTAAGGTACTCGGATAGTTGTAAAGTGCAGAACTCTAAGGTATTGTTAGATTGCAAATACTTGATTGTAGCAGAGAAAATGTTCTTTATTTCATCAATAAAGGTTTAATTGACAAACTCAGCTTCAAACTTATTTTTTGATAAAATACGCAAGAAAGTCTAGAATAGTCATCCACAACATGATAAAAAGGGAGTCCCTGATGATCAGGAACACGATTTGAACCCCAAATATTTAAGTGAATAAGATTAAATAATTGAGTATTGCTATGACTCTGATGACCAGGAAAAGAAGAGCGGTGATACTTCCCAAGCTGGCAAGCATCGCACTGGAAGGAAGATTGCATGAAAATTCGTGGGAGGACATGACACAACTTCTACAGAGGAAGGTGGCCAAAGCGAAGATGCCACAAGTACAGTGAGACTAGTCCAGTAGGAATAGTAGAAGCACCGGCATAAGGAGGATGGACTAGTCTGTAGAGCCCCTACTACTCACAGCCACATCCAATCACCCTTCCCGTGAGTATGTCCTGAAACACAAGAAAATATGTGTCAAAAATGGCACGACAATGCAGATCCTTTGTGATCTGACTAATAGTAAGCATGTTCACTTGAAAATCAGGAGCACATAAAATATCTTGCAGATGCATGGATGGCGTCAAATGAACCTCTCGTGTCCATGATTTGCAAGTAAACCCCATTCATAATGACGATAAATTTACCATGGGGTATGACCCTATAAGAACTGAATTGGGTTCTGTCTCCACACATATGGTGGGAAGCACCAGAGTCCATGATCCACTCTGTCATATTTGCCCTGCTACAATTGGTAAAAGCATATACCTGAGGAGCTTAAAGAAGCTCTAGCAACAGCTGCAACATATGAAGAACCTGTGTGGTGCTGGCAACAGAAGTCATGATCTGCCATACGGATGCGGCCTGTGCGGTGGCGTACGAAGCGGGACAACGATGGGACGATTGAGTTCAGACTGATGAACTGAATTAGGGTGAGGGGGCTTCCTTTTGGTGCGCGGAGACTATCGATGGTTCAAGCTCTTATGGCCGGTATCACTGAGGTGGTAGGGATCGAGAGCAGTGGAACCCGCCCAGGGGAACCACCGAACCCTGTTCTAAGGGTTCGTTTGGTTGCAGGGTTGGGCAGGGTTGGGTTGGGTTAGGTACTATTCACAGGGGTATCCCTCCTCACAGTTTACTATTCACCCAGCCCTGTGAATAGTACCCAACCCTGCCCAACCCTGCAACCAAACGAACCCTAAGGGTGAGGGGCCTTAGCCTGATTCATTTGGGGTGGTGGGAGGTTTATGCAGCGGGGGGATCTGTGCACCTGGAGTTATCTATGGCGACGTAGATTTCCTTGTTTCACAAATCAGATATCAGTGTACAAGGAGTTACCAGTACACATGGAGTTATCGATTCGACGCATCGTTCGGAGATCCGACTGGAGAAGGCTCCACCGACGCCTGCCGGCGGCACTCACGGTCAAGCGGCGGGTCGGCCTCTGGACGGGATGCTTCGATTATAGGTATGGCGCCTCGCATTCCGCCGTCAATTCATTTTGGCACGATTTCCGGTGAAGAATCACGGGTATATAATCGGTCGATTTCCCCACGAGCGGTTCTTATTCTGCTGGTGTAGGTCCTTCTATTCAAGGACCATGTGGAAGCAGTGGACAATGTGAACCGCAACTTTCGAATAGTTTCCAGATTCATATCCCCAGAAGGGATCATTCGGGGCTCCGCCCCTGGAATCGATTAGTCTGTACCCGATGGTGTTGCAGCAATTTACCAACCCGAGTTCGGTAGACCCAACTGAGCAAACCGCGTATGGGGGACCCGAGGTTTATCCGCAGATGGGTCCCGGACTCCCGGTCGAAATGGCTCTGGATCAGCATGCGAGATTTGTTCTTCAAGTGAAAGGACAAAGGTTGGGGATCGTGAAGCTCTGGCGGCAAATATAGGGGACCCCCCCTGCACTCCTGGATGTCTCGATCGAGATCGCGGATGCCCTGGCCCCTCCGGAGGGTGTCCCTCGAGTTTGAAAGCTGCAGAGGAGACTACTTTGGGAGAAGTGGGAGAGGGGACATCACAAGTGGCAACAGGAGAAGGGGAAGGCATCCTAAGCCGAGGAAAGGGGAACCTCACTTCGGGGTATGCTATGTTAGGAAGACGGGTCTCAGATCAGTAAGAAGAAGGAGGGTGGTTGTACTCGCTTTGGCCAACCACGATGGCTCCCCGCAGCAGAAGGCATCGGGCTCTTCGCTGCTGCCGTTTCGACAGAATCGCTTCAGCCTATTGGACAGGGGAATGGCTGAACATCTGGAGGTGATCCCGCCTAAGAAGAGGTACATATGTGTTCTTAAATGAAGTCCCTATCATGGAATGTAAGGGGATCGTGCCGCCCTGAAAAACGGCAAGGGGTCAGAAATCTGATTATGGAGGTTGCCGCAGATATATTTCTGCAACAAGAAACGAAGCTGTCGAGGGGGATGGACGCTGTCAGGCGGGATCTGGATGTCAACACTCGGCTCAATCTAGTGGAGTTGGAGGCTCATGGGGCTTCTGGCGGGCTACTGACTGGCTAGAAGAAAGGCGAATTCGAACAACTGGCTGTGTCGAATTCCCCTTCTTGTTTAACAATGACTTTAAGAAGGCGTACGGATGGTTGTTGTTTTACGGTCGCAAATGTATATGGTCCGACGGGCAATGAGCGGCGCCCTTTGGTAGCAGAACTAGAGAACTTGGGTTTGACTGGATCGTCAGGTATCTGGATCACTAGGGGTGATTTGAATCTGACCTTGCTTTCTGATGATCGCCCGCAACGTGGTGGACGAAGGGATTATGGCTCGGAGGAATTCCGTAGTATGGTTCATTCGATGGGCATGCTTGTTATCGATGTTGTTTGTTGTTCTTACATGTGGCACAATGCTAGAGCTAGATCCGGGTTAGACAGATTCCTCGTGTCGACGGAGGACGCTGAGGCAATTCCTCTCTCTCGTGCTTGGGCACTACCGCGGTCACATTCTGACGACACGCCAATTCTATGGTTGCCTGGCGAAGATGGGAGAGGTCGATTCTTCTTACGTTTTGAGAGGAGTTGGCTCTTGGAAGAGGGGTTTCGAGAAGAGGTTGTTGAACATTGGAGAAGCTGGTCCCCAGAAGGTTCAGTAGAGTTGTGGTTCTCGCGTAAGCTTTTGAGGCTCAAATCGTTCCTTATTCAGTTCAGGAGGGGGCAAGAGGGAGGCGCAGGGCAAGAGGAGAGAGGTGCAGGCTGGGGTGACCCGCCTTGAAGGTCTAGACGATGCGAGGAGTCTGGACCAGGACGAGGTGGCTGAGAGGTTGAACCTTCTTGAGGAACTGCCACTGGAGGACCGAAAGGAAGAGATCAAATGGAGGCAGAGATCTAGACAAAGATGGTTGAGAGAGGGCAATGCCAATACGAGATTCTTTCACACCATGGCCTCAGGATGGATGAGAAGGAACTTTCTACATAAGGTGGAGATTGGGGGAGTAAGGGTGTCAGGGGAGGCGAATCTTGGCTGCGCTTCGTGAGCACTTTGTGGGGGCATCGCGCAGGCGGAGGGGGAAGGTTGGGGTGGCTGGACAGAGGGGTGGAGCAGCTATCTGGAGAGCAGGCGGAAGGGTTATTGGTTCCTTTCTCCAAAGAAGAGGTGAAGAATGCGGTCTGGGGGCTTAACACAAAGGGGGTGCCTGGCCTGGACGGATTCCCGATTATGTTCTATTGTGAGTTTTGGGAATTGCTGAAAGGAGAAGTCATGGGGGAAGTCAATGAGTTCAGGGAAGGGAATAGAGGGTTCGAAAATATAAACAAAGCGCTTATGTTTCTGCTTCCCAAGAAGGAGATCTTGGTGTGGATCGAGGATTTCAGACTGATTGCTTTATCTAACGCGATCTATCTTATTGTAGCTAAGGTCTTCGCAAACAGACTGAATGCAATTTTGGGCTTGGTGGTTCTTTAGGGCCAGTCGGCTTTCATTCCAAGGTGTCAGATGGCGGATGGCCTGGTGATGACGACAGAGATTTGTCATGAATGGAAGCGATCGAAGAAGGGAGTACTTTGGAAGATTGATCAAGCCAAAGCGTATGACTGTGTGGACTGGAATTTCTTGTGGGCGTCCCTAAGACGGAGGGGTTTCCCTGAGATTTGGATTGGGTGGATGAAGAGGTGTGTCACCACCTCCTCCTTCTCGGTCCTGGTGAATGGCAAGCCCAGAGGGGGTTTCTTCCAACCATAGTGAGGCATCTGGCAGGGATGTCCTTTGGCTCCTATGCTCTTTGTGCTGGGTCTGCCCTTGGTTGCGGAAAGGCTAAAAAAGTCAGATTGAGACTGTGTTGTGCAAAGAATGGACAGAGACTGGCGGGGTGGAGGGCGATCACGTTGTCGAGGGGGGCAAATTAGTTCTCCTGAAGCATGTTGTCTCGGTCATTCCCATTTTCTTCTACTCCACTCGCTTGATGCATGTTAGGGTCAGGAAGAAGATTGAATCACTGATGAGAAGATTTTTCTGGTTGGATGGGAAGCATCAAAGGCCCAGCTTACATCTGGTGAGTTGGAAAGACATGACAAAAGAATGTAGAGATGGTGGCTTGGGGATTCGAGATTTAGAAGGTATGAACAAGGCTCTTCTGGCTAAATGGGCGATCCAGATCTGGGGGTCATCAGCATCGATGACAGCTACGCTGGTGAGGAAGATCTATGGCATCAGGGGGGGAGTTGGTGGTGAAGAGGGCGCGGATCGAATCGTCGTTGTGGGTTGGAATACGTAAGGTTCTTCCAGCGCTCGCTCCCAGGCTCCGACCGAAGGTGGGGAATTTGCATGTGTTTAGATTCTGGCAGGATGATTGTACGGGCAAGGGATCTCTTGATGGCAGATTTCCGAGATTGTTTGCTTTAGCTGCGTCGAAGAATAACACTCTTTGGTAAGTGACGGATTCCGGAGTGTGGTCGCCGGTCTTTATGACATATCTTTCGGATCAACGTTTGGAGAACTTTGTACGATTGCAGACAGAGGTTCCAATGCCTGGCCCCTTTACTCAGACGACTGACCACTTTGAGTCGGAAGGTGGGAGATTCTCAACCAAGGAAGCTTACGAGGAACTGATGCGGGCGACAGAGGTTCATGATGAGGAGCTTCGTCAGGACATCAAGATGGTATGGGCAGCTAAGATTCCATGTAGAGTCAAGATCCTCCTCTGGTGCATGAGAAGAGAACGCTTGTGTGACAAGGCAAGGAGGGGGTGGTTATTCGGCTTTGAAGACACGCAATGTGACAGGTGCGAGGGCCAAAATGAAGACTTGGATCACCTGTTTTTTGGGTGCATGACATCGGCGCACGTGTGGAGGGAGATTGGTATTCCTTGGGTGGGGACTGGGGGAGTAGCGTATTTCTGGAGGTCGATTCGCGCGGTAGGGACCAACTCTACGGACGACTGTTCAAAACTATTCGCAACTCTTTGGGCCATCTGGATTGGTAGAAATGATCAGATCTTCAAAAACCATAGATTTTATCTAAAAATGTTGCCTCACACTATAATGCGCTTTACAACTTTTGGGCCTCACGGTAATGTATTATAATTTATCTATAATGAAATTCTATTGGCGGTGACTCCCACCTTGGGAGCTCACGTTTTATTGCATAAAAAATGATCTGCCATAGACGAGAGACAATATCATCAAGGCGTGGATCTGCCTGAGGAACTGAAGAGTATGGAGGCTCAATCTGCTCTGGTACTCTAGCAAATGCAGGGTATCCATGCTTGTGATAACATGTATCCTCAGAGTGTCTTGGACAACAATAGTAGGCGCAATGACTATGCTGACATCCACCTTCTCTGCCACGAGACCATGCCCACTGAACTACATAGAGCCTCCTCTGTCACGAAATGCAGCTATCGCTGAGGATGTCTGTTTGGTTGCAGTGTGCGGGATAAGAAACCTGTTGAGGCGACTGTAGGCCTCCTCCATGGGAGGTATGGTCGCGTATGTATGAAGTTGTATGCGTACGGCCTCATACTCTGGATCTAGGGCTGCCAAGAAAACTCCAACCATCGTGGAGTTCCTGTATGTCACATGCTGCTCTGTGGAAGTGGTAACGGCCATGAAGTTGTGAAGCTTTTCAAACATGCCTCGAAATGAAGAATAGAAGGTAAGCAGAGGACGACCATTCTGCTTGACCGCATAAATATCAAACTGGAGATGAAGAATCTTGGCCTCATTCTTTGCTTGGGCATACATAGCTACCAGAATATCCCACATCGCCTTAGTGGTGGGTTGGTTCACAATATCATTGACAATCTTTGTACTGAGAGTCCTAGATAGCCAACGCGTGCATATACGTCATCTTGCTCCGTCGAAGCATTGTCCCCGGTCTTATATGTCGGCTCGAGCTTTGTCAGAATGTGCTCCTTGTTATTGCACTGCATAAGGGTCAAAAATTGCACGGATTACAACTCATAGTCGGTCCCATCCATCTTCACGATGAGAGATGGACCCTTGAAGGCACCAGACGAAGAAAAGATGTCACCTTTGTTCTCTGACATGAAGAAAAAGAAGACCAAAATGGAACTCGACTGGGAAGTAGACAGATCCGAGCGAGTCTACACAATCATATAGAGGATGATTGTACGTGTAGACTCATACAACCATCCTTGTTAGTCCTCGATCCACGTTAGGGTCGGAAAAGGTGATTTATAAGATTGAAATCACCTTTTCCGGTCAAAATAAGATGAGGCGCCAAGTGATGCCCTAGGCGGCCTGACTAGGGCCTAACGAAGGTCTAAGGGGGCTTGTGATGGCCTGCAGAGGTCTGGGTAGTGCCCGCAACGGCCCACGATAGCCTGCAGTGGCCTGGGCGGTGATCGGAGAGGGTCCTGCAGCAACCGAGAGCCCCGTCGAGGCCTAGGCGACGACTTAGAGAGCCCCAACAGAGGCCATGCAGTGGCTTGGAGAACCCCGCGAGGGGCTGGGCTAGTTTGCGGCCTTGCGTGCAGACCTTCGGTGGCGATGGTGGCGCGCAAGGAGAACTCCGGCGGTAGCGTACGGAGAGGGCGACGGGTGGGGGTTGGGGTTCAGGATACGAGAACTTTGGTCTAGGATCGTCGCTTTGATACCATGTGGAGAGAAAAGAATCAATTATTTACTCATGATACCCTAGGATTCTCTTATATAGAGGATAAACATGTTGAGCATATTACATAAGACGGATAGAAAGAAAAGAAAATGCAAGAAAGCAATAAATGATAACTAATATCTCAACAGCAATCGATATAGGACTAAATACACTACAATTGGATCTCTCCATAAGATCAACTATCCAAATATATTGACTAAACCCTTCACTATTTTTTTCATTAAAAGAGAGGGTAATCTCCCAAGGTAGGAGTTACCATAAAATGGCATTCATAATGAAAAATATGTTACATTATCGAGATGTCAAAAAATTATAAAACGCTCTACAATGCGAAATCACATTTTCCGAGTAGAATCTCTGGTTGTTAAAAATCAAGTCATTCAACCCAAGCCAAATCGTCCAAAGATCTGCATAGGCAACCGACACGTCGTCCGTGGAGTTAGACCCCACCGCGCGAACCAACCTCCAGAAACCCTCCAAACCATCTGCCTCCATCTAAGAGATGCTGAGCTCCCTTCATATTAAAATCGATGCCGAGCACGTGAAAAAAAGGTGATCTACATCCTCTATCTGTCCCTCACACCTATCACAGAATATATCCTCCGTCCCGAGCAGACGCCCCCTCCTTTCCTTAACACACAAGCGTTCTCTTCCCAGACACCAAAGGAAGACCTTGATTCTGTTTGGAATCTTTGCTTCCCATACCATCTTTAGATCCTTGTTAAGTACCTCATTCTAGTCTGTTACCGGTGTGCTAAACTCCTCAAAAGCTTTCATAGTCGAGAACCTCCCCACTTCCCATAGTAAATGGTCTGCCACCTCGCTAAAATCACCCGGGCCCAAGATCTCGGCCTGCAACCGAAGAAAATCTTCCAACCGTTGGTCTGATAGTTGCGTTAAAAATTAGGTGACCACATATCTGGGCTCGCCACCTGTGAGAGCGCCCCCTCCTTCATCGCCACCAAAGCAAATAATCTGGATAATCTACCCTCAAGGGAACCATGTCCCGTCCAATCATCGCGCTAAAATCTGAACGCATGTCCATCCCCCACCACTGGCCGCAGCTTGCGTGTCAGCTCAGGTAGAATCCGACGAACCCAAGCACATAACGGTGACTCCAGTCGCACCCTTATGGCCACTAAAACTCCCTGCACCCCAAAAATTTTCCGGACTAGCCTCATGACAAGGCTGGACGTAGGTCCCCATAATTGAATCACCCACTTTGTCAGCATTGCCTTGTTCATGCACTACACGTCGTGCAAGCCTAAACCCCCTTCCCTTCGTTACTTCCTTCCAGCTTACCAGATGCAAGCCGGTTCTCTGTTGCTTTCCATCCGACTAAAAAAACCTTATCATCAATGCCTCAATCTTCCTTCTGACCCCAACCGGCAGTAGCCGCGTTGCGTAGTAAAAAATGGGGATGGCCGAGAGGACATGCTTCAGCAGAACAAGCTTTCCTCCTCTCGATAAGGTGATCGCCTTCCAGCCGGCCAGTGTGTCCACCACCACAGCCTGCTCGAATAGCACCGCCAAAGTGTCCACCACCAACGCAAAGAGCATGGGGTCCAAAGGGCATCTCTGTCGGACGCCCCGCTGCGGCTGAAAGTTACCCCCCTCTAGCTTGCCATTCACCAGGACCAAGTAGGAAGAAGTAGTGACACATCTCTTCATCCATCCGATCCAAACATCCAGGAAACCTCTTCGCCTCAACGAGGCCCACAGAAAATTCCAGTCCGCACGATCATAAGCCTTGGCAAAATCGATCTTCCATAGGCTTCCTTTTTTCCTTGTAGGTTTTCACTCAAGGCAGATCTTCATACCCATAATCAATCCGTCCGCCATCAGCCTCCCTAGGATGAAAGCCGACTGGCCCTGCAGAATGACCGAGTCCAAAACAACCTTAAGCTTGTTTGCCAAAGTCTTAGCCACAATCAGATAGAGCCCATTGGATAACGCTATCAGCCTGAAATCATCAATCCTCACCGGGGATTCCTTCTTGGGGAGCAAGAATAACAATGCTCTATTAATATTTTCAAAACTTATTTTTCCTTCTCTCAACTCATTAATCACTTCCAGGACCTCCCATTTCAGCATTTCCCAGAATTCCCTATAAAATAGAATTGGGAAGCCATCCGGGCCAGGAGCCACGTCTGCGTTGAGCCCCCAAATCATCCTCTTCACCTCCTCTTCTGTGAAAGTCGCCTGCAAACCTTCCGCTTGCTCTCCAGAAAGCTGCTTGGCCCCTCTTCCCAGCCAGGCCCACCTTCCCCACCGCCCCGCCTCCGCGATGCTGCCAATAAATGGTCCCGGATAGCGCGACCAATCCGGGCCTCCCCCGACACACGTTCACCCCGCACCTCAATCTCGTGCAGGAAATTCCTCCTCCTCCATCCCGAGGCCATGGAATGGAAGAAGCGCATATTGGTATTGCCATCTCTCAACCATTTCTGCTTGGATCTCTGCCTCCACTCCACTTCCTCCTTTCGATTCTCCATCAGCAACTCCTCCAACAGTTCACTATTATCAACACTTATGTTTAGTCATGTATAATTGATTAGGAAATGAGTGTGGATGAGTGGAATATGGTCATGTACTTCTTGCATTCCTCGAGAAGAATAAAATAATCTATGTATTAAGTGATTCTCGAGTGCAATATGATGGCTCTTCGACATCATTAACCATCTGAAAGCTTTTTTAAAAGGAAAAAAGATGCAACACTATAAAGACAAATGCGCAAAAATTTTAAAATCACAAGTTAAGATCCAAAATTACAAAGATCAAGAGTCACATAAGGATCTTAGCATATTCTAGAATACTTCACATAGGATCTTGGTATGTTCGCTAACATTCTTAATATAAAACCTCTTCATACAAAAAATTACACCTTTCTCGCAAACTAGATCGCCCAAAAGATGATTTTTGCTTGAAACCTTCTAAGATGCCAAGGCAGCTCTAGACAACCTTATAGACTTCCAAAAAGCATGATAACTTTCCATAGTGACACAATCAAAAGACACCTCCGCCTAGATGCCTCTTGATGCCAAGCAAGAAAAGAACAAGTGCTCAATGTTATATACCCCCTTGGTATAATGTTTGCAGGAACCGTCAAAGCTTTGGAACTATCCGACCTTTCAATCACCTGTCATCACCCAACCCTGCCCCAACAACCCATCAGGGGCCCTCTAGCTCCAGATCTGCCCTAAAGTCAACATAGCAATCCCATGGTAAAAAATAATCGACGTGTAAAGCATCTTGTAGGCATTCTCCACCTTAAACAAACCATCCAACCACGTACATTGATCCCTCTCAAGCGAGGGACCCCCCAACCACACCACGATAAGATCACATAAAATCTTTTTTTTTGGAAGTCTGAAAGGTAGGAGGAAACACTCGGTGGTGTCCACCCCATCAAAATTTATTCCAAAATATAAAAAAAGTAAAAACAAGGAAGAAAACACAACACGCACCGGCCTTACAATATCACTACAACACCCAGTCCTCTACCATGCGTTTGGCAAACACCCCCACGTTCTCCTTATAAAATCTTTGACCCGAGAACAGCAAGTCATTCCTTCCTCGCTAGACCGCCCATAGGATAGCCATGGGATAAAGTCGCTCTCTCCTTGGTCTAGTCATATTTGCGTGGATCGAACTCCAGAAGGCCTGAAAGTCGTCGAAGCGGCACCAATCTAAGGCAACCTCCTGCCATATCTGATAGACCAAGGGGCAAGAGAAAAAGAGATGCTCCACAGATTCAATCGCATCATTACAAATTAGGCACCTGTCCGAAATGACGGCAAGGAGCCTGGCGCACCGATCTCGCGTCATCAGCCTCTTCCTCCTGAGTAACCACAGGAAGAACCCAATTCTCTCAGGGAGCCTGAGAGCCCAAATAGTTGCACAGTCCCTGATCAGCAGCTCCGAGTTAGCCGACGGCGGCCTGGATATGGCCCCATAGGCTCTTCTAACCGAGAATGGCCCCTCCCTCCAGCACCAATGATCCCTTCCCCCGCAAGGAGGTCCCACCTCCCTCACGGCGTCAAGCAGGGCCAAGAATTCTTCAAATCTCTGATCGGAGAGATTAGCGGAGAAGGTTGGGCACCAGATTCCATCAGCCCAGCACTCCGCCACCGAGCAAAGCTTCTCCTCCGCCAAGGCATACAAACGGGGGAAACGAGAGCAAAGAGCCCCCATCCCCGACCAATCATCCGCCCAAAAAGAGAAGGCCTCCCCCCCCCCCAAGGACCGGTCTAAAGAGGGCCATGTTCTTCACGAAGGACTTCACCACGCCCCGCCAGAAGGGGGTCATGGCGGCGAGATTGTCGGGCTGTGAAGGCGGCGCCCCCCTCACGTCATAGATCTTACGAACCACCGTGCAAACGAGATCATCCCCCGGCCCCCATACCCTGCTAGCCCACTTAAGCAAAAGCGCTTCATTCATCTGCTCGAGCGACTTCACCCCCAGACCCCCATAGTTATTTTTGTGCGTGATATCTTCCCTCCCCACCAGATGGATCCCTCCACGTCCATTCACATGGCTTCCCCACAAAAAGGTGTGCATCCGCTTCTCCAGCCTTGCCTGAATTCCCTTAGGCATCTTGCGGTTGGAAAAAAAATAGATGGGGATGGAAGAGAGGACGGCCTTCAACAGGACCAATCTACCCCCCCCCTCGAAAGTACAACGGCCTTCCACCCCGCCAACCTCATCTCTACCTTCTCCACCACCCTCAACCAATCACGCATCCTTGTTCTCCCCAGAGCCAAAGGCGTGCCCAAGTAATCAATAGGCAAAGAAGTGCGGCCTGAACCCAAGACCACCGCCAGCCCATCCGCCAATTGCTTCGCACGGCCGAAAGGGACGAACACAGATTTGATGTCATTCTTAAACAAACCAGACAACTCGGTAAAAATCTCTAAAGCCACAGCCATGCCATTGGCCTCCTCAACACCCCCTTCAATGAGGAAAAGGGTATCGTCAGCGTATTGGATGATCGGAACCAGCACCCCCTCCCTCGAGTAGCCGCCAGAGAAGCCACGGTTGACATCATGAGCCGCCATATCGGAGAGAACATCGGTCGCAAGGATGAAGAGCATGGGCGCAAGGGGGCACCCCTGACGCACCCCCTTACGAGGTTGGATCCAACCCCCCTCAGGCCTACCATTGATCATGACCGAAAACGAAGCCGTGGTGACACAGCGCCTCATCCAAGAAATCCATTTGTCCGGGAAACCCTTCCTCAGCAGCACCGACCACAGAAATCTCCAGTCGAGGCTATCGTACACCTTTGCAAAATCCATCTTCCAAAGGACACCGCTCGTGCCCCTCCTCCTCCAGTCTACGATGATTTCAGAAGCGAGAGTGATGCAGTCGGATATCTGTCGCCCGGGAACGAAGGCAGATTGGACCGGCGATAAAAGGTTCCCAAGAACGACAGTCAGTCTAGCGGCAAAGACCTTTGTTGTGATCAAGTAAAGGGCGTTTGATATAGCGATAGGACGAAAGTCCCCGATGGATGTCGGCGCCGAAGACTTGGGCAGCAACATAAAATCTTGTTATTCATTGTTTGTTTGATTGGTTTATTCATACTTACAGGTTCTTTATTGATACAACACAAATTTAGGAATTGTGGTAAAATTAGGGTTTTTTATAAATTAGGAGTTGTCCTCCGTCCAATTAAAGTCTAATAAAATAAAGGTTAATGATAGTCCGTTATTTTTTTGTCCAAGTGGAGTCCGTTACAATTTTGATTTTCATTTAAGTAATGATATTACGTGTGATCTCTAATTAATTGAGTAAATTAGAGGGTTAAATTAAGGTGGTTTAGACAAGTAATCTCCTTTTTTATTTTGTAATTGCACTCTTATACAAAAGGGATGGTAGCCATTGTGAGGGACAATTCAGGTTTGAACAAAATTGGAGTTTTCTCCTTCCTCCTCTTTCTCTCTCCCCCTCCATGCATCTTCGTGTTTCCCTTGCGAACTCCCGTACAACAGATACATTCTTCTCCCTCCTCAAGCATTCTCCAAATTTCTTCTCGATCAAAAAATCTAGTTTGCATCAGGTGGTATCAAATCATGACGTTCGAATCATCCCAATGATTCGATGATTCTATCGAATATAAATGATAAAAGTATGAAGAACACGTATGTCTGGAAGAAAAATGTGACTTTTCAAGAAAAAATGTGACTTTCGACACAACCATACAACATAACTCCAGCAACAAGGAAGAATAAAAATAGAAGGAATTGCCTTCGTAGATGATCAGATTGTTTCCCTAGGTAGCTATGCAAGAGGTTTCAGAGCCACTGTCACCAGTTGATTCACCATCGCATGCCCTTCAAGAATCCATCATCATTCCCCCATCCACGTCACAACCCCCTTCCTCCACGCTAGCACCACTTAACCAACCACCACCTTCTGTCGCTCCTCCATTGCTTGGACCCGAGTTTCACCCAAAATCGATGACAACACCCTTTCCTACATTGAGTTACTGTTGCGCCCTTACCTAATGTCAACGTTGTCACCTTCCCTGTGGCACCAAATACAACCCTACCCTCCCTAACCACCACTTCTCCTTCTCATCATCACCACTACCACCTCCATCGCTTTACACCACCATCGTCGCATGATCCCCAAAGGTCATCGTCGCCTTCCTTCCCTCACGAACAACACCAAGCATCTCACAAGCATCCCCAAGCGCTATGGACTTCAAGCATCTTGCATTTATCCACCAAGGCCAATTTTTCCACCGTTGTTGCATCATGGACTTCAGTCACCACTACCATCATCGCAAGATAGGTTGCGACTACGGCCAATAACGACATCACGTGATCAATGCGAGTACCTGCTCCATCTGGTAGCACAATAACCATCGACAGGCGGCCTAACCTTTTGTGCTCAAAGCCAATGCGCTCTAAAAGTGAAGTCATCATCATCGGCGATCCTAACACCAATGATGCCACCTTCCTCCATCTCAACGTCCTTGCCCTCTCTGGAGGACCCACGACCGCTGCTTGATTAAGGAGAGTGGAAAAACCCTGCCAGTAAAGTAGAGTTTATCTCCATTGGATTCCTTCTCGTATAAGAAAAATGAAAGTGGCCAATTTGTAAGATCTACAAAAGTGTAACCTACATAAAAGCTCTTTACCAAAAGGTTAAACTTGGTTGTAGAGCAAAGGGATTGTATCTACGCTCCTTCAATGGAAAAAATTTATAAAAGAAATGCTGACATAGCAGGAGAGTTAAATCTTAATACTATTAGAATTGGTGGTCTTGGATCACCTTACAAAAAGACGCCAAGGCCAAGAATGTATCCTATACTCCCTATCCACTGATCCTTCGAAGACCACGGTAGGCATATTGAAAATGTTGCATTAATTCTTCAACCATGACAACAATGATTCTAGGAACATGAATGCATCTCCATGGACGCCATCATATGTGCCACATCAGTTATTTCATCACAACCCTCTCCAAATTGATGATAACTCGAGGATGGACACATCGACAACTTGGGCCCCGTCATGTGCCCATCATATGTTCTTTCATCATAGACTTAGAGGCATCACGATCAACCCTCTAATTAATTGAGTAAATTAGGGAGTCAAATTAGGGTTGGTTAGAATAGGTAATTTCTTTTTTTTTTAATTTCGTAATTCCACCCCTCATAAAGGGGATAATAACCATTGTGAAGAATAGTCCGCGTTTGTGTAAAATTACATTATCTTTTCACTTTCTTTCTCTCCCTACATGCATCTCTATGCTTCTTTCTCCCAAATCTCACGTAATCGACATGTTTATTCTCTTTCCTCTCTAAATTTCTTCCTCTACCCAAAATTTTATCCCATATCATTTATTAAGTTTGAATATGTCCATGATGACAGATTCAATTGCATCGTTTGGCAGCGTTTGCGGGAACATGCATGAGTTCAAAAAGCCTTAAGGTATAGAATATGCCCCTCTCCTTTGAGGGCATTCGCGAATATCCTAAGGTTGGTCAACCTCTAGGCAAGAAGAAAGCACACCGCCACATACCTTTTCTCCCTAATAGTTGAGCATTAGTCAAGTTTAAGATGAATTCTCACACATAAAGGGAGTAACGTTAAAACTTGCACTTAACTAACCACCTGATAATCACATATAAATCATTTGAGACGTCCATAAGACACCATACAAAAACCAGCAATTGAATATTAGATGGGCTTATCAAAAAGACGAATTCCCACCCACACAAAAGCAAAGCTAGAATAAAACTAGAGGCGTGATATACTAGTCAACATGCAAAAGCTCGTCGACTTTGTTCCAACGTGACTGGGAAAGACCGATTGCTCCTTTCCATTACAAAATAGGGTCATGTTTGAGCTCTCTTCCGCCTTAAGTGGTACGCCTAACATTGTAGGACAATATTCCTAAGTACTCAATTGACACCCTCCCAACCGTTTTCACGTACGACTAAAAGAGTGATAGCAAGTTATGAGAGATAAAATTCTCTCAACACATACCATCCACAATACAAACCAAGCATCCAAGAAGACTGATTAAAATGGCCAAAAATCCTACAATAATTATTAGGTTTTCTCAGGTCTCCTGAAATACAATTCCTACTTAGCATCAAGGTTTGCAATCGAAGACCTTAGTCTGAGCAAGCATCAAGGTCTGAGAGTAGCATAGCTTAAGAAACCAAAATCAAAGTTTCGTTGAATCCTCATATGGTCCATCAATGTCAGCTATCGATCATACGAGTAAATAAATCCCACAAATAAGGTTTTAAAAAACATGAGGTAGAACAAAGCGATTTTCCATCACTGAGATGATGCATAAGCCTCAACATATAGAGAAAAATGCAAGTAAAAACTTTGATGAGATTATATGTTATATGACATATATAATATGATAGTAACATAACACAATACATATAATAATACTCAACACTTATATTCGAAAAAATGAAAATAGGAAAAGACAAAGTTAATAATAAGTTAATAACATACCATAGAAATAATTGGTTGACTTGGAGAGGTCTGATTGACACGCTGGGAAATCTAGTCTTCCATAGACTAAGACTATAAAAAATCCTAAAAAAGATTTAGATTTCATTTCATTCTTAATTTTCTTATTTTAAAAGATCTATAACTAGATTGAAAAAACTAGATAATATATAATGGCTTTTTGGATTTTTTTAGATTGAAATGAAAACATAATCTTAGATTTGATTTATATTAGGAGGCTTTTAAATATTATATAAGTCGATTCCAATAAAAGAACTGTGCTTAACCCTTTCGGAGCCCCTACTCTCTAGTAGTGCATGGAAGAGGGTCCGTAGTACCCAAATGGAGTAATATAGGGGATGGGAAGGAGTCGGGATGATGCCTACTACTATACCACATAAAGCTATTAGTAGAAAAACAATTAGAATAAAAAATTCACAGTTGCCAATGAAACAAGAATTATCAAATAATCTAAAGTAACTCAAATCGATCACCATATATATATATAGCAATTGATTATTCAAATCAAATTATATGGTATAAAAATCACTATAGAATCATATAAACCAAATTAAGATAAATAAAAAGTGTAGGAAGATAACATTACATATCTTAAAATCGATATCCAACCAATCTAAAACCTAATACATAACAAGAAAATATAGATCACGTACAAGATCAACCTAACAACAACACATCAAAACTAAGTATAAAAATCAATGTAGAACAAACTCTAGCATACATAAATCACAAGCAGAACATGCGCTAACTGTCGGGAAATTTTGAAGTTATTCAGATATGATATTACATGGAAATAAAATAGCATAACCAAAAATAGCCATTGCATAGCTTGTCTGAGGTGGTACCTCGGGGGCACCTTGATGCCTCAACACCTTAGGAACTACCACGGATCCTTGAGGATTATGCCTCGCCTAGACAGCCTGAGGCTATAACCTTGTGGCAATTTTTATATAAAAATGCATCAAGGCATATGCCTTGGTGCCTCGAGATGTGATTTTTAAACGGTGCCCGCAGATGATGGAAGATCGAGATTCGATTGAATACATGATTTACAATGAGAGTGTCCACCTCAGCCATGTCATTAATCATCATCACCATCAACTTTGGAAAATATCCTCAATGAGAGTCAGTCTACAAAAATAATTTGAGCCTTCCATCTTGTTCCGATGCCTCCCCCCATATAGCATAAAAGGCGAGGATATCATAGCCATTCCATACTCTCATGTATGAGAGGAGACATCAACTTCATCTTCTCCGCCTCTTTAATAGTGGAACACATGGGTTCTTAAAAATCATGTTCTTCATTGTTTATATGTAGCTAGATAAAATATTCCCCAATTAAATCTACAACCTTTTATCAAAATGAAATTCTAGTCCTACTAATGCATCGATGGGAATAGATATATTCACATTCCTTATTTGTCAAGACTTCTCTTGTGGATGTTCTTCGGAAGATGACCTTCTGAGCTTATTCAACCTAAATTTACTATACTTACTTAAATTTAAACCTTACATAAAGTCTATTTATCTATGGCATAATTATATTTTATTCCTTGAATATAGTGGTTCTATTATTGACAATGATTAAGTTGCTTGATGACTTCTAAGTTTTTTCCCTCTATTTTTTATCTTTCTCAAAGTCAATCTTTAGCCATAAAAAGGTAGAGACTACTAAGATTTTAAATTCAATTTCCCCGAACTGTGAATATAGATTTACCAAGTAAAATTTCCAATGGAAAAGATTTAATCTCTTTATCTTTTGTTTTGTTGACTTCATTACACTATCATTGTAGTTGATGACGTTGGCATTGTTGTCAAACTACAGGGTTGTGCATCTCTTTCAATATTATTTATCCAATCATCACCCCGGAGGATAAACCTCGGTTATCCCTTATCTTCTCCGTATTCATTATTCCTCATAACATGCATTTAGATGGATGCATGACTTGATCTTAAAGTGATGTTCCTTGCACTGATGTTGTGATCCACATACTCATCCTTCTAGCATCGATTTGTGGTTGTTCACGAGACTGAGATTATTTCGATGCAACCAAGAATCATGGAGCATCGGTATGTGACAGAACAAGGGACGTATTCCTTCCAATAAAAATCTTAACCCCTCAGGTTCCGCACGACCCTACTAAAGCATCTGGACCATTCAAATTTAATCCGATGGTAGAATCGGACTGTTTTCCTGACGGATCGAGGTGTTGAGATAATCCCTATTTTATGTATTTAGATAATTCCAATTTCTGTTTTTGCTTATCTTTTGTAATTCTTTATTTATCTTTTGTATTTTATCCAATGGGTTTTTCTCCTATATAAGAGAACCCTTGGATCTTTCATAAATTCATCCGAGTTTATCCCTTTAACATGGTATCAGAGCCACGTTAATACCCTTCCCTAATCCCCACCTCTCCCGCCTCTCCCGCGCGTGAAACCTCTCGTGACATCGCACGACTTCTCCGCCCGAAGCCTCCGAGGGAGCGCCGCCCTCCCGCGGCCCGCGCGGGTCGCTGCGCGCGGTGCTGCGCCGACCTGCGCTCCTCTGCCCTGCGTGCGCGCACGCTCCCGCATCCATCTGCACCTCCAGCGCACGGGCGCCGCCACGCGCTCCCACGTTCCGGTTGATTCACTGCCGCCGCCGCATGAGGAAGAAGAAAAAGCGCCGCCACGCCTTCGTCCCTGCGCTGCGCCCTCCCGCGCGTCGCGGCCTGTGCGCCTCGCGCAACCTGTGCGTCCAGAGCCCTGAGCCCTCCAGTGCGCCTTGCGCACCCTCTGCGCGCCTCTGCGCACCCTCTGCGCACCCTCTGCACGCCTTGCGCACCCTCCGCGCGCCTTGCGCACCCTTTGCGCACCTTCGCCTCGAGCGCTCCAGAGCCCGGAGCCCAAAGCCCAGAGCCTGGAGCCCTGACCACGCCTCTGCGCGAGGCACCAATCCGTGCGCCTAAGCGCCTAGCGGATCCAGACGTCAAAGAAAGCGTGCCCTAGAGCATCCAGGTCCCCGGATCCTTATCTGCCGAGCCGTCCAGGATGATGGTATGAATACACACGAACAATCCTTCTTATGATTTGATAGAATTGAGTATATCAGTCTACCCCAGTTGAAGTCTGTTATTTGGCTATTTTATCATCATGTCTGACACCAAGGGTGATATTTTCTCGACCGGAGCCTTTAAAGGTCCGGCTCCCATCGTTAAGATGGATGGGACCAATTATGAGTTATGGTCCATGCAGTTTCTCACCCTCATGCAGTGCAATAATAAGGAGCACATCTTAACAGACCCAGAGCCAACAGATAAGACTGGGGCTAATTCTTCCTGGAAGCAAGATGATGCGTACGCACGAGTATGGCTTTGTGGGACACTTACTACGGAAATAGCAAATGATATCCTGAATCAGCCCACTGCCAAGGCAATGTGGGATACTTTGGCATCCACTTATGCACAAGCAAAGAATGAAACCAAAATCCTTCAACTGCAGTTTGATATATACAACTCCAAGCAGAATGGTCGCCCTCTGCATGTCTACTACTCTTCATTGCGTGGCATGTTTGAAAAACTTCATAGCTACATGCCTATTACGACGTCTGCTGAACAACAGAAGACATACAGAAACTCCATGATGGTTGGAGTTTTCGCCGGACTTGATGCAGAATATGAGGTTGCACGTGCCCACCTTCTTACTGGAGCAACCATTCCTCCTATAGAGGAGGCCTATAGTTGTCTCAGCCGACTCAACATCCCTTCGACAACTACGCTTTCACATTCCTCAGCGATGGCAATCTCTCGTGGTCGAGGTAGGGCGATCCAGTTCAGAGGACGCGCATCTCGAGGAAGAGGCGGTGGACGCCAACGTGGTCCCTGCACCTATTGCCGCAAGCCTGGACATGGAGAGGATACATGCTATCAGAAGCATGGCTATCCCGTTTCTGGTCAAGCAGCAGAGCAGATTGTGTCTCCCCAGGCTGATCCTCGTCTGGACGATATTGTCTCTCGCATTCGAGAGATCATGACTCCTAGTATTGATACCACCACAGATGCTGCTACAACAGCCAGAGCCTCTTCGAGCTCCTCAGGTATAACCTATGCCTTCACTGGTAGTATGAATGCAGATATGACAGAATGGATTGTGGACTCTGGTGCATCTCATCACTTATGTGGAAACAAAACGCAACTAGAGTCTTACAGGGCTATACCACCTGGCAGATGGGTCGCCATTGCTAATGGTGACCACTTACTCGTTACAGGATAGGAAGAGGTGCAATTGACACCATCCATACGTTTGAAGAATGTTTTATATGCTCCTGCCTTTCAGATGAATTTACTGTCTATTAGTCAGATTACTAAAGATCTGCATTGTCGTGACATCTTTGATCCTTTATCTCTTGTGTTTCAGGACATACTCACGGGCAGGATGATTGGAAGTGGCCATGAGCAGCGGGGACTTTACAAACTGGACCAACCTCCTCATGCTAATGTTTATGTTATACCTACTGGACCGGTCTCTCCTTATTTGTGGCACCTTAGGTTTGGACATCTTCCTCTGCAAAAGTTATGTCATGTTCTCCCTCAGATTTCTACGAGATCCTCTTTTCAGTGTGAAGCATGTCAACTTGGGAAGCATCATCGTTCATCTTTTCCATCCCGTCAGAGTCGAAGCAGTTCTCAGCTATTTGAGCTTCTTCATTTAGACATTTGGGGTCCTAGTCGTGTCCCTGATCTCCAAGGACACCGTTTTTATCTTGTAGCAGTCGATGATTTTTCTAAACTTTCCTGGGTTTTCTTATTGGAAAATAAGTCTGAGGCTGGATCCACAATCAAGTATTTTATTAATGAAATAAAGAATATTTTTTTCTGCCAATATCAAGTATATTCGTTCGGACAATGCTTTGGAGTTCGGCACCTTACATCTTTCTGAGTTCCTTAGATCCCATGGCATTGTTCACCAGACCTCATGTGTCTATACTTCCCAGCAGAACGGTGTTGCCGAGCGCAAACATCGTCACTTACTTGATGTAACCAGGACATTGTTGATACAGAGTCGTGCTCCTCATTCTTACTGGGGTGATGTTGTCCTTACTGCATGTTATCTGGTAAACCGCATGCCCTCGTCCGTGTTAGGAGAAAAGATTCCTTACTCGATTGCGTTTCCCGAAAAGGATCTCTTCTCTCTTACACCTCGTGTATTTTGATCTGTTGCCTTTGTTCATGATGTTTCTCCAGGGTGTGACAAGCTCTCTCCTAGAGCTATCAAGTGTGTGTTTGTCGGCTATTCTCGTACCCAAAAAGGGTATCGCTGCTTTAATCCATTAAGCCAGAAATATTTTGTTAGTGCTGATGTTACCTTCTTTGAGTCGGTCATGTATTTTTTCTCCTACAGGTGACAGACTTAATCCATCTGACTCTGATGATGACATTTACATACCACCACCTCCTGCTATTGATACTTCACTTCCTCCACCACCTCCACCACCTCCTCCACCACCTCCTCCGCCACCTCCGCTGGTTTAATTTTTGCCTCGTAATATTCCTCGCAAATCTCGCTCTGTTCTCCCTGCTCATGAGCCTTGCCCATCATCCAGCACGCCTCAGGTATGTAATGAACATATTATTACTGATGGCACTACTGAATTAACTGTACAACAGGATTCTGGACATGAGGAGCATGTACCCTCTCAAGAGGGAGATACCCAAGCCCATGATTTGGCAGATGATCTTGATGTACCAATTGCTCTGCGAAAGCCCAAAAGGACATGTGCTACTTACCCACTTGCAGCCCAGAGTTCTTTGGATAGGCTGTCAGAAGATTTCAGGAGATTTACGCTAGCACTGTCAGCCGTGCAAATACCACGGACATACCAGGAGGCTCTCAAGGATAGTCATTGGAGGATTGCCATGGAGGAGGAGATGGCTGCGCTACAGTCACATGGTACGTGGAGTCTTGTTTCTGCTCCTGTTGATACGTCAGTTGTGGGATGCAAATGGGTATTCACTGTGAAACACCGCGCGGATGGCAGTGTGGATCGCTATAAGGCGAGACTTGTGGCACGAGGGTTCACCCAGACATATGGGGTGGACTATCAAGATACTTTCTCCCCAGTTGCCAGGCATTCTACTCTACGTATTCTCCTTGTTGTTGCCGTAACACGAGATTGGCCTCTTCATCAGCTTGATGTGAAAAATGCATTCCTCTATGGTGACTTACAGGAGGAGGTCTACATGCAGCAGCCACCTGGGTTCGCTGTTGAGGGGGAGTGTCATAAGGTGTGCAGGTTACATAAGCATATCTATGGCCTCAAGCAAAGTCCAAGAGCATGGTTCCAGAAGCTCTCGGACTTGATAGAGCAGCGGGGATTTGTGAGATCAACTGCAGATCACTCCTTGTTTATACAAAAGACCCATAGAGGTATTACAGTCATTCTTGTTTATGTTGAAGACATTATTATTACAGGGGAGGACGAGTAGGGTATTCAGGATGCCGAGGACTTCCTAGGTCAGCAGTTTGTGACCAAGGACCTTGGACATTTACGTTACTTTCTTGGAATAGAGGTTTCCAGGAATCAACGGGGTCTTGTAATGACCCAAAGAAAATATGTTATTGATCTTCTCTCAGAGACAGGTATGGCAAATTGCAAACCTGCCACTACTCCGCTTGACCCAAGCATGAAGTTCTACGATGATGATACTGAGGAAGTCGACAAGAGAAAATACAGAGAGCTGGTTGGCAAGCTATTATATGTAACTATTACCAGGCCTGACATAGCATTTGCAGTAAGCAAAGTGAGTCAATTTATGGAGCAACCCAGACAGGCACATATGGATGCAGTCCATATGATTCTAAGATACTTGAAGACTTCACCTGGTACTGGACTTCTTTTCAACAGAGGCACATCTCTGTCAATAACAGCATGCGCAGATGCAGATTATGCTGGGTGTCCAAAAGATAGAAAGTCTACATCTGGATTTGCCGTGTTTATAGGAAATTCTCTTGTTTCATGGAAAAGTAAGAAGCAGACGGTGGTTGTTAGATCAAGTGTTGAATCAGAATACAGGGCTATGGCACAGGCTAGTACAGAAATGATGTGGGTCAAATCTGTTCTTATTGATCTAACTATTGAAGTACCTCTTCCCATGCATCTCCAGTGTGATAATCAAGCTGCTCTCTTCATTGCAAATAACCCAGCCTTTCATGAAAGGACGAAGCACATAGAGGTAGATTGTCACTACACTCGTGACATGATACAGAAGGATTTTATCACTACTACACATGTCAGCTCTGGAAATCAGACAGCAGATATACTTACAAAGTCTCTAGCAAGAGGACCTTAACAGAAATGTTGTTCCAAGCTGAGTCTTATTGATATCTACACTCCAGCTTGAGGGGGAGTGTTGAGATAATCCCTATTTTATGTATTTAGATAATTCCAATTTCTGTTTTTGCTTATCTTTTGTAATTCTTTATTTATCTTTTGTATTTTATCCAATGGATTTTTGTCTTATATAAGAGAACCCTTGGATCTTTCATAAATTCATCCGAGTTTATCCCTTTAACACGAGGCACTCGGATAATGAATGATCTCACGGTCCAAAAGCTACAAAATTCCCTGCGAATCCGATTCCCCATCCAAACAGTACCGCGCAAAAAAAAACACGTAATTCGGACAACAGAGACGGTTGATGTTACCTCACGAACGTCGGAAGGCTCGACGGTCCAAGGTCCATACACGCCCTTGTACACCTCTGTGGGGGACCCCTCCCCCACCGCTCCGCGCCTCACAGGACGCCGAGGGCGACGGGGAGAGGGGGGGTTGTGGTGGGAACGGAACCGTCGGCGGTGGATATATGTAAGAACAGAGGAGGAGTGGACGGAGGAGAGGGCAACAGCGGCGGAGGATAGGAGGAGAGCCATAGGGCTCCGGTGGTCTTCTCCCAGGGGCTAAGTATTGTGTTTTGGTCGAGTATAATTTCACTTCCATATGGTGCCGAGTCCGTATTCAATGCCTCAAACACACACTGCATTCGTAGCCCTCGGTAGTTTTGCAGCAACTTTAAATTAGGGATGGGCGTCACACCAATACAAATACATATGTATATAGGTGCTCCCATATTTACATGAATGGATTTTATCCTTTGTACCTTTCTTAACTTCTTAACTTTTTACAAAATTCACAGTTCTGTTCTTCTTTTGTAATATTAATTTATGCTCCAATTTTACCTTAACAGAAGGGTGGAATTTTTAGTTTCGTAAAAGTCTGTGTACAACTGATATTACAAAAAAAGAAAGAAACACAACTGATATTGCAGAAGTTAAGAAGGACACAAGTGATAAAAACTCTTATATGAATATATATCCAATATGAAAAATGTGTTATCATATTTGCAATGACAATGAATACGTCTATAAATAAGTGTAAATAAATATGTATTTAGCAGTTTAAATATAATAAAAGTACTAATGTTATATTGACAGGTTATAAATTATTAGTATATATTATTGGAAAAAGAATCTAGAATTGTACTTATTTACCGAAATCGAAACAGATGTGGATTTATTTTGTGGATGATAAAAAGATGTATGCCATTGTACGTTTCAATATGGATATGAATGCCAAAATCAATAGAAAGCAGACCTTTAGTAGATTGGATATGGATATATCTGCATTTGAATGCATCTGCATATAAAATCCCCCATCAAAGTAGTAATCTGAAGATAAAAAATTAATATTTTTGAAGGATGAGGGACATTTATTGCATCATCATCATCATCATAAAAAAAAGGTTGCGTTTTGGGATGCTTCTACTATAAAAAAATTACTAATAGAACCCAATGGCAAAGTACTGATAGAGAACCTTAATGGGACCTTAAGCAACGATGTGCTTAAATGCAGTTTTGAGAAATCTTGTTCACAACATTATGCAACATGCACTATTTACCAGTGAGTGGTATTATTGGACTGATCTTTTGGTGGGAATTGTTCTTCATTTTAGATAATGAAACCATTCCATTGCTACCAACCCAAAGAAATACGACCTCTCTGAGATATACGGTTTATGTCGGAAAGGTACGAAGTTGGACGGAGTTGGAAACATTGGAAAATTTACTTCCGTCTGGTTTTTGCTTGCTAGTCTGATTTTTATTAGTAGCCATGATTGGGGCTATAGTACTGACTATGCACAGGACTACAAAGGTGAAAAGGCAGGATGTATTCCGACGTATTGAAAGAACATTCATATGAATATTAAGTAGTTCTTTGTAATCAATGTGTACTCCAATGGGCTGGGGGCTACCCGTCCAGCCCGCTCATGGGCTGTACTTGAGCTCGGAGAAATGAAATATGCGTGGTCCGTAAAAAATAAAAATATAATAAGCTAGATAAGACATGTACTAGTACGACACACTTCAAGTTTTTCATAGTTTAGAATAGTTTTACATTAAATTTAATAGTTTACATGTCAAGTACATTTAAACTACTTATATTAGTTATATAAAGTATAAGCGATAGTAATAAATCATTTATACTTATTAAATGACATAAAAAATTGATGAATGGAAAAGAAAACATGAAGTAGGTCCATGTGTCGGCCCGTATAAAGGAAAAGACCGAATAAAGGGATAGATGGTAGTTTTGTTAAGTATGTTTAGCATTTGGTTTGTATTAGTTCTGAATACCATTATATTTTCTAAATTATGAATATACCACCTCACTAATATTAATCAGTAATACAGAATAGAAACTGTCATAGAATGGTAATATATCCATAGATCTATATTCCACGTTCAAGTCATAGACAACAAACAGTCACCTGTGATATATATTACTTATTCAAGCCATAGACAATAAAGCCGTTCACATAGCAGTTCATAGCTAATTAAACATAACAAATTGTTAAAAAAATAAAAAATACAATTGATAATACATACTAATATATAGAAAGTATAATTTAAAATAAAGAAAGAAAACGATGAGAGCAGGGGTGGAACCGAGAATTTATCAAGGGGGCCAAGTATACATCTATCTTGTATAAGTAGAAATGAAAAAAATATTTTTTCGAATGATATTTTTTAAGTAGAGTTAATAATTTCAAATGTGAATTTTAAAATTTGATAAACTTAGCATTTCAATGTTATTTGAATTTTTCAATAAGGTATAGACTATTTTTTCAATGGTAATTTTTAATAGTTTTAGTTAAAAAAATTCATATTTAAAAGGAAACAACAAAATTTATTTTATTTATAAAGAGGGAAATAATGAGAGAGGTAAATGAGCCTCAATCTCATTTTATATCAAATTATACTTTTAATGTTAATATATTAAAAGTGAGTAAAAATAATTCTCTTAACAAAGAAAGGATGGAATTTATTTTTTAAATTAAAAGAAAGGATGGAGAGAGAGGTAAAGTGAGTAGAGCTATTTTTTAACAAAAAAATACTATAATGGGAATTCAAACCCTAGTTCATTAATTGGAGGATGTAACGCTTTACCAATGAGTCATTAAGCATTTGGTATTAGTATTCGAGATCAGATTTTCTTTATTTAAACTTTGAGGAGAGGTCATATCAAAAATTAACATCATTATATAAGCGAAATGTAATAATTAAGGAGAGGCGATGCCCCCCTCAGATACACACACATACATATACACACTAGTTCCACCCCTGGATGAGAGGAACATCCCATGCTACCAGATGCAAAATCACATAATTGATTCATGACTTATTCCATTTGATGATACGATGGAAAATATTATCCTACTTACTCACAAAGTAAGTGATTAATGATTGCATATAACAAATAAAAAAACTTGAAACTGTTCCAATCTGATAGTATAATCTTAACCTAAAAATCGACATCATCTGAAACCACACATTGACTCACGTAATCTCACATCTACACAACTATCGTTATGTAACACCCCAACCTCAAACATAGTCCCACAACTAAAACTCACAAGTGGGAGAGTGGATTATAAGCGGTGGAGATTACTACTTAACAACTTGAACTTGAGCATTTTAGGTGGTTGCCAACGGATCTAATTGAGCTCGAACCCAACAAGTTGTCAGGGCTAGTTTTCTTCGATAATGGATTGGGGACCGAAGCCTGAGACGTTACACGTTATTATAAATAAAATCTTCGTATTATGACACTCGCGAAATTTTAAATGTATGCAAGACTATACATACATCCACAAAGAGATTTTTACTTGAAATTACGATCTGATTCCCCCATTTAAAAAAAGGTTATAAACTTTTTTTTCATTAAGGGGCATACCTTTACCTAGGGTTGAGCATTGGGCCGGGCCAGCCCGACCCGGTCCGAAACCCGGCCCATGTAGCCCGGCCAGAACCCGAGCCCGCAAAGAATTGGGCCGGGCTTTGGACCTTAATTCAAGCCCAAATGTATATTCGGGCCGGGTTCGGGCCTGATAGGGCCCAAACCCGAAAGCCCGATAACCTGGCCCGTAGCTAGGCCCGTTTCAAGGGCCCATAGTGCGCGACCCATTAGCTTGACCCATTACTTATGCATATGAGTGATAATAGAATTTAGATGGATATTAAATTCTAAACATATTAATTTAGTAAAGTTAACAACCATCATTGTTATATATACCATCATGATAATAATTTATCATGTTAACAAACATATATTATAAACAATTATATTACATTGGTAATATATTTGTCATGTTTAGAGCATGTTGTTGTACATAGCCAATTCGTATCATGAACATGATTACTTAATATTATCAATGTGTAAAACATATTTGCATGTGTAAAGAATACTCATTTTTATTGGGGATGGGTGGTGTATTTATAAGATAAAAACAAGCTCAATATGTCCCGGAGTTTCAATTTGGGTCGGCCCGGCCCGAACCCGGCCCATAATGTTTGGGCCGGGCTTGGGCTTGGGCCTAGATTTTGAAAAATGAAATGGGCCTAGGCCCGGCCCGTTAGCCCGTATACTAAAATGGGCTTGGGCCGGGCCAAGCCGAACTCGGCCCGGACCCGGCCCATGCTCAACCCTACCTTTACCTACATATGATTGAAAAGGAAGTTGTGCCCATTTCACTTGTGGTTAAGGCGTTTTTAATGACATCTAAAATTTGGAGGACATAGGTAAAAGTTTAAGCACAATACGATTTTCTAAACTTTTGAACCAACTAAATCTTGCATTCCTTTTCTTAGTCTCTCAAGATCGAAATTTGCTTGTTGACAATTAGGTCCAACAAAAATGGGAAACAATGAAGCCGCAAAGAAGGTCAGACCATAATGAGGAAAGGTGACCCGATTCGATGTGTTTACCGAGGATGGGGTGTACTTGCAATGAGCCCTAATATGGGCTTTCTAGATCGGATACTTGGAGGCAAATTCCCTCGAATTCAGAACAATAGGGCTACCGGAGAAAGAAGTAGCACTCAAAAGTCGCGATAACCAAGTCTTCTTATGATCGATAATGTTAATAGCGGACCTTGAAAGTAGGGAGTTGTTAAACAATTGGAGATTGAGAATACTCCAATTGTTATCTTGTCCCAAGCAACCTTTGCTTGAAGGTTATTTTGACCATCATATTCCATGAAGATCAAGAGGTCATCAACAAACTGGATGTTGACGATCACGGAATTCATACCTTTGTTAAAGAAACCTTTTAATTTACCCTCACTTGGCCGGCATTGCATCAACGGCATTGCATCAACAATGGACGATAATTCTCTATGTCTAATGGGTCTCCCTTCTTAAAGATCAATGCCACCAAAGTGTTGAAGGTGATGAAAGTCTCGCTCATTGAATCGATCATTCAGAAGGATCTCAAAAAGATTCATGAAATTGTTTTTACAAAATCGACAAAATCGTCGAATGACTTCGATGATTATCCCATCTGGTCCTGAAGCCTTTTTTTTAGAGGTGGATAGTGGCTTCTATTTCATCAAGGGAGAAAGATCATGTAACGGAACGGGTCGCACCGACCGAACCGTTACCGAAAACATGCATGGCAATTATTGAGCAGAGATAATATCAATTCCATAAAAAGTCCATTCAACAAAGAGTTCCATTATTATAACTCCAACTGGGGTGTTTTTGCAAAAACCACTCTAAGAATCAAGTAGCATCTCAACAGTTCCTGTAGATAGGGATGAGCATGGGCCGGGCCTGGGCCGGGCCCTACAAGGCCCAGGCCCATTTATATTTGTGGGCTTTGGGCCGGGCCTAGGCCCATTAAATTTTTTTGAAGGCCCAGACCCAAGCCCAGCCCAATTATTATGGGTCGGGCCTGGGCCAGGCCGGCCCATAATATCTCAAAAATCAATTGGATTTGGACCGGCCTAAAACTTATGAGTCTAGACTTGGCGGGCCCATAAACTTGGCGCACCCTCGTTTGGTTATTTTGATTGTAGTCTTCATTGTGAAGCATTTATTAGTTATTTAGGTCTTTATTATTTAGTTATCCTACAGTTTTGCACGGATTTGGTCATATCTATGATTCTACAGCATCTAATGGAAAGAGTTTCATAGAGATTTCATAGAAACATGTGCAAATAATAGTAAACAAATAGATTGAAAATGTACCTCAAGTGGATTAATTTGTCGACGTCGTCGACTCCATCATTCAATCCAGATGAATATATCAAAGTGAGAGATCAAAGTCTATACACATATGGGCTCTATGTGGGCCAGACTATCGGGCCTAACGAGCCTAATGTTGGGCTTTTATGTGGGCTGGGCTATCGGGCCTAATGGGCTGGACCGGGCTAAGCCGAGCCCGGCCTAATTATTAAATGGGCCTACATCTTTGGCCCAAGCCCGACCCATAAATAATTCGGGCTCGGGCTGGGCCGGGCTATGCGGGCTGGGCTGGGCCGGCCCAGCCCAATGCTCATCCCTACCTGTAGACATACATATATCCACCATAAACCTTGTAATTATCCATACCACGGTGAATGTCTTGTTAAGTCTATCGCACGAACTTGAGTGCATGGTCAAACTTGTTCTTCACCTGAAATAAATAAAGATAAATTTTGCATGAGCCTAATGCCCAGTATGCATCGGGGTCCATACATGGAATTCTAACGACCTTTTAATCCGTTATAAAGCACATACTTTAGTTTCAATGGATAAAAAACATTGCGTGCCTAATTGTTCCCAGCATGTTTAAGTTTGATTCCTAACATGTATAATTTGGATTCTTTCATAACCATAGGTATACATATGTAAATTCCATAAGAAAAAATTACATACATTTCTTTCATCTTGTGGGACATATTTCATATGATTCAAAACAAGTGCATATTTCTTTTATCATATAAATCATTTTGCATTTTAGCCCCCAATTACTTTGATGGTGTATATTTCTTAAACCAATTCTTCTACGATATGTAATAGTTTATTCTTTATTAAACTATCTCTTGTATAATATAATAGTTTATCTTTAATTAAACCATTTTCTTGCATAACATGTACTGGTATATCTTTAGAAACCATTTCTTTCATAACTTGTAATGATTTATCTTTATAAATCATTTTATTGCATACTTGTAATGATTTACCGTTATAAACCTTTATTTCATAACTTGTAATGATTATCTTTACAAATCATTTCAATGCATACTTGTAATGGTTTGCCTTTATAAACTATTTTTCTTACATACCTTCCATTACGCATCTTGTTATACGTTTTCAACCACTGGTTCTTGCGGTCCATGACAGTGTAGCTTCAACTATAGAGGACTTAGTTTTTGCGTCTATGCTTCCTTGCAACCATACGCCCCTTGCGGCGTTGCCTCTTGGGCTTACAATAATTAGACTCTAGAGGTGGTTCCCACCATTAGGTGTAGCACTTAGCTCCGCTTATCTTCAATAGCTACAATAGTAGATGACTTACCTTTTGCCTCTTTTGTTCCTTGCAACCATACGCCCCTTGCGGCGTTGCCCCTTGGGCTAACACGACTCCTTGGGGTCATTCATGTGACTCTTTATGAGTCTCTACCTTAAAATCTTCATTAGTTCTTTCGTGATAGAATTAAAATACTTATTTTATTAGGTGTAGAACATTATAAGTAGACATCTTGACTGTACACAAATGTTCTGAAAGAGATATGTGCATGATTAAAATTTCCATAGCATTTCATAGTATGTTTATATACTTTAATTTCCATACCGTATTACTCACTGTTGACATAAGATTATTAAAAATACTTTATAGATATGATGCTCAATTCAAGATGTTCTACTGCATTCTACCATATATTGAACATTCATTGGGTCTTTGCTCATCATCTTATCAAAGTTATAATATGTCTATGATAGATATGGTACATGGCTGTACGAATGAGAACCATACTGTTTGTTTTGGAGCTTATAATCAGACAGATACAACATATCTTCCGCCGATACTTTAATGTTGTCATAAATACTAGGAGATGCAACGGAAATCTTAAATTATTCCTACCTTAAATTCACATGAAGATATGTGATTGTTAATATATCGACTCTTAGAAATTACATCTCAATATGCAGTTTAAGGATTTTATAATGATTAATTACGTCTTAGCGCTTATATGCACATCATGTGGAATGTGCTAATGAGAATTCTAAATTCTCTTCTTAATTCTACACGTATTTGTGAACTGTTACTTATTTAAGAACAAGTTATTTTGAATGTCCATTACATACGGCATAATTAAACATATGATATTCATATTACGACTAGCTATGGCACAAACATATGATGTTCATATTATGTCTAGCTATGGTATAAATATTAAGGGGGAATTTGTAAATGACTAAATAACTATCAATTTGTAATACTTTTTTTCAAAACACCCTCATCATCGAAGAATTTATATTTTAAGTCTTGTATCCACATACTATCTATATGCTTATAGGCTTATGAAATTAAGAAAACAGTCGTGGTTCGACATTCCTGGAACGTCAATACCGATGGAAGTACTAAACTTCAAGTTATGCTTACAGTGTGCGATGTTTTCTTTTATACATACACTCAAAGCGCTTGAAACTACTATTAAGGTATATGACATCTAATGGATCCCAACTCATACAATTGTATATTTATGTCAATTCAAATCATTATGTATAAGTGTCATCCTACGAAACCAAGACATATTTATAGATCATAATCCTAAATCTATACATACAATCAATGATCCAATCTAGATGGAATCGATGTATATACATAATAACCTATAGCAGATACATACCTTAAGTCTGATGCGTTACTCTCCCTGACATGGTCGTTGCCTCCTTCCGGTTACGGATTCACGTTCTCCTCCTCTGATCTTCGTTGTCATCTCTTACGATGAAGAAGGATGCCCGGTAAGATCTATCTCCATCTCTCTAACTCTCTCTCTCTCCCATCCTCTCTCAAATTGCAAAGACAAGTGATGATGGGAAAGGGTGATTAGTCTTAATGGAGATGACTTTTTATGGCTATCATTTAGGGTTTAATTGATCCAATAAAATCCATTTATTTTGCCAATGAATTAAGGCAATAATGGAATTAAGATAAGCATTAAATTTTCCAAAAAAAGTCAAGCCGTTACAATCTATTACCCTTAAAAAATTCGTCATCGAAATTTCTTATTAATATGACATACCAAGATCGTGGATTTCCTTTGCATTACATTTTTTTCGACAATCTTCCTAATAGTATCAACTAGCTTTGGTCTCAAATGATCCACATGACTCTAACAATAGGATGATATACAAGATCTTCTATACACTACTTTGTAAGGGATTTTCTTCATACTTAAATGATGAGAATTTATTTTAAGAAAACTTTACCATAGAAAAATGTCTATCCAAGATTCTTACAAAATCATAAGCGCATGCAAGCTTTAAATCTCTTAATGATCTTAGATGATTTACCTTATGTCTATAAAAGATATTAACTTAAATTTCATATCCATAATCTCTTGAAGACACTTTCATAGTCAAGATGTGTATCTCGTGTCCTGATCTGACATAACCAATGTAAGGACGTTGTCTAAGATGTCGATCTCATTTATCTACAGTTTAGCCAACCTCTCCATTGATTTATCCAGACAAGTAGGTAAGAAGGGAACTAATTTGATCAATTAGTCTACAATAACAGGTATGATATTATAAGGATGTATCTTCGTCTTGGGTAAATCAGTTCAAAATCCATATGATATGCTTCAATTCCAATCTACTATCATATTAGGTTTTGAAAACAATTTCTACAATCTCTATCTTAATCGCTGGCCATCAGTAATATCATTGGATATCTTTAGACATTTTCTTCATGTATGGATGAATAGTTTACATCCATATCTGTGATTCATATAATGTCTTCTACCTTAACTTGTTGTCATAAGAATCCAAATCTTTAACAATATAACACATCGTCATCATCGTCATCGATTCCATTAATAAATCATATTATTCTTTCTTTAGTGTTTCAATCATTTTTGAAAGATCAACATCTTTGTTGCTACTTTGATACTTCAGATTTCCTAAAAAAATCTCGTTGTAATGATAATCTCACCAATCATTTAGAGAAAATATTATCATTAATAACTCCAAATCATGAGTAGGATATTCCAAGTAAAAAAGTTAGATAGTTACTCTCTTGTGACCTTAGTTGGCATGATGTATAATCAATATCTTTTTCATAACGCATGCCCTACTTTCTTTGTCAGATGTATCAATGTGAGCTACAAGTCTCTACTACATAATAGTAAGCTTCAGGTTTGGATCATGTTCGACTTTAATACCATCCATAAATGTGATATGACTAGAAAGAAGATTATATCCAACAAGAATTTACAATTAGAAAGCATTGCATAAAGCTGGTGTTGGAGTAGGGTCTTGAATACAATATTGAGATGTACTTGGTGGTTCTCCATATCACAAGAGTATATAGCATTATCATCCACAATTATGATCGTAAAGTCATCAAGGTATTCTGAAAATCTCCGATTCATAAACTCCACAAACAACTACAAGAGTCCTTATAAGATCAAAAGGCATGATCAAAACTTCACAATGGTATAATCTTATTCTGAAAGATATTTCCGTATGTCCTCCTCTTTTATTTAAGGATATTGGTAACTCATATGTAGATTGATTTTAGAAAATATCTTTTCGATAATCAAAATGAATAGATCATCAAATCATAACGGTAGATATTAATCACTCAGAGTTACCTTGGCATACCTTCCATTTTCACAAAGATAAAAGTGCTTGTTATGGAGGAACATTAAGTCACCAAGACAACTCCCTTAACTCATTGTCATTGCAACATATTCTCTATCTCTTTAAATTCAATAGGTGACAATTAATCTAGTTTATAAGGTGACATTGATGGAGAGTCCACTTGTCGATAAGAAAATCATCCTAAACGACCATATATAAAGGCATACTAAAAAAATCAATAACATCGAACTTTCATGATGTAATTGAGATTATTATAACTAAAGTACTAAGGTATGTGTGAATACTTAGCCAATGATTCACTTGCTTATCATTTGCACATGTCTTATTCTCATTCTTCTATGCTCCCTATTTTTTTTGCACACTCTTTATTGATATTATAACAACATCAAAGATTTATGAGTCATGATCTCTCAACAACGTCAGCATTCTCAAGGGCATGAGAGTTACCATAAATTCACTACATTTAGTGGAATTGATCTCGAAAAGTTGACTATCTTGCACGTACTTAGTCACCCCTTAGCTATATTTTTCAGACAAAGTATCTCAAAAATTATTTAACCTCTTTAAGATAGTTTGTAGCATCAAAAGAGATCTCCATCTTCAATATTCAATGCTTAACTTTCTCAATATCATTCTCACCCAATAAGATGAATGGATTGTTGGGAATAAAGGTCTTTAGTATAATCCACCAAAGCCCATGCATGATACTTTCATTGTTGACTCATAATTGTCATCAACTATAGTAATTATTGGTGTGAGTCCTTAATAAACTCATTATTCGATGATGACTTGTGGTCTCTTATCCCCAGATTTCCATAATGATGGATCATTTGATTTAAATCCAAGGGCCAAGTAGTTGCATGTAATGCCTGCGTTTGACTGTATTCATCTCAGACTTGGGACACTATTTATTGTGGATATCTTATGCCCAGAGGAACTCTAACTTTGATACCATTTGTAAAGGAATGGGTTGTGCCGACGGAACCGTTACCGAAAACATCTATGGCAATCATTGAGCATAGATAATATCAATTCCATAAAAAGTCCATTCAACAAAGAGTTCCATTATTACAACTTCAACTGGGGTGTTTTTGCAAAAAGCACTCTAAGAATCTAGTAGCATCTCAACAGTTCCTGTAGGCATACAGATATCCACCGTAAACCTTGTAATTATCTATACCACGTTGAATGTCTTGTTGAGTCTGTCGCACGGACTTGAGTGCATGGTTAAACTTGTTCTTCACCTGAAATAAATAAAGATAAATTTTTACATGAGCTCAATGTCCAGTATGCATCGGGGTCCATGCATGTGAATTCTAACGATATTTAAATCCATTATAAAGCATGTACTTGAGTTTTAATGAATAAATAACATTCCGTGCCTAATTGTTCCCATGCATGTCTATGTTTGATTCCTAACATGTATAATTTGGATTCTTTCATAACCATAGGTATAATATGTAAATTGCATAAGAAAAATGGCATACATTTCTTTCATCTTGTGAGACATATTTCATATGATTCATCACAAGTACATATTTTTTATCATATAAATCACTTTGCATTTTAGTCCCCAATGACTTTGATGGTTTATATTTCTTAAACCAATTCTTGTACGATGTGCAATGGTTTATTCTTTATTAAACCATCTTTTTTATAATATATAATGGTTTATCTTTAATTAAACTATTTTCTTGCATAACATGTACTGATATATCTTTAAAAATAATTTATTTCATAACTCTTAATGATTTATCTTTATAAATCATTTTATTGCATACTTGTAATGGTTTACCGTTACAAACCTTTATTCCATAACTTGTAATGATTTATCTTTACAAATTCTTTCATTGCATACTTGTAATGGTTTGCCTTTATAAACCATTTTTCTTACATGGCTTCCATTACGTATCCTGTTATACGTTTTCAACCGCTGGCACTTGCGGTCCATGACAGTATAGCTTCAATTGCAGAGGACTTATCATTTGCCTCTATGGTTCCTTGCAACCATACGCTCCTTGTGGCGTTGCCCCTTGGGCTTACAATAATTAGACTCTAGAGGTGGTTCCCACCATTAGGTGTAGCACTTAGCTCTGCTTATCGTCAGTAGCTACAATAGTAGAAGACGTAGCTTTTGCCTCTGGTGTTCCTTGCAACCATACGTCTCTTGCGGCGTTGTCCCTTGGGCTAACACAACTCCTTGCGATCATTCATGTGACTCTTTATGAGTCTGTGCCTTAAAATCTTCATTAGTTATTTCGTGGTAGAATTAAAATACTTATTTTATTAGGTGTAGAACATTATAAGTAGACATCTTGATTGTGCACAAATGTTCTAAAAGAGATATGTACATGATTAAAATTTCCATAGCATTTCGTAGTATGTTTATGTTTATATACTTAAATTTCCGTATTGTATTACTCGCTGTTGACATAAGATTATTAAAATTGTCAAAGAAATTGAGGTTGAATTTGACATGACAGCTAGGTAAAAGGTAATTTTTCGATGTTTGCAATCTGATTATGCTCAAGATTTTCTTCTAGCTATTCCTATTGATGGTCTTGGAATGCATATGTCACCTATTGAGTATCGCACTTTTCTTAGATATCGCCTAATGATTCCTCTATTTTCAGTAGATGAGGCATGTCCAGTATGCCACAAATCTTGCCTAGACATCTTTGGGGAGCATGTTGTTCATTGCCGTGAACTCTCAGGTTTTAAATATAAACATGATCTTGTCAGAGATGTCCTCTATGATGTACTAGGGAAGGCTGGAGTTGCTTCAAGGAAAGAAGCACCTGTGAATTTTTTGACTGATCCACACGAGGGAAGATCCACACTCAGACCAGCAGATGTTTTAATTTTTGGTTGGGCCGGAGGAAAACATGCATGTGTTTATTTGGCTGGAGTGTCTCCATTACTTGGTCTTATAAAAAATGATTTTACTGCGGGATACGCTGCACAGAAACCTGCCTCAGCTAAAGTTGCTAAACATGAGAAGGCTTGTATTGACAATCAACATGTTTTCATCCCTTTCGGGTTTGATACCTTTGGGTTCTTGGTGACTGAAGCTGTTGAGCTCCTTAAGAGGGTCCAAAAAATTATGCACAGCAATGCTATGGTTCCTAAGTCTATAGATGTTGTATTTCGAAGAATTGGATTTGCCATCCAAAAGAGATTGGCGGTGCAGCTTGTTATCCGTCTCCCAACAATCTCTCTGTAAAACTCAATATGCTATTATAAAAATACTTCATAGATATGATGCTCAATTCAAGATTATATTGAACATTCATTGGGTCTCTGCTCATCATCTTATCAAGGTTATAATATGTCTATGATAGATATGGTACATGTGTATACAAATGAGAACCATACTGTTTGTTTTGGAGCTTATGATCAGACATATACAACATATCTTCCGTCGATACTTTAATGTTGTCATAAACAATAGGTGATGCAATGAAAATCTTAAATCGTTCCTACCATAAATGTACATGAAGATATGTGATTGTTAATATTTTGATTCTTAGAAATTACATCTCAATATGAAGTTTAAGGATTTCACAATGATTAAATATGGCTTAGCACTTATATGCACATCATGTGGAATGTGCTAATGAGAATTCTAAATTCTCTTCTTATTTCTACACGTATTTGTAAACTGTTACATATTTAAAAACAAGTTATTTTGAATGTCCATTACATATGGCACAATTAAACATATGATATTCATATTACGACTAGCTATGGCACAAACACATGATGTTCATATTACATCTAGCTATGGTATAAACATTAAGGTGGAATTTGTAAATGACTAAACGACAATCAATTTGTAATACTTTTTTTTCAAAACACCCTCATCATCGAAGAATTTATATTTTAAGTCATGTATCCACATACTATCTATATGCTTATAGGCTATAAAAGAAAACAGTCGTGGTTCGACATTCCTGGAGCGTCAATACCGATGGAAGTACTAAACTTCAAGTTACGCTTACAGTGTGTGATGTTATCTTTTATACATACACTCAAAGAGCTTGAAACTACTATTAAGGTATAACATCCTATGGATCCCAACTCATACAATTGTATATTTATCTCAATTCAAATCATTATGTATAAGTGTCATCCTACGAAATCGAGACATATTTATAGATCGTAATCCTAGACCGATACATACAATCAATGGTCCAATCTAGATTGTATCGATGTATATACATAATAAATTAGAGCCGATACATACCTTAAGTCCGATGCGTAACTCTCCCTAACATGGTTGTTGCCTCCTTCCAGTTAAGGATTCACGTTCTCCTCCTCCGATCTTCGTCGTCGTCTCTTACAATGAAGAAGGATGTCCGGTAAGATCTCTCCCTCTCTCTCTCGCATCCTCTCTCAAATTGCAAAGACAAATGACGTTGAGAAAGGGTGAGGTAGGCTTAACGGAGATGACTTTTTATGTCTATCATTTAAGGGTTTAATTGATCCAATAAAATCCATTTAATTTGTCAATAAATTAAAGCAATAATGGAATTAAGGTAAACATTAAATTTTCCAAAAAAGTCAAGCCGTTACAGACCATCAGAGTTCAATCTTCCAAAAATAAATCAATCGGTAAAATCAACTTCGAGGAAGAAGGGATATTAGATTGCAGTTGGCAGGATCAATTGAAAATAGTATCTTTTATAACAATTTTATTTTCCACCAAATGATCAAAGCTGTATTGGAAGAAATTAAGCAAGTTCTCAGTTTGCATAAATGAGTTGGGAGACAGAAACGTCGCATCCAAACTAACAAGAGAGGCGTCCAAAGACATACCTTTGCCCTTGAGGCTCTTGGAGTTGGGGTGGAGCATGGGCCATCAGTCACCATCTTGCTGAGTTGGGTTGCTGAGTTGGGTTGGAGTACGACGGAAGTAGGGAGGTTATCGATATGCTCCAAGAGAGAGGGCTCGATTATTTGGCCCATGCTCTAAATCCAAGCAACCACCTGCCCTAGATTGGGCATGCCAAGCTTCTCTTTGGGGATCAAAGGACATGGGGTCGTAGGACCGCGATGGTCGCGAAAGGGCACCACATTAAAGCTTCGTTTGGTTAGTGGATTGGGTTGGGTTGGGGTAACCTCCTGTGAATAGTAGCTTGGATGGTTATGAGGGTTGATAGGGGGTTAGAATAACGAATGTGATGTGATGGCACATTGATTTGTGATGGAATTCCAATTCAGGTTGGGAGGGTTGGAAGGAAGGATACACCGGTCCAACCTGGTGTACACCTGCAACCAAACGAAGCCTAAGATTCGCCTTAGTTCATGCCGCCCTCGGATATATGTCGAAGCCTTCGGCAGTAAGCTCCACAACATGCTTGCCCTTAATATTCTCGTGAAACCAATTGAAAGCTTTTCCATTCAGTTTCTCTTCAACCTTGTAAGAGACGGTAGGATTGTGTATGGTGGTATTTTCAACAAGAGGTGTGTCGTAGTGCCGGAATTTGGCTTTACAATTATAGGAAGTGGAGTGGAAGGTTACCTCGAACACGCCATCAATCGTAACGACCTTGACGTCACGAGGGACATTGTAAATATTGGGGGTGTTTACTAGGAGTCAGATCATCGAGGCATCACCACAATATTTAGAGCATACTCGGGCATTCGTAATCCAAGAGTTTCCCAAATTGCTTAACAAGGCTAGTCGGAATGAAAGAGTATATGTTTTGAAATCCCGTATTTTCGTCCCAAATTTTGGAGTATTTTTGGCACCCGAAAAATACAAATGATAACTTCATTTCATAGAGTCTGTCGAGATCTTTCCAACGAGCCCAAAAATATTGAATTCTAACATTCCATCGAGATCCATACATGGAACCAGATCCGAATCGGATCCGCATTACATTCGAATTTCACCTCTTCCTCTATAAATATGAGATGGTAGGCTGCCACTCAAAAACCTAGCCACCCACCATCTCTTTCCCTAGCGGAGCACCACCATCTTAGCCAGATTAGTCATTGAGGGTTGTCGTCGTCGTCGAATAAAGTGCTCCAATCAAAGATCCGTGACCACCATCGCGTAGGGGAGCTCGATGTCACCGTTGTGTGTGCATTCACGATGTAATTGAGTGACGGAAACACAACTTATGTGCGAGAGAAGATCCCAAAGGAACATCCTTGAAGGTAATGATGCTCCATATCCCGTTTTGATGTTGATTTCACATGATTTTACCAAAACCTACCTGTTTAACCACCCATAGAGCCTAAAAATATTATCTTCGTGATGTGATTTATGTCTTGGTATTTATCGACTTTGTTAAACATTTGTTTTATCTTATTTATCTGGAGGAGATTGACATCAAGGTATAATATTTGGGGTCATTCTTGGAGGACCAAGTGCATGGGACTTTGAATCTCACGAGTTCTGGTCACTTCGGTACAAATTTACGATGGTCTAAATAATATTATTGATATTTTACGATTCAATGGTAGATGATTCTCATCTAACTTGATACAAGGATTAAACACGAGATATAGAAAAGTTTTAATACTTCCTTTTTCTTTATCAACATTTTCAAGGTATTAAAAATTGGACTAGATGTTGAACCAGTTTGTCTTCGGTTTGATCCGACGGGGTCGGACCATCGGTCGAAATCGGTCAGACTGGTGATGATGTCATCATGACATTATCATTTCAATTAACCCGAAAAAAATTAGACCGGGCTTTATTTAGTTGTCCAATCAGTCGAACCTATTTTCAAAATCGATAAAACCGGATACATATACGTACGTATGTAGGTATATCCAATGAAATAATTATTAAAACTTTAAAATCTCAAATCTTTCAATAGATTAATATGCTACAAATGATTAGATCATTATCTAAACAATATTAACTATTAAAAAAGAAATGAAAAAGTATCATGTTATCTAATACATTTAGTTTAAAATTATGTTTGCAATCTAACATCGATAAGAATAATAGAAAAAGCTAAGAAGTTTCATAATTTCATAACATTGTTCTTAAAAAGAAAAATATACACATGAGACATATCTAATACACCACGATCCTCAAAACAAATCCAACTTTTCATCTCCCTTGAATCAATCATTTACAACAAAAGATGTGAATAACTAAATAAATATTATCAATTCCATTTACTATCAATAAATATAATATTTAACATAAACGTAGTATATTATTTTACCTTACTAAATAGCAAAAAAATGAAAGTCTATTGCCGAGATCATCAATCCAAGCCTCAAACTCATTACTGTTGGGCATTTCTGGTTCTTCCACACAATCATCATATAATTGCATGTCTTCTAAAGATATTGGATCGAGTATATCATTGTTACACTCATTTTTCCTACTGTAGAAATAATACTCCAACTCATAATTATAAAAAATATTAATAATTACATAAAATATTAAAGGTTACTGTGAAGTAGAACCTGAGTCGTCTGTTAGCATGGATAAAAACCAACTGATTGAATCTTAGTTAACGAAGTTTATTCCCTTATCAATTCCATCTACTATCAATAAATATAATATTTAATATCGAAGTAGTATCTTATTTTACCTTACTAAATAGCAAGAAAATTTGAAATTCTATCACCGAGATCATCAATTGTCGCGACCTCAATTCCGGGACGTCGGATCCTCCCATAACCAGATTTGGTTACTCAGCAATAATTTATTCAACAATCACAACCAACATTCAAAAATATACTACAAATAAAGTATATTCAGAAGAAAGTATTTCAACACTTTTCCATTCACAAAATAAAGTTCAGATGATACATTGTCCCACTATAACCATTTACATGTACATCAGCTTGAAAGGAAAATATACAAAAGATTACTAACTACCTTACAAAGTAAAGCTACTGTGGTTGTCTGGATGTCTACTAAGGTCCTTGCGTTGGCTCATCGATACCTGTTAGGTTTTCCATAAATCAGAGGATAAAAATTAACGAATGCTAAGTAGCGAAGAAGGGAAAAGCAAACAAATGGGTAATTTTTCAAAACTTGTTATCACAAAAAGTTTCATTACTTCTCATTAATTTAAGTCCTATTCCTTTCTATTCCACGTCAGGGATTAGTCCAGGGAATTACCTCACCACTATAAGGACTCCGAAGCTATGGACACTTCGGGATTGGGGATTGCGTTGATCTTGGTAAGATTATGCCGTCGCACGTCGCCTCAACCAATCTTCCAATACTACCCCGACAATTTTCTTTTATTTTATTAAACAAGGTCTCAAACCCTCAGCCCGGAAAACAAATGAGCACACCGTCCTCGAGGACTCGATTGCTTAAAACATCAGGCTAACATTTAATCATATAACCTAGCAGCTTTAAATACATATTATCATGACACAGCCGCTATTGAACCACCCGTGCCTCCACATGGCACAACCACATCTTCCGTCGTTCAACCTGAAAATATTGGCTCCCGGTACTACGCGTTGCAAAACATTCATTTCGTGCGCACTTATCATATCAGGACAACCGTGTACCACCTCGGTAGGGAAACGCCCATACGGGTTCCTTCCGACAAACCTACAGGTTGCATGCTCGACCTGTAGTTCTACTCTCAGTCATCCTTGACGTGACACATGGTCCTTTTCAGGATCCAACTCAAACCACATCAATTCCCATGATGTAATTCTTTCGTTAAGTTTTCGATTTGCATAATCAACAATACTTAGTATAGACTCACATATATATTATTCATATGCATATATACTCGTATTTATGCCTATTTTAACTCTCAAACCCTAACTTTCAAAGCCACCGCATCGATTTAATGCTAAACCTTATTTTAGTGGGAATCACAAAGCAACTACTCAGACTTTATCAAAAATAACCAAAATTAGGGTTCTTTATAGCACATAACATAAAATCAAGAATTTCAATAATCTTGTTTGAAAATCCAACAGCAAAAGGAAGGATTTCGTTACCTAATCGAGCCCTCTCTCGTGTATGCAAGGCTTTATCGTGTTTCATTTTTAGAAAGGATGTTTTAAGGCTCCTGAAAAAATCGAATTTTATTTTTTTTATCAAAAATGGTAATAACGTGTCAAGAACGCGAAGAACAAATGAAGAACACAAAGAAAGCGAAGAACACAAAGAACACTGATGAATCTCCATTTCATCACCTTTATTCTATCATTTTGGCCTTAAAAACCCCAGCAAATGCATGTAAATAGCATTAATTTGTATATAATAGCATTCATTGTTTCTTGTATTTATTGTACACTAAATAAGGTTTTTAATGCCAAAATTATAGAATAAAGAGAAGAAAAGAAAAAGGAATAAAATATTACAAATATTTTATGACCCTAACCCCGAGACCAAGGCCAGCATGGAATTGGTCGACAAGGAATAAAGTAGGGGGAGATAAGGGCCAATAATACAATAAATACCTCATTTATTTATTCATGCATTTTTTACACCTATTTTGTATATAATTATTTATTCATCAAGTAAAGAAACTTTGTTCATGAAAGTTGTAGATAATAATGTAAATAAAATTACAAAATTGAGTTTGTGTAAAAATAATACACAGTGTACATTTTATACACAAAATAAAAAGCCAAAATCTCAACTTCACAGACCCATATCTTGCAAATAAAAACTCCAAATTACCCAAACTCACCTTTAATTGTATATAGCATTCCAAGAGCTATTTTATAAAATTGGTTTCATAATTTTTGGAGTCCATCTGTGGAAGTTAGGTTTTTGGCCCTTCTTGTACATAATACCTGATTAAAATATTCATTTTATTCAATATTCATTATTTTTATAAACTCATATTTTTAGAATTTTGTAAATAATGTATACAATACATGTACATAATAAAGTTAAAAGAAAACTAAAAAGAATTTGTAAAATAAAATGAGCCTAGGTAATACCTAGGCAAAATACCTATGCTACCTATATGTACATAAATAAAAGGGAAAACATTCTTTAATTGTTTCATTCTTTTATATTTTTATAATAATGTATATACTATATATAACTTATTAAAAATACAAATACATAATAAAAACAAGTAAAATACATTAAATAAATAAAATGTATATAATATATAGGTAAACTACCTATAAGTATACATACCTATACATAAACACATTTATGTAAAAATGTAAAGAAACTTATCAAAATTAAATAAAAATATATTTAGACTCATAAAAATAAGTTATAAATTTATAAAATAAAAAAAATAAAATAATGAAATAAAATAAACAAAATAAAAATAAATATATATAAATATACTTATAAATACATTATTTTAATAAAACCGTAATAAAATACTTCAAAAAAATAAATAAAAATCATAAATAAATACTACATTAATCTATAAACATTTTTTATTTTATACAAAAAATCTAATTAATTCATTTATTACGTTAACTAAATCAGTCAATTTCTGGTTGACGTGGACCAATCAGGTCCTGGCGTTTGTTGACCGCTCGGTCAACTGCACCCCCAGGCGTCTGACTTGACGTGGACTATCCATTCCCCCGATTTCATGCCTTTTTCCTGGGCGTCCCTTTCATCAATCACCCTCGAATCCTTCACGGATTTTATTCTCTGATCATCCGCGAATCTCGCCGTGATCTTGGATCCATTGTACATAGCCCCGATTCTTTAATAATCGCCGGTCACTGGGGGTCCTCAGGAATGTGTATAAATAAAGTCTTCCTCCTCCTCAGCCGAATTTGGCCAATTTCATTCCCCTCTTTGAGCTTGAATCAGCTCCTGGTGGAGCCCTCGTGACAGGAGGCGCTTCCCAGCACCTCGGTTCGGCCGGAGATGGAGGAAAATTTTGTCACGGCGGCGCTCCGGCGGTCGCCCTGCTCCCTGGAGGCCCCCAGGTATAAGAGCTGCGGATTTTATCTTTCTAGGTAGCTTTTACTTCCAGCATTTCATTCCTGCAATTAGTTTCATATTTCGCATCTTAGTTTAGCGTAGTTTAGTGATTTCGTAGTTCGCCGGAGCGAGCTTTTCATCTTGTTCCCGACTGTGCCCCGACACCATTTCGCCCTCATTTCGTTCCTCTTCGCCTTCTCCACCTTCCAGCCACCACCGTTCAACCGGAGCCTCCTTGGTTCCGCGAATCGAAGCTCCTCCACCACCTTCCGTCGGAGCTTCTCCGCCCACCATCATCCGTTTGCTTTCAGCTTCAAACCCCAGGTCGAGGGTGACGCCCTCGAGCCTCTCTACCTTCCTGTGCAGGTTAGGTGCCCCACCAAGCACCAGGAGTCGATTTCGATTTACACGCGGGCAGAGGTATCTGGAGCTGCTATCCTTCTCCGAGCTCGTGACGGCGCTCCAGGGTACCTCCGATCGATCCAACACCTCCAGCAGATCAAGAGACCTTCCAGGAAGCTATTGGGACCTTTAGGTGCGGCGAAGACCGGCGAGGGAGCGAGATCGAGGAGGAAGAAGCTCGCCCCGGCGAGCCTTCTTCCCTGTTCTTGCACGTGCGCTTCCCGCCGTTGGATGAAGACGAAGGCCCCAGTTTCAATCACAGTCGTCCGATGAAGCGATGCTATGACCGTCCGATCACACGAGTGATCTAATCCCAACCGCTCAATCGGTGAAGCGTCATCGGCGCACGTGGAGGCGCCACGTGGATTAGTGAGAGAAGATCAGCCGTTGGATGAGCGCCTATTGGGGGTAATTTTCACTTGTACCCCCCGCCTTTTTGTATATTTAATTTTTAATCTTGTAAAATAAATTGCACGTTGTAAATAAAATGTATATTTTGCAGAAAGGACCCTGTGTTTATTATAATTACATTTAGGTCCTTCCGCGCCTCACGTGCAGTCCCACGTGAGGCGCGTGAAAATTGCATGTAAACCCTGGCGGTTTTTGTATATTGTGAAATAGTTCTAAAAATTAAAATAAATGTTTATTTTTGTTGTATTTTTGCACTAATGCCCCTGGAACTTATTATATTTGCAAAAATACCCTTGCCAGGCTGTTTGATTTTTCTATCTTTTATCTACTTATTAAAAATACCCATTGCGCTTCTAAAAATCCAGGAAAATTAGGATAGATGCTCTATGTGATGCTCTTACACACCCATATTTTATTTCACATTTTTTGCACTTTTCCTAATTATGAAAAATGAAATAGGAGCCATTTTTGTACTGTCTAATTTATAAAATACAAAAAAAATAGAAAATGATTTTGAAAAATTCCAAAAAAATTATATATGGTATATTTATATCTATATTGAGTCCAAAAAATGAAAAACCCTAAAAACATGAAAAATAAAATTAAAAAAATCAGAAAGCCCCAAAATCCAACAAAAAAATAGAAAAATCCTTTAAAAACCCCAAAAAGATATTTTTCTCTTTTATAATTATCTATAGATTATTATTCATGTATTAAAATTAATTTGGGAATTTTTGGAGTTTATTTTATATTTTTAAAACTCAAATTATATTCGGCTAGTTAATTAGTCCTATATTAGGGACATTTTTGAAATTTAAAATACATAAAAATTAGAAATATTTCAGAAAAATAACAAAAAAATAGAAAAATATTAAAAAGCTAAAAAAAATTATATATATATATATATATTAAGTACTTATATCTATATATATACCATATTACTCCTTTCTCTCTCTTCTTATATATATATATATCTTTATATATTTATATTTATATATACATATAAACATATACATATTTATATTTTATAATTAAAAAAATAAAAAAATATAAAAAAATATAAAAACAAAATAAAAATTATAAAAACAAAAATATATAAATATATATATATAAAATCCAAAACCCACAGAAACAATAAATGGACATGAACAATGGATTGAATAAATGATACATCACATACATTCCCTTCGCCTCCCAGTGTTCGACCTCTACCTGTACTTACACCTATACACATTTGCATGTAGAGTTATAATAAATTTTAACTCCACATTTTTGGATATTCATTGCATATATTATTGTGGGTTAATTGTTGATTGATTTGGGATCTGTTGAGCGGTCGCCTCAGCGACATTGTGATCCCGCCTTGTGTAGATTACTCTAGACCCTCGTCAGATCCCTTTCATCAAACACCAAGAACATATTTTCTCTTGAAATTTCAGCAGAGCTTCCCCTTATACGGGTTGATATTTCTAGGAAAATTTCGGCAGAGTTTCCCCTTATATCGGGACATATTTCTCGAAAACTTTCGGCAACGTTTCCCCTTGTATCGGGACATATTTCTCGGAAAATTTCGGCAGAGTTTCCCCTTATATCGGGACATATTTCAAAATAAAAACGAAAAGAATTTCCTCTATAAAATCAATAGTGAGGAAAACAACAACAAAACTGAAAGAATATACTCAAACAACAAGAGATGAAGAATCGGTAGACACCACGCATCTTAGGTGTGTGACGAATCACAGGGTTCACTGACGTGCATAGCTGCCCGCACCTAAGTAAAGTATTACACAGATTTCTCTATCAAAATAACTGTAAAAGCATAATTGAAAGAATAGAAACATAAGCGATGGAGAATCGGTAGACACCACGCGTCTTAGATGAGTGAATGCGTGACGAATCACAGGGTTCACTGACGTGCATAGCCATCCGCACCTAAGTAGGGTGTTACACAGATTTCTCCTCGAACCACAACAGAAAACGAATCGGAAAGAAAGATGAATCAAGAACAAAGCTTGGAAGAAAAAAATGAATTGAAATCCTAGCTTATGAAACAGACTAATAGAGGATCATACCTTTTTCCTCCTCGTTCTCCCGACAGCGCTTCGCTAGCGCTCCTCCCTCGCCTCCCACTCCTCCTCCCGACCTCTCGACCCTAACCCTTGGGGTGGTGGTGGTAGTGGAAATCGTAGAGAATGAATGGGTAGGGGGTCTATTTATAGGCTCCAGAAAACCACTAACCATGGTTAGAAAACCATGATTTAGACCTTAACCATGGTTTAGCAGCCCATGGTTTTGGCCAAAGCCTATCCTAAATTTGGGGTTTAAGTTAGAACATTCCAGATGATTCTAGATTCGTTAATGACGTTTAATTAACACTAATCGTGATTATCTTTCACTAATTGTGATTTAACTTTCGCGGTTAACGCTTATCTTTTGCTAACTATTGATTAGTGTTGCTAATAATCATTAGTGATTTTCAATCTATCATTAGTTTCTTTAATCACACTTAATTAGTCTTACTGACATCCATTATGGGTTAATGACTTCTTAACCCTCCTTACTTCTCTTTCTTCCGAAAATCATAACAAATCGAAACGAAGTCCGATTCACGCGAAATAAATTCCATTGGTTTTCTCTTGACGAGCCGGATCTTATTATATAGGATCCGAGATATGCCAAGTTCAAGACTTTACAATTATAACAACCTTAAAGAAAGTCTCATCCTCGAGACTAGAAATGCATGCATAACAACCTTAAAGAGGATTGAAACCATAACAACCTTAAAGAGAATGAACGCCATTTTATTTATAAAGAAGATATACAATACATAGTGTTATTACTCAAATAAGTAGGGGTATTTCTCTCTCATTTCTGCCTCAGGTTCCCATGTAGCTTATTCAAACTCTTGGTTCCGCCATAATATTTTAACTAGAGGCACCTCTTTGTTTCTCAACTTCTTGATATCCCTGTCAAGTATTTGCACGGGTAACTCTTGGTATGTCAAGTCTGCTCAACATGTAAATCATCATAACTTATCTTATGCTCTGGATCCTTAACGTACTTCTCAGATTTGATACATGAAAAACATCATGTATTGCCGAAATATGTGGAGGAAGCGCAAGTCTATAGGCAACTTTTCCAATCCGCTGAATAATTTCAAAGGGACCCACAAACCTGGGTGCTAACTTCCCATGCACACCAAACCTTTGAATTCCCTTCATAGGTGATACTTTGAGAAATACAAAGTCACCTACCTCAAACTCAAGGTCTCTTCGCCTAGTATCACTATAGCTTTTCTGACGACTTTGAGCAGTCAATAGTCTTTTTCGAGCAAGCTCTACAGCTTCCCGTGTCTCTTGCAGTGTATCTAAATCATAAAGGTTCTTTATCCCGACCTCTTGCTGACACAAAGGAGTAGTACACCTACATCTATAAAGTGCTTCAAATGGTGCCATGCCAATACTTGTATGGTAGCTGTTGTTGTATGTGAATTCTGTAAGAGGTAAATGTTTAATCCATGATCCCTTCCATTCTAAGGCACACGCTCGCAGCATATCCTCTAGTGTCTGAATCGTACGTTCTGACTGACCATCTGTTTGTGGCTGATATGTTGTACTCAAACATAGTTGTGTACCTAAGGCTTTCATGAAGTTCTCCCAATAGTGTGAGGTGAATCGTGAATCTCAATCAGAAACTACTTCCTTCGGAATACCATGGAGGCGAATCACATGTGTAATATATAACTCAGCAAGCTGGTCTGAAGTGAAAGATAAGCTTATCGGAATAAAATGTGCTACCTTTGTCAGATGATCTATTATAACCCAGATATTATCTTTACTACCAGTCGTCTGAGGTAAGCTACTAACGAAGTCCATGGAAATGCTTTCCCATTTCCATTCAGGTATAGGGAGGGGTTGAAATAATCGTGGTGGCTTTTGGTGTGAAGCCTTTACCTGCTGGTAAATGAAACATGAATTCACAAACTCAACAACATCTTTCGTCATTCCCGGCCACCAAAAGTATGAATGAAGATCCTTATACATCTTTGTAATTCCTGGATGAATAGATAATCTTGAGTAGTATGCTTCACGTAAGATGTCTTTCCTTAGTTCAGGTGTGTTTGGTACACAAACTTTATGATGATTATACAATAACCCATCTTGTATCTGGAATCCCTCTATCTCATTCTTCTCAAGTTATTGTCTTAAGTCTTTAAGGACTGGATCATCATCCTGTCCTTTCTTTATTCTATCCCAGATCTTTGGTTTGTATCGGTGAGGAATATTTATAGTATCGACACTACTATCAAATGGTTTCCATTCACGTAACGTTGATAGTAAAGCCCAGAAGTGGATAGCACTCACCAATCCAGGTGAATAAGTTCTTCTATTAAGGCATCTGCTACGACGTTCCCCTTACCAGGGTGGTAGGAGATAGTGCAATCATAGTCTTTCAACAACTCTAGCCACCGTCTCTGTCTCATATTGAGTTCCTTCTAATCAAATAGATATTTCAAGCTTTTATGATCAGTGAAGATTTCAAAAGTAATACCATAGAGGTAATGTATCCATATCTTTAAAGCAAAAACTACAACAGCTAATTCAAGGTCATGTGTTGGGTAGTTCTTTTCATGTGTCCTGAGCTGTCATGATGCATACGCAACTACCTTACCATATTGCATAAGAACTGCCCCAAGTCCTTCTTTAGACGCATCAGTGTACACTGTAAACCCTTCACTCCTAGAGGGTAGAGTAAGGATGGGTGCAGATGTTAGGCATTCTTTCAGTGTTTAGAAACTAATTTCGCATGCATCTGACCATATGAATGGAACTTCCTTCTTGGTCAACCTAGTCATTGGCAATGCTATTCGTGAAAAATCCTTCACAAATCTTCTATAATATCTAGCTAATCACAGAAAAGATCGTATTTCTTTGACGGTCTTCGGGCGTTCCCAACTCATCACCGCACTAACATTTGTAGGATCAAGTGATATTCCTTCCCCAGAAATAACATGCCTAAGAAGTCACATTTGCTATATTTAGCATACAGATTGTTCTTCCTTAAAGTTTCAAGTGCCTGCCTGAGATGATGTTCATGCAGATACTTATCCTTGGAGTAAATAAGCACATCATCAATAAAGACTACTACAAAGTGATCTAAGAACTCCTTGAATACTCTATTCATGATATCCATGAAAGCTGCTAGGGTATTTGTCAGTCCAAAAGGCATAACTAAGAATTTATAATGTCCATATCTAGTTCGAAAGGCTGTCTTGGCGATATTCGCATATTTAATCTCCAACTGATGGTATCCAGATCTTAAGTCAATCTTGGAATACACAGTCGAACCCTTTAACTGGTCAAAGAGATCATCTATCCTTGGCAGAGGATACTTGTTCTTTACGGTCTTCTTGTTTAGTTGTCTATAGTCAATGCACAACCGCATTAACCCATCCTTTTTCCTGACAAATAAGACAGGTGCTCCCCATGGTGAAGTACTAGGATGAACGAATCCTTTATCTAATAGTTCTTGCAACTGTGCCTTTAACTCTTGTAACTCTGTTGGTGCCATCCTATATGGAGGGATAGAGATTGGTTGAGTATCAGGTATAAGAGAGATTTCAAATTCAATCTCTCTCTCAGGTGGTAATCTAGGTAATTCCTCTGGAAATACATCAGGAAACTCGCACACTATAGGCACATCTTCTACCATTCTTTCTGACCCTGATGTAGTAGATACATAAGCTAAATAGCTTGGCACCCTTGTTCTAACAGTTGTTGAGCCTTTAAAGTAGATATGTACTTGACATCATCACTGGATGTCTTTCCAATAAATTGGAACTCTATCAAGTTAAGAATGTGAAAAGTTACTGTCTTCCGAAAACAATCAAGGCATGCATGATGCCTTTCTAGCCAATCCATCCCAAGAATGAGATCAAAGTAATCCATTTCAATAAGTAATAAGGAAACATGTAACTGATGTCCTGCTATCAGTACTACACAATCATCCAAGATTTCTTGGATTATAAACACTTGTCTTCCTAGTCCCTTGATCAGATAGGATTTTTGTGCTTCTACTGGTACCTTACCCAAAGTGGGTACTAACCATCAAGCAATAAATGAATGTAAATCACCAGAATCAAATAAGGCATGTACTGAAAAGCCATGAATAGTAACAATACCTCGTACGACCGTTCCTGAATTGTAGGCTTGTTCTTCAGTAATTGCATTGAGCTGGCCATTAGGAATAGGCAAGCTAGAACCCGCAACGCTTTATGGTGGCTGTTGTGTAGGAGATGTTCCTTGTGAGCCACGAACTCTACCATGTCTTCCTCCACGTGTTGCTCCATTGCTCGGGGTGGATGTTATACTGTTAATCGGAGTTGATTTAAACCCTAAACCTCTAAACTGTGGACAGTCTTTCATAATGTGACCTTCTTGATGACAGTGATAACATGCATGTGTTCCTGTCTGAGTAGAAGACCCAACCACAGAGGTACCAGTTCTTGTTGCTGAGTTATGTGGGTATAGTGGAGGTCTAGAGAAACCTCTTCTTCCTGATAATTCCTGACCCAAGGTCTGTGGTGAGCTTATATTGGAACCGGCTGGATGATAGCGGCGATCTATACGATTATAATGTGCCTTGCTTTTGGATGGTCCTCTATTAAAGTGGAAACTTCTTTTTTGGCGGCTTTCATCCCTCTCCATCTCAATATGAGAGGCGATGTCCATTGCTTCATCTACGATTGTAGCTCTAAAACCAACAAGCTTTTCTCGCATATCTCCCTGAAGACTGCTAACGAATTTGGTAAGACACTCTTGTGGTGAAGCTTCTAGAGCTGGTGAGTAACGTAGTAGCTCAGTAAAGTGGATATGATAATCTCATACGGTCTTAGAACCCTGATTCAAAGAAGCCAACGCTCTCATCTTTAATTCTTCCCAATGAGAGGGACAGAAGTGAGCTTGGAACCTCTCTTAAAAAATATCCCATTAAACAAGATCTGTTAATTTCTTAGAAATTGCTCTCCACCATCGTCGTGTGTAATCTGCTAGGGAGTAATCAGCAAAGTGCACCCAGATGTCAACTGGTGCATGAATTATCCTCAACATCTTAGTAACGTCATCGAGCCATAACTCAGCCTCGGCAGGTGTCTCTACACCTTTGAATCAAGGAATTTTTCCCTTTCGGTAATTGTCTAGTAATGTTTGGTGTCTAAGAAGGGCCTTCTTCATTGCTCCTTCAGTCGGAGTAGGAGCAAACTCAGTTAAAGGATGGTAAGTAGATTCTTCCTCAGAAAGATGGACAGAACCTTCAATCCTAGCATCCGCAGGCTTAGATGCCTCGGGTCTCTCAGCTTGTGCATTGAGCCTCTCCTCCAATGCTTGTTGCCTTTGCCCCATGTCTTGAAGCATTCCCATCATAGCAGCTAATTTCCTAGACACGTCTTGGTCTACCATAATCCTGGGATGAGTCAAGGTTAAAGGCCAGATCCTATATATCTTAGCATAATGTACATAAGGGACAATGACTTGTGAATGGTACTGCAGTCATTTATTAAGATCAAAGGATCTTAGTACAACCTTAGTTTTCTGAATACCGCTCATAGTTGTTAATTACTAAATAAATTATTGAAGTAACCAAGCTCTGATACCAATATGTCGCGACCCCAATTCCGGGCCGCGGATCCTCCCATAACCAGGTCTGGTTACTCAACAATAATTTATTCAGCAACCATAACCAACATTCAGAAACAAACTACAAATAAAGTATATTCAGAAGCAAGTATTTCAACACTTTTCCATTCACAAAATAAAGTTCAGATGATACATTGTCCCACTATAACCATTTACATGTACATCAGGTTGAAAAGAAAATATACAAAAGATTACTAACTACCTTACAAAGTAAAGCTACTGTGGCTATCTGGATGTCTACTATGGCCCTTGCGTTGGCTCACCGATACTTGTTGGATTTTCCATAAATCATAGGATAAAAATTAGTGAATGCTAAGTAACGAAGAAGGGAAAAGCAAACAAATGGGTAATTTTTCAAAACTTGTTATCACAAAAAGGTTCATTACTTCTCATTAATTTAAGTCCTATTCCTTTCTATTCCATGTCAGGGATTAGTCCAGGGAATTACCTCACCACTATAAGGACTCCGAAGCTGTGGACACTTCAGGATTGGAGATTGCGTTGATTTTGGTAAGCTTGTGCCGCCGCACGTCGCCTCAACCAATCCTCCAATACTTCCTCGAAAATTTTCTTTTATTTATTAAATAAGGTCTCAAACCCTCAGCCCGAAAAAAAATGAACACACCGTCCTCGAGGACTCGGTTGCTTAAAACCTCAGGCTAACATTTAATCATATAACCTAGCAGCTTTAAATACATATTATCGTGACCCAGCCGCTATTGAACCGCCCGTGCCTCCACATGGCACGACCACATCTTCCGTCGTTCAACCCGAAGATATTAGCTCCCGGTACCATGCGTTGCAAAACATTCATTCCGTGCGCACTTATCATAACAGGGCAACCATGTACCACATAGGTAGGGAAACGCTAATACAGTTCCTTCCGACAAACCTACAGGTTGCATGCCCGACCTGTAGTTCTACTCCCAGTCATCCTTAACGTGACACATGATCCTTTTCAGGATCCAACTCAAACCACATCAATTCCCATGATGTAATTCTTTCGTTAAGTCTTCGATTTGCATAATCAGCAATACTTAATATAGACTCGCATATATATTATTCATATGCATATATACTCGTATTTATGCCTATTTTAATTCTCAAACCCTAACTTTCAAAGCCACTGCATCGATTTGATGCTTAAACCTTATTTTAGTGGAAATCACAAAGCAACTGCTCAGACTTTATCAAAAATAGCCAAAATTAGGGTTCTTTATAGCACAAAACATAAAATCAAGAATTTCAATAATCTCGTTTGAAAACCCAACAACAAAAGGAAGGATTTCGTTACCTAATCGAGCTCTCTCTTGTGTATGCAAGGCTTTATCGTGTTTTGTTTTTAGAAAGGATGTTTTAAGACTCATGAAAAAATCAAATTTCATTTTTTTTTTATCAAAAACGCTAAAAACGTGTCAAAACGCGAAGAACGAATGAAGAACACGAAGAATGCGAAGAACGCGAAGAACACGAAGAACGCGAAGAACACGAAGAACATATTTTCTCTTGAAATTTCAACAGAGCTTCCCCTTATACGGTTTGATATTTCTAGGAAAATTTTGGCAGAGTTTCCCCTTATATCAGGACATATTTCTCGGAAAATTTCGGCATCGTTTCCCTTTGTATCGGGACATATTTCTCGGGAAATTTCGGCAGAGTTTCCCCTTATATCGGGACATATTTCAAAATAAAAACGAATAGAGTTTCCTCTATAAAGTCAATCGTGAAGAAAACAACAACAAAACTGAAAGAATATACTCAAACAACAAGAGATGAAGAATCGGTAGACACCACGCATCTTAGGTGTGTGACGAATCACAGGGTTCACTGACGTGCATAGCCGCCCGCACCTAGGTAGGGTATTACATAGATTTCTCCATCAAAATAACTGTAAAAGCATAATTGAAAGAATAAAAACATAAGCGATGGAGAATCGGTAGACACCACTCGTCTTAGATGAGTGAATGTGTGACGAATCACAGAGTTCATTGACGTGCATAGCCGCCCGCACCTAAGTAGAATGCTATACAGATTTCTCCTCGAACCACAACAAAAAACGAATCGGAAAGGAAGATGAATCAAGAACAAAGCTAGGAAGAAAAAAGGATGAATTGAAATCCTAGCTTATGAAACAGACAAAGAGAGGATCATACCTTTCTCCTCCTCGTTCTCCCGGCAGCGCTTCGCTAGCGCTCCTCCCTTACCTCTCACTCCTCCTCCCGACCTCTCGATCCTATCCCTTGGGGTGGTGGTGGTGGTAGTTGAAATTATAGAGAATGAATGGGTAGGGGGGTCTATTTATAGGCTCCAGAAAACCACTAACCATGGTTAGAAAACCATGATTTAGACCTTAACCATGGTTTAGCAGCCCATGATTTTGGCAATGGTTTTGGCCAAAACCTATCCCAAACTTGGGGCTTAAGTTAGAACATTTCAGATGATTCTAGATTCGCTAATGACGCTTACTAAACACTAATTGTGATTATCTTTCACTAATCGTGATTTAACTTTCACGGTTTACACTTATCTTTTGCTAACTATTGATTAGTGTTGTTAATGATCATTAGCGATTTTCAATCCATCATTAGTTTCTTTAATCACACTTAATTAGTCTTAATTACAGTCATTATGGGTTAATGACTTCTTAACCCTCATTACTTCTCTTTCTTCTGAAAATTATAACAAATCGAAACGAAGTCCGATTCACACAAAACAAAAAATTCCGTTGGTTTTCTCTTGACGAGTCGGATCTTATTATATAGGATCCGAGATATGCCAAGTTCAAGGCTTTACATCAATCCAGGCCTCAAACTCATCATTGTTGAGCACTTCTGGTTCTTCCACCCAATCATCATATAATTACATGTCTTCTAAAGATATTGAGTAATGTATGTCATTGTTACACTCATTTTTCCTCTTGTAAAAATAGTACTCCAAACCATAATAATAAAAAATATTAATAATTACGTAAAATGTTAAAGGTTACTGTAGAGTAGAACCTGAGCTGTCTACTAGCATGTATAAAAACCAACTGATTTAATCTTAAATGATGAAGTTTATTCCTCCTTGGTGAATGAATCCTCTAAAAATTCTCCAATTCTGCTCGCATCCAAATGTAGAGCATGTTTGACTATGAACACGAATAGCCATAGCCTGCAATATTGGAGTTGCTCCACCAAACATTTTTCACCATTCCACTATATTAAAAAAGACCATAAGATATACATGAAGTAGTCAAATTTGAATATCAATTATGTAATATTGTGTATATAAATTTACAGAGCCATCTTGATACGGTTGTGAACAATGGATGGGCATCCAAAATCACCCATATCATCCCTATACATGAAAAATTTCATGGTAATAGAATCCATTTTCTCTTCGTCATTATAAAATAATATTTCCACAGTATCATGAAAGCCAAGCATGATATGATGATTCAATGAAATATTCGCCATTGTAGAAGAATTCGGGTTTAAAAGTAGTCCGACTTTGTGTAGGGGATGACCAAGTTGTCTTATCCCACTTATCATCAAATATGTCAATATATTACATGTATTCAGTTGCACTACTGTCAAACAAAAGTTTAATAGCTTCCCTCGCTCTTTTCATTTCCTCATAAATAAATCCCATTGATGGTCTAATCATCACTATCGACAAGGCACAAAACCCTCACAATCAGTTCAGCTATACCAACGAACACTACATATGAGCTACAGAATGATGTGTTCAAAATTATCTCATATAAAATTTTTTCCATATTTGTTCGGGAGATCTTATGCTGAAACCATTCTCTAAAAGCAATCATGGAAAGCAAACCATCCTTTTTTCGAAGAAGGCTTTGTACTTTCGAGAAATTTGTTGCAAATCTGGTCACGGATGGACGAATAATCTCAGTTGTAAAATTTTCACACTAATTGAAGAACAAAATTGTGATTGTAGGCAAACTTTGTAATTTTATGTGATTCTTCAATTGCATGCTTCACTCTTGGAACTCGATCAAACTTTTCTAAAATCAAATCGAGGCAATGTGACGTGCGTGGACTTCAAAAAATATTGGCATAATGCCTTGTGATCATCTTCCCTGCCGCTTAATAATTTGCTACATTGTCCATGACAAAGTGAATCATATTTTTATGTCCAACATAGTCTACACAATCTTAAAAAAAGACCAAACAACAAGTTTATTGTCGTGCTTTGAGATATCAACTGGTTTTAAAAATACAGTGCCACCAGATGAGTAGACAAGAAAATTTATTAATGTACGTTGTGTTCGATCCGTCCACCCATCAACCATGATTGTACAACCATCTATTTTTCAAAACTTCCTAGTGTATCGACATATTCCTTCATTTTTGCAATTGTTTTCTTCATAAGCAGCTCACAAACTGCATATGTGCGGGTGCTTTATAACCATGTCCCACAAAGGCAATACCATCAATCATCTTTTGAAAATTAAGATATTGATGGCGTTAAAAGGAATGTCAACATGATACGTCCAATCCGCAATGAGTAAATAACCTCTTCAATTTCATCCTCCCTTCGCATGACTGACTTGATTCCAGGTTGACTACCTGATGTAGTTCCCGAAGGGAAGAATGATTTCAATTTCTTAGACTATGAATCCTATGTTGAGTGACTTCTTTGTGAATATACCATCCCTATAGGACCGGTATTCATTTCCATACTACAATATTTGTTGGATGATTCAAGTAAAACCTTTCTCCTCTTCTCTTTTTTAGATTCATTTAAATTTTCCTCCATCAAAACCTGAATGTTATAGGGTACTTTCTTACATCCCGCAACCTCTCCCTTTTTTTAATCAAGTACTCTTTCACTCTATGGAGCCCTCCTCCTTAAAATTTCTTCAAAAAAAAAACACATTTCTTTGATCCATCTCCCATCAAAGTGACATATTGCCATGTTATATCACTTTTTTGCCAAACACCTGTTATGACAACATCGTATAACCCATCATCAACATCAATATTTAGCGAATCTGAGTGTATACGTTGATCATCTTTCATCTAAAAATTTTCCATTAGATCGTAATCAATAATAAATGTACAAATGAATGCTGCTTAGAAATAAGAAATGGTATAGAGATTAAACTAAAATATAATGATTGTTAATTCTTTCAACTAAATAATCCATACATGGTAATTGATTTAGATCCTCCATCCTTAAAAATTCCATTGCAAAGCACAAATACTGAAAAACTATATACACATCAATAATTGCATTCTAATAACCATACTCTTTTTTATATTATCTTCTATCATATAATCAATCTTTCTTCACCTGAACTACAAAAATATTTTAAAATAGGATTATGCAGTCCAACATATATATTTTAATAATCTGTGTTTGCCTTTTTTTTAATTAACTTCCAAAAGGGTAAAATATAAAAGTAATCTCTCAACGCTGATTCAAATAAGATCACTCACCCCTACCAGTTTCCTTAGTTTCATTCGACTCAATATTAGAAAATTTTCATACACTATGATTAACAGGAGTGATTATAGGGGTACATATGGATATCGAATAAAGTCTCCTGGATTGAATATTGGATTTTATTCATACCCTCTCATCAGTGGGCACCCTTGGGTTATAACATGGTGGGCTCACACCCTCTCATTAGTGGGTACCCCTAGGTTATATTCATAACTACAAGATGCTTACTACATGATGGAACTATAAATGGTTATATTCATATCTAATCCTATGCTTATCAATTTATGCAAATTTGGATGACCAAATCCTTGTGTAATAAGAATAACCTATTTGCAATTATGTTTATATAATTATGTGTTAAAAATATAAATACATCTATGTGTACATTAAAAAAATCAAGATACTTCCGATCCATAATCGCACCATACAAGGATGAAACAGGCGCAATGTGCAATGGAGAACGTACACGAATCATAATTCAAAAAAAGTTAATTAAGATTACATTGCGCTAGTTAAAATACATATAACAATAGCTTAGTTGATTCAATAGATAACGAAACCAACTATAACTCCCACGTATTTTCAAGAACTTCCTTCAAGGGAGAATGCAAAAAAATTACCTGTCAATGATGGAGGCAACGAGTCGGCAGATCGGCGATGGCCAATCAAGTTGGTGGTGATCGTCGATGACACCTCGTGCAGGGACGAAGCCAGGATTGTCAGCTCGGGGGGGGGGGGGGGCGAAAAAGAATAGAGATATATTCTTTAATATATAAAGAGATTTTTTTTACTTAAGACGTAAAATTTATTTATGCTATATATTATACCATCTTCAAATATCCTAAAAAATTATTTAAAAACTAATTGCAATATTTTTATAAATATAAAAGAAAGACTTGAGTAATAATCATCAACAAACTTACTACATTAAAAGTATGACTTGGGTACCTATAGTTTTTTATACAAAAATTGCAACTGTAACAACTGTTCCTCTTCTTTGTAATATAGAATTGTTCCTGAAAGAAAAAAATTATTCGTGTTATGATTTTTCATAATAGAAAAATAAAAGAGATCGAACATACCTTTATATTGAGCTATTTAAAACGCACTCTCCTTGACTTTGAATCATACTCATCTATAATTGATTCCGTTGAAATATTTTCTGCAATTTCTTTCTCAATGTATGCCAATAAACAATTTCTTAGAAAATCATCTTCCATCTTATTACGAAGCCTACTTTTTATAATCTTCATTGCCGAAAATGCTCTTTCAGATGTTGCAGTGGAGACTGGAAGAGTCAATACAAGCCGGATCAATCGATCAACCAGATAATATATATTTGACTTGCCCGTTTGTGCTAATTTATGACAAAGGTCAGCAAGATCAACCGAGCTTTTAAGAACTGGATGAGCATCAAAATCTGATTTATAATGCAATAACTGTTTTTCTAATAACAATCTCTCTTGTTCTGAGAAATCCGCGGGATAAAACTCTTCTGCTAAGTTACAAATATCAATACTGTTGAATGATTTGTAATTATCTCGTGGATCTAAAGCCACACTAAGTGTAAGAAGTTTGGTGGCATTTTTATTGAAGTGGCTGTTAAGTTCTGATAACTGAGAATCGATTGCAGCTGTATATATATCCACTCGATAATAATGAAGAAGTGTAACTTTACTTACTTGACCACGAGACCTGGTTCGGCTTGTAGAATAGAATGAATTTTGATATGGAACATCAATACTTCTTCTTTGAGAAAATGAAACAGCTTTAGAAAATAATGCATCCCAACCATCTTCTCTTAACTTCTGAAGGTGTTCTTTTGTGGATGAGACAAGCTGCAAAGCATTTAAAATATCCAAATTTTTACGTTGCAAAACTTGACATAAATCTTCTGTTATCCCCAAAATTGCTTCCATAATATGCATGATAAGAATAAATTCAATGGAAGTCACATCTTCATATGCTTCATCTGCTTCTGCCCGTTGTTGATAATTATCACCTCAATCGATGATGATAAAGAGTACCTTACAAATTACACTATACATTTTGATAAAACTGCAAATAGATTTATAATGAGAACTCCATCGAGTTTCACCTGGACGTTGTAATGTACCCATCTGATTGCATCCCATACCAGATTGAACTTCATTAGTCAATAACAAATAAGCAATATCATCTGCATAAGCTGCTTGTAGTTCATCATGTCGCTTAGATGATGCATTGACAATGTTGATAATACCACTCAACTTGTTAAAAAACTTATGAATGGGAATCACCTCCCTTGAACCAGTTACAAGAGCTAGTTGCAGACGATGTGCCAAACAATGAATATAATAAGCATATCGATTTTCATTCATGATCAAGGCTTGTAGTCCATTCCATTCACCACGCATATTACTGGCTCCATCATATCCTTGACCTCTAATTTTCTTATAATCAAGATTATTTTGCAAAAGAACTTCAAATAATCTACTTTTTAAGGTAAATGCTTTTGTATCTGGTACATGCACCAAGTCAAAAAATCTTTCACGTAAATAACCACTTCTATCAACGAATCTAAGAACAATAGCCATTTGTTCTCTTTTTCCTTCATCTCTAGCTTCGCCAATTATAACACAAAAAGGAGCATCTGCAATCTCATCATGAATAAAACTTCTTACTTTACCACCAATAATTTGAAGAATCTCTTTCTGAACATCTGGTGACGTATATTTAGCATTCCCTGGTGCATTTTCTAATATAACTTTTCCCACTTCTTCATTATAAGATGCCACAAATTTCATTAACTCAATGAAATTTCCTCGATTGGAAGAACTTGGTCGTTCATCATTTCCTCTAAATGTGCATGCTTGGAATGATAGCCAACGAAGAACATTAATTGTAGTCCTTAGACCTAATCGATTTTCTTGAATCTGCTTGATATCTTGTTTGTGGATGACATGTTCAATATATTGTGCTTTATTAATGAAATTTCGCATACTTTCTTCGGCCAAATTATGTGCAGAACTTTTGCTTCCCATGCGACTCAAGAAAGAACAATCTTTTCCATTGTTAACTTTCTTCTAATTTCGAAATCCATCAACAACGAAGATATTCAGCCTTGCTTTAAATTTGGCTTACCCGAAAAAAGATAACAAGGAAAGTAAAATGCAGCATCTTTGGAAGGTGAATACTCTAACCATGAATGTTGTCTAAACCAATTTGCCTGAAACCGTCGACGATGTTATTCATTGCTATTATATGGATAGTTTATCATAATGTGTTGGTACGGTCCCAAATTTAGATAAGTGTGTATTATGTCCTCTCTTTTATCATGAGGATACTCCCATATCATTTTGCGTAGCCCTGGATCTCGTTCTAATGAACCATCAACAGAATTATGTATCTCAACTCGTGAAATTTTAGAAGGAGGAAGCCCATCTTCTTCAGAATTTTGAGAAGGAAGTAAAGTTTCTTTACTTTTGCTTTCTTTCGATGTCTTTGTAAAGTAAGCGGTGATTGACCTCTTTGACATTGTTGATCTAAAAGAACTAAATTGATGTCACAATCTTAAACATAAGCAAAAATAATCAGTGTAGCCTTAAGCATAAAATTATAGTGGACTTAGTTGTAAAATATATTTAGTACAATGATAGGCTTATCTCAATTGACATACGAAGGACATGAGAAATCCAAATTGCTTATTAGTTGTTGTTCATTGCGACATGAACTACCATGGTACTTATCATTCTATGTACAACAACATACGCACTCTACGAACATGTAATAGGTACTACGATCCAATCCAATCCAAGTGTATATCCATCATTACAACTTTCAATCCAATCCAATTCATGATGTAAAATGTACGTATTTAACAAATTGGTTGCATCATTATAACAATGGATTAACAAGTAAAAGTATCATTCTATTTAATCACATCGTATATGATTTAGCAAAAACTCCAACATCTATGCTAAAATCTATGGTAATCAAAAGATATAAATAAAGTTATTGGGAATTTGATTGTGGGGACTAAATAAGCAAATATGCAAGAATAAAGACAATATTCCCCTTCCCTCCCCTTCCACGGTTATTCTCCCATGGGCATCTCTCTCAACCCTTACTCATATCTTTATTTCATACATATTATATTCCACTCTATTCTTATACTAGTACCTTATTCTAAATTATTGATCACCCTTATTCTTACTTAGTGTCGAACCTAAAATACCCAACTTGTGGTTAGCAGCCAATGCACGTGTGCCACTACTTAAAGCCTGCACAACATCTATAATGGTCTCAGTCTGGCGATGGGGGAAAAAGAAAGATTTTATACCACATGACCTCAAATATTTTGCCATTACTGAATGACCCCTTTAATCTTAATAACCATACCACAATCACTACAATCTTGCTCTTAAACCGTATGTTGGGTCGTTATTAATACAATCTAAAAAATAATTATATATAACCAGACACAGTTATCCAAAATAGGGAGGATAAATCTTTTCTTTCTTCTACCATTTTTTAACAAAAATAATTAGAGTAATACTCCCCAATCAAACTCGTTAAAGTGGCGTATCTGATTCTATATACAACCAAGTAAAAAGACACATGTATTCATATAAGGCAAAAACTCCAACATCTTTGCTAAAATCTATGGTAATCAAAAGATATAAATAAAGTTATTGGAAATTCGATGGTGGGGATTAAATAAGCAAATATGCAATAGGTACTACGATTATCATCATAAAAAATAACAAGCTTATATGATCAAGTTTTTCATATATATGTATGAATAATTTAATTTGCATCTATCATTAAATTAATTGAAAAGGAAAAATAATCTAAAAAATATATTCAAGGATGTTTATACCCGTACACACTTCTTGCGAGCAATGAAGGAGATTGGATCAAATCAATAGACGTAGAGACCGGGACGATATCGAAACAACTACGTTGGAGATATGATGTAGGAAATTGTTGAATCTTTTTCCTTCACGTTGTTGATATCAAGAAATGGAACAAGCTATTATGAAATGGAGAAATTGGAATTAAAAGGGAGAAGAAAAGGATTCTAGAATCAAAAAATTGGAGTCACAAGGGGGCTTTGCAATGGGAGAAATAAATTATTGGGGTGCCGTTATTTAATAATGAGGGAGGGATTAATGTGGTAGATTTTTCCCTCGAATTGAGGAAGCAAGACGTGCAACACAACACCACGTTGAGATTCAATCTCATTCTCTAAAATTAGGGAGGTAAGGGATTTGATTTTCCTAAATTAGATAGGCAATTTGTATAGGCGGTTTCCATTAAGGACCAACGCACTGATTCCAAAAATAGAGAGAGGGGAGGCGCAATTTCTATAGTCTATTTGCATGGGGGGCCAACGTACCATAATTCTAAAAATAGAAAGGGGAGGCACGCATGAACGAGGAGGCCGGGCCCCCTCCCGCCCCCTCCTTCCGTCCCTGACCTCGTGGTTCCAAGCGAGATCTTTGCACTCGGGATTTTGGGATTTACGGATTCTGCAAATAGAATCGAGTATGCATGCCTTGCTTATCCCCTACATTAGTTATTATAGTGTTTATCTTATTACTGGACAATTGCTCATAACATTACCCTTGTGTGAACCCAATAGGTGTAGCTGAGCAACAGCCACAACAGTAACGACTTTTCGGGGGAACGACTTTCTACGTCATGCTTGTACCCGACATAGTGTGTTTTATTAGAGTAATTACTTGTTTTCATATTATATTTTATTTCTTTTAGAGATAATGTAATGGGAAATTTTGAGTCCTATAGTCACACCTTGCATCTCATTTTGTGGACATGGACTTGATGAGCATGATCAATAAAAAATGAATGTGATAGTTTGCTTTTCATTTTATATTTTTCGCATGTTATATATTTCAAATATTAATCTAATATACTTATGTCGATTTGCTAAGTATCATAGATCATGGGCGTATTTGGACATTATATCCGACACTCCCATCTCGTTGATTTCAATAGCCGGAGGGTGGGATGACACATTAGTGGTTGATGACAGGGATTTTCATCGAAGTCATGTCAATCCACAAGGCGGAGAGACAGTCGTCGAGGCGACCTCGGATGAAAACCTCAATCGATCAACAATTAACGCACAATACGATTAAAGAAATAAATATAAAAAATGTGAAGTTAAAATTTATTATAACTCTACAACAAAATGTGTATAGGTGTAAGCATGTGCAGAGGTCGAACTCAGGGAACAAACGGTAGAAAGGGGGCAAATGAATGCGCACAAAAATTTGTCTTTTATCTCTTGTCCATTTTTATTGTTTTTGTGGATTTTTAATTTTATTTTTTTAATTTTATTTTTTTATATTTTAATATTTTAGTTTTAATTTTATGATTTTATATTTTCTTTTTTGTATTTTTATATTTCTTTTTTTAAATATATATAGGATATATAAGGCTATATATACATATAAAGTAATATATTTATAAATATTAATAAATATAAATAAAAGATAAAATATTTTTTATTTTATATATTTTTAAGCTTTGTCTTTTTCCATTTTTAGTGATTTTTGGTCTATAATTAAAATATGATAAAATATACTATATATACCTTTTGGAAATTTTAGACATTTTTATATTTTTTGGTATTTTCTAATTTAAATAGGGAATATATGTGCTCTATTTTATTTTTAATAAATTGATTTAATGCTCAAAAATGCAAAATGAATACATGACGTAAAAGTATATGGCAAGATGCATTTATCCCTATTTTACGTATTTTTAGAAGCACATTTGTTATTTATAAAAATTAGAGAAAATGCACAAAAATACATATCCTAGCAGGGGCACATTTGTAACAAAAATAAACTTTAGAGGTGTATTTGCAATTTCACTAAAAATATAGAACATACTTTAAATTTTATTGGACTAATAAATAATTATAAAAATGATAGCGGCTTACATGCAATTTTACCTAGTCACGTGGGACTACACGTGAGTGAGACTGGGATGGACCCAAATGCAATAATAAATAACTACAAGGGTCTGGTTACAAAACTCCCATTTTATTTACACATGATATTTTAATTACAGGACAAAAATATGGGGAAAGATATGTAAATTACCCCATAACTGCGCGTGATCGGACGACAGTCTTTCATCCACTTGCCACGCATCGCCATCCGAGCGGCTGGTACCGGTTTGGCCTTGGATGGTTGAGATTAGATCACACCAGGTGATCTGATGATCCTGAGTTGCTGCATCCAACGACTCCTGCTTCGACTGGGGACATGGCATCCACAAGGCAGAGAGACAGTCGGACGACAGATGAGGGTCAAGGAAGAACAGAAGAAGAACTCACCAGGGGCGAGTTTTGATCTAGAATCGTGGGTGCCTCCGACCTTCTTCCTCACCGCCGAACGTCTCTATACGTTCCTGGGAGTCCTCCATGTTGGTAGATGGTCTCAACTGAGCACCTGGAGCTCTGATGCGATCAAACGGAGTCGAGGAAGAATGGGAGCTCCAAGTGCTTTCTCTTCTGCAAACTCGACTCCAGATGAAGTCCTTTGGCCCTCCAGACCTGCAGAGAAAACACGCATAAGCAAAACGAAGGTCTGGGGACCTTATTGGGTGGCGGGGAGTGGGAGGTGGATCGCGGCGGAGGCAGCTCCGGCGGGTGGCAGAGGTGGAGCACCAAAGACTCGACCCAAAGGGAGTCGAGGTGAATGGAGTGGTGTGAAGCATGGGGAATCGGTTGGGAAAGAGAATGAAGGTGGAAGCAGGGGCCGGAGACGGGTGTTGAATGACAAAATAGTCGCCGGAGCTCAAGAGAGCTCCGGTGAGGATAACTTAAGTAACCTAAGCTAATTAACTAATTAAAACATGAAATAAAAAGCATAAAAGCTATCCTAAGACTAATTCTAACCTAAAGAAACATAAAAACACATCTCATACCTGGGTTTTGGGCTAGGGAGCAGAGGTGGCCAGAGTTGACCGCCTTGGGTGCACCTCCACCGCTTTCAACCGTCGTGGACCTCAGAGGTTCCTCTCCTGTCACGAGAGTGCTCTCTTTGACCAAGGTTACGAGGTTTTAGGAGTGGAAGATGACCAAAGAAGAGGAGGTTGACGAAGTTCCTTATTTAACTACATGTAAATGCACCCTTATTGACTAGCGTATGGGAAAGAATCTATTGTATGTACAATGGATCTAATGGCTCGGTGTGGATCATGATGGATCAAGGATCAAATCATACGAAGGGATTGAAGACAATGGATGGATGGATCATGCAAGAAAAAATGGATAAATTTGCGTGATTTGATAGTTCTGACGCAAGTCAGATGCTTAGGGAACAATTAACCAGAGATCAACCAACGGGACACGGCCATTGGGCCCCGTCAGCCGCTTAATGATAAAATAGAATATCTTATTATAAATTAATTAATTACAATAAATGGTTTTATTAATTTTTTACTTATAAAATTAAAATATTTATTATTTAATGTATTTAAATTGATGTTATTTATTACAAGTCATTTTTTAAGTGTGTATTTATAGGTATATATATATCTATGTTTTGGCTTATTTTATTTTTTGTATATTTTATTTTATTATTTTATTCCCTTATTTTATATATTTATAACATATTTTTAGATATGTAAATATATTTTATGGTGTTATTTGTATATTAAATAAATAGATATGTAAATTATACATGTATAGTTATAGGTATTTTCTCTATGATTTATATACATTATTTTATTTTAATGTATTATTAGATTTTAATTTCTCTTTATATTTTTAGTAAAATATAAATGATATTTACAGTAGTATAAAAATACAAGAGAATGAAAGAATGAAATTCCCTTTTATTTATATACATGTATTAGTATAGGTATTTTGCCTATGTTTTATATAGACTTAATTTCTTTTGTGTTTTCTCATTGGTTTTATTTTGGTTTTAATATGCACAAATGTTATAAATAATAATTACAAAATTATAAAATATAAAATTGTAAAAATAATAAAAAATGAATAACATGAATATTTTACTCGGGTATAATGCACAATGAGGGTCCAAAACTCAACTTTCACACCTTAACTCTAAAAAATATGAAACCACGTCCATTAAATAGCTTATGAAAAGCTATATACTTAGAGATGATTTTGTGTATTTTGAGTTCATATGGAGGAGATACAGGTCTAGGAAGTTCGGCTTTTGGGATTTTATTTTGAGTATAAAATGTACATTGTAGGTTATTTTTGTTCAAACTCAATTTTGTATTTTTATTTACATTATTATCTACAACTCTCATGTAAAAATTTTCTTAATTTGAAGAAATAACGAATAAATAAATGGAATTTTATTGTATTCTTAGCCCTTATCTCCCCCTACTTTATTTATTACCGATCAACTCAATTCTTGACTTGGTCTCTGGGTTTAGGGTCGTAAAATATCTTCGATATTTTATTCTTTTTCTTTTCTTCTCTTTATTCTATAATTTTAACATTAAAAACAATAATAATTATATAATAAATGCAATAAATTGATGCTATTTTCATGCATTAGATAGGATTTTTAAGGCAAAAATGATGGAATAATGGTGACAAAATGGAGATTCATCACCCCCTATACTTGCCTTTGCTAGCCCCTATCAAACATTTATGCAATAAGTACAAAAAAGAATAAAGAAGAAAATAAAAAGAAATAATAAATGGAATTGATTTCAATTATTAAACTTGTCTTTACAAAATCAAAGTTTGGAGCACAAGCTAGACCTTGGTGTGAAAATATGTGTGGAACCTGGTCGGGAACCAAATTTAAAACACAACAGCCCTTGAGAGTCACAAAACTCGATTCAAACCACCTCAATAGCAATGCCAGAACTAGCCTACATCATATGCAAACTCTTATGATTATGTACCTGACTTGTACAATGTAAGTGATAGTGGCTCTCCCCAACTGGAATGACAAAGGAATTGACTTCTCCACAATGACACCCCAATGATTCCCCAATCCAGCAACTCTTTCCTCGAGGAGCGAGGTATTCCCTTCTAAGTTCAAGTGGAATATGACTTAAGAGGAGGAGGTGAAGAAAAGAATGGATGGTAGCTAGCGTAGCTACCTATCCTGGGATGTATGATCAGTGTAGTCAAGTCATCCAGCTACATGCTCACATGGTATAACATTGATGCTCAAGCTTGCTTATTTTTTATACAACATTTATACATACTCCGACATGCATTTTATTTTCAATCAGACATGTCCACTTTTTTGGAGTTTTTTTTTGAAATACTATTTATAACAGCATTTACATAAGGAGTTTTTCCTCTTGAGACAAAAGACTATCCCTCTTTTGAAGCATTATTGCAACCCACACTCTCCTGTCTTTAGACCTCATGGCTATTGGATCGGGTTGGGGTGCACTTTCCTCCCTAGACGAGGAGGAATGATTCCACTCGTGTGCGTCTCAAATCAGAAAATCCATTCCCCTCACCACTCCAACTGAGTTGAGCCAAGTGAAAGGTGCAAGTGTCCAAGTTAGGTCACAGTCGACAAGAGTCATGCGTGTGTCTCGAAAAGTTCTAGTTAATCAGTTGAGGTGACTTGAACCCAATACTTAGTCTCAAAGAATTAAGTCTGCGTAGACCTGAGGTACCTTAAATTTCGTTCCCAAAAGGATCTAGTGTAGTTAGGTGCAGTAAGGTCCAACCAAGCTCCAATCTTCGACTTTATTTGGACTAGTTCAATCATCAAGCTCAATCCGAAAGAATGTGAATGCTATGCAAATGCTATGTACAATTCAGAAAGAATGATGCAATTTTTCAAAGAATTTTTTCATATAAAAAGAATTTTGGCACAAAAAATGTATACAACTATTTACACAGATGTGCCTCTTTTTATTTAGTTACAAGAGTTAAGAATTTTCAAGAATTTATTGGTTTAAAAATGTTATTTATTTTTAAAGGTATATATACATTTGGTAAAGAATTTTATTTTATAGGTGTATATATATCTTTATTTTCATTTATTGATGCATACATTCCTCAAATTTATTTGCAAATAATTTTCAACACTATAGTACAAAATAGTTTTTGCAACTATTTACAAACATTTGAAAGTTATTTTGCAAAGATTTTTCAAATAGTATACATAGATTTTTCAAAATATTTTTACAACCATTTTCAAAATCATTTGCAAATAGGTTTTCAAAACTTTTATTTCACACAAAGAAAAGAAATTTGTACAAATCAAAATAATTTTACAAAAGTTGAAAATATTTCACAAAACATTTCCAAACGGGTCACACCATTTTCAAATCATTTTGCAAAAATATTTTTAACCTGATTTATTAATCAGCATGTACAAAATGAATTTGATGAATATTTTGTTATTAATTTAATGAATTGTATATATGTATATATAGTATTTTTAGCGATATTTATTATTAATACGAAAGTACGAGTTATGGCTAAAGTATATACAACGTATATACAACCCCCTATACTTAGCTTGAGCTATGTCCTCATAGATCAAAAAGAAAGAGAAGACATAACTCATACTGAGTATAGAAAAGCCTATACCACAATGATCGGAAAAAATGAAAGAACGAAGAGATAAATGGATCAGAAGTTGACCTTCCCCCCTATACTTAGGATCAAATATTCCTAAGTATAAAAGACTATACACAAGGCAGGGAGGATCAAGGGTGGGAATGAACAGATCACAGCTCGATCTGTCTCCTCTTATACTTAGGGTGAGATATCCCTATGTATAGTAGAGCAAATCAACAAGAGAGGAGACAGTAGAGGGGATCAAAGATTGAAAGAATTGGGGTACACCCCCTATACTTAGGACAAAGTACGTCCTAAGTACAGAAACTGACAAAAAGGGGCGACGCCTCTTTGGTAGAAAAAGAAAAATGAAAACGAAAAGAAGAAAAGAAGAAAAAGACATATGAAGATAGATGAAAATATTACAGAGAATGTATGCATCACTCCCCCCTATACTTAGGGTAAAAGATCCCTAAGTATAAGCAACTACAGGAGTGATGAAATAGAACGGAGAAAGAACAACACGGGGTGTACCCCCCTATACTTAGGACCAGGTACATCCTGATCATAGACCACATATATGACAATTGATCTGGGGTACACATGACATGCAGGAGAAAGGAGGAATGTAAGACAAAACACGTATATACAATAACTATTGACTAGTGAAGTTTAGGATGGTATCTGATAAGCGATACCGTGCTCTCGTCATCGTCTCCCTATGAGAATGGCGATGCCGTCAGAAAGTGAAAAGACACGAGGGTCTGCAATCAAGTGGGTGTCAGCTACCGGGTAAAACAGATAGAAAGCTAAACTAGGGATCGGTAGCATGAAGTAGACCATCGACTCATAGGAAAGGAATGATATATCGGAGCCGATACTGTAAGACATGGAGGAGGAATGAGCAGTACATAATCCTCCAAGTCAATCATGATACTAGAAAGGTATAAGACGTGAAGAATAGGAGACTCTCTTTGTAACAGTGTATCCGGTGGTCAGAAGATCAGAAAGGTCGAAGGAATACACCAAATGCCACTAGACATGGCTCAACCCTGCGAGTGTCCTCAAGGTGAGCAGACTCATATGAGTCAAAGATATTAGGATAATAGAAAGACTCAAATTTGTGCTCCAATAGATCGAAGACAGCAAAAGTGAAATCGAGTACCTACAGAATGATGTATCCTCCCGCAGATAACCCTCGAGTGGTACATACTAGTCAATGAATAATTAGACATAGCTCACCCATGCGAGGGTCGTCAAGGTGAGTGGACTCAAACGAGTCAGATCCAACAAACGGATCAACAAAAGTGGTCTCGGTAGGCGACATATCGACTATCCTCAAAAGAGGTTGACAGATCTAGAAAATGTGGCAGCGTCCCGCAGATAAATCTAGAAGAGCATACTTCCAACTAAGCATGGATTAATCATAGGAGGATGGCCCATCCTTGCGAGGACCATCAAGTAGAGTGGACTCAAAGGAGTTAGGACAGATCGGTCTCGTGATCCGATAGATCGGATACACATCAAGGTAGTGAGACCGATGGTACATATCAGACGGCTCAGTTAAGTGTCCTGCCAAATCGGAGACACAATCAGTCAGTGGAACCGAACGTAAAAAATGTGTTGCATCCTCCCACAGATAGTCCTCGGGGAGTGGTGCAAACTAAGTAGTGAAGAATCGGAACAAATCTTAACCTTGCGAGGGTCTTCAAGGTGAGTGGACTCAAAGGAGTCAGATAGATTGGGCTCGGTAGACGACACATCGGCTACCCAGCAGAAGAGACCGAAAGATCGAGAAAGTGACATAGTCTCCCACAGATAACCCTCGTGGAGAACTATGATCTGGGCAGACAATAGCCAGAAGAGTGAGACTCATCCTTGCGAGGACCGTCAATGAGAGAAGACTCAAAGGAGTCCTTGAAATATGCCTCCTGCACCAACAGATCGGGCACATAAGCGGGCAGGGAGGCCAAACACATAAATATTAGACGACTCGATTTCGTGCTCCAACAAATGGACACACAAGGTAGGAGTGAAATTGATCGTACAGAAAATGTTGCATTCTCCCGCAGATAGTCCTCGGGGAGCATGCAAACTAGGTCAATAGAATCATGGCAAAGCTGGCATCAAGTCTCAGATCCTCGGAGATAGTCAATCAATCAATCCTTGGTCGGAGGGCATAAGATCATGTGAGGGGTGAGAAAGCAATCCCGTCAGTCGCAATGTGGTCCCTCAAGTTAATCCAAGTAGTTGAGATGGCTCAAGCTGTAAGCATAAATCATCTATGTGCTACAGGTGGGTGAAAGAATCAGAAGATCGAGGATGGATCAGTCAGGGAGATAAGATCATGTGGGTTCCACACACTATCGCTTTCAATTACAAATCAATACAGTCAATCAAACCTCTAAATCAAGATGGGAGGAACCGCAGAATAGATCATCTGATCATAACTCATGAAATCATCATCAAATCATCTAAGTACCTCACATCCTCAATCCGTTGTGCAAGAGCAAAAACCTCAATAAAGAATCACACCTGAGATCATGCAAACATTAAAATTCTCAATAAGCTCTAATGCACATATCGAAATTAGATCCACCAAAAGTAGCACATCGATCTCCGCATCCTTAAAACGTGTCCCGCTTAATCAACTAATTGATGTAAGTCATAAACCTTGATGCGAGCTCTGCCTCTAAGAACAACAATCACGAGTAGAAGAAGGGATGATACGAAAGGAACGAGGAGGGTGGGCGGGATCACAGTGGACACAGACAAAATTGTGGTTCAAGAAGAGGGTCTCCTTGAACCGGACCAGATATGGGTAATATGGGCAAGGAAAGTAGCCGCAAAATCCGGCGAAGATGGTGAAGCTCAAGACCCAATATCACGAATTGGATGCAAATGAGTAAATATATACACAAGAGAGGTAGAGAGACTCAATAATAAAAAATGATTACGTACACCGGGGACCGATAACTCAAAAAGGGTGAAAATACAAATGGACTCAAAATCACAATCAATGTACAAAGCAAACCCCCAGTTCACTTAATCAACACAGTGAAGACTGAGATGTTGGTCTTTTATCTTTTTATTTTTAGAGTTAGACGATTTTCAAGAACTTGTACGCACAGAAGACAGGCTTGGGATTTGGGCACTAGTCATTAGTGTGTATGTAAGAGTAAAATGCTCAAACAAAGAGGGGGTTGCTCTCTCCAAAGAAATGAATCCATTATATTTTAATTTTAAAGTCCATTGGAGTTAGCATTCCCAATTTTATTTAGGTTATCACTTTTTTTTATTATTTTTCAATGTGTGTGACTAACGATGTTTTCAATTTCATTTAACATCCTAGGTGAGCATAATCAGAGGGAGAAGGTCGGCAAAGCCATTGATGAATCCACATTTCATCATCTTTATTCTATCATTTTGGCCTCAAAAACCCTAGCAAATGCGTGTAAATACCCTTAATTAGAGCATCTTAGCATTCATGCATGTGCATGTAAATAGTGTATAAATTACTGTAATTAAAGCTAAAATTATAGAATAAATAAAAGAAAAGAAAAAGAATAAAATATTGTAAATATTTTATGACCCGAAATCCTGATACCTAGGCATCTTGATGAATAGTTCGACAAGGAATAAAGTAGGGGAGATAAGGGTCAAAATACAATAGAAACACCTTGTATTTTATTCATTCTTTATTCATCTTGGGACCTATTTTTGGTTCCACTTTTTATACCTCAAATAAAGAAACTTTATACATGAAAGTTGTAGATAATTAAATATAGAAAAATACAAAATTGATTTCATTCAAAAATAATGTACAGATAAAAAGTTATGATCTGAATAAAAATCCAGAATCCCAACCTGTATCTTGTAAATAAAAACTCCAAATGCAGCAAACTCACCTTTAATTGAGTATAATTAAAAATAAGCTATTTAATGGCGGTGGTTTTGCATTTGGCCGAGCTACGGTTTGAAAGTTGAGTTTTGGACCCCTATTGTATACTTGTACAGATTAAAATATTCAATTTATTTTTTATTCATTATTTTTGTATTTTTATATTTTTATAATGTTGTAAATATTATTTATAATATATTTGTATATTAAAATCAGAATAAAAACGTAAAAGAGACACAAAATAAAAATACATGTATATACATAGTACATAGGTACAATACCTATAAACATACATGTACAATACATACTTACATTTTATTAAATGTACAAAACACATCAGAAAAATAAAATAAAAATATTTTTAAGTGTATAAAAATACTTTACAAATTTATAAAATAATAAATAAAAATAAATAAATTAAATGTACAAAATAAAAATAAAATACTAAAATATATAGGTAATATACTTATAAAGGCTATAAAAGGGAACTTGTAAAAATATACCTCATAAAAATAATTAAAAATAAGAAAAAATACTTTCTAAAATAATAAATATTTTTTATTTAATAATCAAAATTTAATTCGTCATTTTCTATTTTTAATTGAATTTACAAAATAATTTCATGGATTTTTCCTGGTTGGTCCACGTGGACCAACCAGGTGACGGCCCCAGTTGACCCCGGTCAACTGGTCGTCCTCCCCAATGTGCCTCTGTCAGACATTGGTTTGACCTCCTTTTTGTCGATTTTTCCTGGCTGTATCTTGCACCATTTCATGACGAATCCTTCACGACTTTTTCTCCCCTTCGATCAAGGAATCACACCCTTGCGTTTTTTGGGGGAGAGAGCCATCGATTCGCCTGATGCTACTCGATCTTTGGGACGTCAAACCCACATTGTCAAACCACATATAACGCCCCCTTGACTTCAATTTGATTTTTGAACCCCTCATTTCCATAGCTACGCTCCCCTTTCGTGCCTAATCGGTCCAGGGAGGTGACTGCTCCCTTCAGCGAGTCTCAGGTGGGTCGAGCAAGGCTCGAGGCAGCTTCCACGACCTCCGCCACCATCGCCGGCGTCGAGGTATTTCCCTCCGGTCTACACCGTCGAGGCTGCCACCTTTTCCCTTTCTTTTCTTCGCATTTTACTTGCCATATCCGTAGGATCAAAAGCCCTCTTGAAATTTTTCATTCCAACGATCGAATCACCTTCCACGTCCACATCGCCGGAGCGCTCCTCCGGCCGAGCTCCGCCCCGCCGCTTTGCGCCACCGTTTCGCCACCGCGGGACCCAGGCATTTCGCTCTGGGTCCTCTCACTTGTTTTTGCAGGTCAAAGATGTTTGACTCGTGCCTGGGTGCACTTTTGAGCCTCGCTGGAGTCCAGCCGAGCTCCACAGCTCCGCCGCCCTCCTCAGCGAGCCTCGGCCACCGCCGAGGTCTTTTGAAGCCCCCAAGAGCTAGCACTGACCGTCAGGAGCCTCCAGCCTCATTTTGAAGCTCAGAAGGTCGCCGGAGAAGGAGCAGGAGCGCGGAGAAAGTCGCCTCGCCGACGCTCCTCCGCTGTTCTTGCTCCGACCCTTGCAGCCGTTGGATCGAGGTGGAGCTCCAGATCGCTCGTCGACCATCGGATCATCAGCGACCCTCCACCGTTAGATCTCGATCTGAAATCTTATCTCAGACGTCGAAGCGAAGCGTCATCGGCCGTCCATCGCCTGCCACGTGTCAAGTGAATCGCCTTCAGCCGTTGGATCGCGTGCTTAGGGGTATTTTGCATTATTCACCCCGCGTATTTTTGTATTTAATAGTTAGTCTATAAACTTTCAGAGGCATTTTAAAAAGTTTTGTAATATTTATAACCAGACCCCCGACCTTTTACTATTTGCATTACAATCCAAGCCACGTCACCTCACGTGACTAGTTCACGTGAGGCGCGGGCATTTTGCACGGACACCCTTGTGGGTTTAGGTATTTAGTTTTAGTCCTTAGATTTGGATATTAAGTGTAAACATTTTGAGATATTTGCATGTCAACCCTCGGGAATTTTGGATATTACAGACAGGTCCCTCCCAGGCGCGTGCTAGTCATGCGCCCTGGTGGGTATTTTACAGGCATACGCTCCCGGGTTTGGATATTTGTAATTGGTCCGATAAATGCAATATTAAGTGTTATATTTTGTGTGAAAATTGCAACTTTGCCCCTGGATGTTTGTATATTTGCACTTATACCCCTGCTAGGCATTGTATTTTTGCTTGCTTTCTATATTTATTTAGAGCATCATTTTAACTCGAAAAATTCTCAAAAAAAAATAGCATAGGTTTACGTTTACTTGTAGATTAACGCCACATTTTTGCATTGCATTTTTGTTGCATTTTAATATTTATTAAAAATAAAAAAATATGCATTTTCAATACTGTCTATCCTAGAAAACCCATAAAAATTATTAAAACCCCTTGAAAAATTCCAAAACAATTACCTAAGGTCTATTTTAGTCTATTCTAGTGTCAATCCAAAAATCACTAAAAATATTAAAATAAAAACTTTAAAAATTAGAAAACACTTAAAAAATTCAAAAAAATCTAAAAAACCATAGAAAACTCCAAAAAATATAAACTCAGGTCCTGTAGGTTCCCTATTTTATTGTCTTTATTTTAAAATTAATTTGGGAAAATTTTTTTACTGTTTGATATTTTTCATTCCCATTTTAATTTCAGCCAGCACTTTTATTCAATGTTTCTTTTATTTTAACTTTTAAAAATACCAAAAACATTTAGAAAACCCCCCAAAATTACAAAAATAGTAGAAAATTTTAAAAGACCAAAAACATTTTATTTCTTAATTTTTGAGCATTTTTCACTATTTTTATAAATACCCTATTTCCTCTTTTCTTATATTATATATATTCTAATATTGAAAAAGAAAATACAAAAATATAAAATATAGAAAGAAAATATAAAATCAGAAAATTAAAAATAAAAATACAAAATTAAAAAATTAAAATAAAAAAATTTAAAAATTTAAAACCCACAAAAAATATTTGCATATTGTAGACATTGATCACAATCACTTCACTTGTTGTACATTGCTTAGTCTATCCTGTTTTGCTCCATAAGTTCGACACTCTACCTACTTCCACTATACACATGTTTGTAGAGTTATAATAAATTTGACTCCACTTTATTCTTCATTGCTTGGTATTTATATTGTGGCTTCATTGTTGATTAAATACGGGATTTTGAGCGATCAATACACCGACTGCGGTTTCGCCTTGTGAAACCGTACGACCCTCGAAATTCGTGTTTATCAAATGGCGTCGTTGCCGGAGAGCAACAACGCATAGTTCGGGTTTTTGCTTGTGTTTGTGGTTGCTTGTCTACTTTTGCGGCTTTATTTCTTTACTTTTTATTTGATATTTCTTTTGAGCTGTCTAACCCCTCTCTTTGTTGACTTCATGTGAGGAACCACGGATCGAGGGAGGTGCTTCACCCGAGATGCTGACGCACTGATGGGGTGTAAAAAGATCAAGTTTCGTGGCTTTCACTTTTTTTTAAAGAAGAAGAAAGTGAATTGTCGGTTGTAGCAGAAAGCCGCGAAACAAAAAGTTGCGATCTTTAAACCTATCAAACAAATACGGTTTTCTGTCGGAAAACCGTTCACTAATATTTTACCAGGCAAATGTTCCTGGGTCGAACTCAAGGAGGCAGAATATATTCCCTAGATTTCTCTTCTCGTAATTTTATTTTAACTCTTCTCTTAGTCCAAGCGCTTCTTTTTATTGATTTTTAATTTTATTATTTTTATTTGATTTTATTCTTTTTCAAATTTTTATTTAATTTTTAAAAAGGGATATTTTCCAAAAGATTTATTTATTATATAGTAGATGAATAGAATATAGGTGATATTATATAGTAAGGGTGAACGAGGTTCGAACCGCGTACTCGAACTACACAAGAAACGAAAACAAAACGAAGCGGTATTCGAGAAAATCAAATCACGTCAAAAACTCGTCAAAAAGCCGCGAAAACTTTATACTAAGTAGCTGGGGTAGTTGTGTAACTATCCTCAAAGAATCGTCGAAATCCGAGGTCACAAGAGCAAGAAATAACCCATACAGCCTAGGGGCATAAGCGTAAGAAAACTATTTAAAATTTGTTTGCAAATCGGTCCTTGAGGACTGTTCTGAAAGAAAAGTACAAGATCTTTACATTTAGGTCCCTGTAGAGGGACCTAAATGCAATTCTTTAAAAGTCTGGAGGCGGGGGTGAACTTCTGGAAACTTGGTTGGGTCTATGATGCAATTTCCTCACCGTTTCGCTTAGGACGGTCAAGATTAGATCTCTTGCGCGCGATCGGACGGTGCTGGTGCTGACACGTGTCGTACGCCTATAACACCTCTGTTCTTGAGGTTGTTGCAGCTGATGGCGACGGGTTCTTCTTCTCCGATTTATCGCGACCGGCCCTCAACTACTTTGGCTCTCCGGCGGGGCCAGAGGGGTGGCTCCTCCACCCCTCGAGCTCGCCCGCGGTAGGGTAGGCGGTGGCGGCGCTCCGAGCGGCGGCGGCAAGACGATGAAGATGGTGGTTTCGACACTGGAGGCTTGTTGCAGTTCTGGAGGCTTCTCTTCGCAGTGGATTTAGATGATGATCAAAGCTTTTTGCTGATGAAGCAAAACCTTGCGAAATACCTGGTTCTGCAATGAATCAAGATATATGCTCGATTCTTGTCGAATCGGCCAAAGTATTACGAATCACAAGCTCCAAAGTCTAAAGGAAATCATATAATTCCAGCCAAATAACAGAACGCATGAAGAAGATGATGGTTTTATGATTGATTTGAATCGAATCGAAAGTGAATCGAGAAGGTGTATCGAATGTGCGTCGAAGACGGATCATTAACCTCTCTAAATGCGTGATTAGCCATGCTAATCGTGGCTCGCGTATCGAGAAATAAAATTGCAAAACATGAAGGGGCTGACCTGGGAACTGGAGGTGTATGACCTCCAGGTGGTAGCTCGACGAGCGGTCTTCTCAGAGCTTCACGCGGCACGAGGCTGCGATTCAAGGCTTTGCTCTGCCTTGGGACTCCTCCTCCGACGTCCTTCCTCCACGCGACCTCCTCCTTGGCGCTGTCACCGCCGTCGAATGGCCGGATTGAAGCTTGGAAGTAGGGGTTTCGGTCACTGGGACTTAGGTTCCTGGTAGTTGGAGTGAGTCTGTTAAAAATGGCGGACTTGGGGGCCTTATATAGAGCAGATGCTTGGGCTCCAAGGTTGGATGGAGGGTTGGCGATGGAGGTGGTTGTTAGAGGAGTAGGATCGACGGTTTAAGATGGTCAGAGAGGTTAAAGGTTGAGCGGGAAAAATGAAGGAAGTTGGCCGGTTGAACAACCTGGCGCAACTTCTTCTTGAAGAAGAAGACTCTAGGTGCTGACACGTGTCAGCACCTGGTTCGTCCAGATCCGTTAATTACTTATAAATTAAGTATAAAATAATAACTTACATTATTTTAAATAGGTATAAATACAAGAAAGTTAAATAAATTTATTTTCTAAATTATGGTATAATTACTTTTAATAAATAATAAATATTATTTAAAATATAAATATTTTATTAATAAATATGTATTAATAAATAGGTTTTGAATTATTTAATTTAATAAATAAATAAGTAAAAATTAATTTTATATTTTATTAATTATTAGGGTATTAAATAAGACTTGTACGAATTTTTATGGATTTTTATGAATTAATTTACATATTTTAATAAATAGAATAAGTATCTATATAGGTCAATTATACCTATATTTCTAGGTGTTTGATTTTATAAAAATAATAAATGATCTCCAAAAATTATGAAATAATTTATGGTGAAAGTACAAGATCATAAAATAATTTAAAAATTATAAAATAAGAAAATAATAAATAGTGTGTATTACATAAAATAAATAGTCCAGAAACCCCTTTGTCTTTTGGTCCCAAAACCGACTTTTTGCAAACGGACTCCGAATTCAATGAAACCACCTTTATTAATTAGATAATATTATTTTATGAACTTTAAAGGTGAGTAGAGTGAAATTGGAGTTCGTATGAGGAAGTTATGATGTTCGGAAGTTGAGATTTTGACAATTTGTAAGCTGGATTTCTTGGCATATTTATAGTGTAATATTTTTATTTACATTTTTATGAATAATTAGGAGAAAGATTTGGTGAAGAATATGTTAAGATGAAATAGTTAAAATTCTTTTAAGTTTTGTATTTTATAAATAGTGAAAGGTGTATCTACATGTGATAGATTATTTTTATTTGGTTTTCTTTCCTTATCTCCCCCTACTTATTGGTTTGTCGACCAATCCAGGCTGACTTGGTCTCGGGGGTTAGGCTATAAATATATCTTACAGCTATATTTATATTTTAAGCCATATTGCATATATATACATATATTTCATATGTCTTTGTCTTTCTTTTTTTCTGGTTCTTTATTTATTTACATGAGTTTAGTGGTTAAAAGTGAATTTTTACACATGAATGGAGTTTTGTTAAAGTATGAGAATTAGTGAGTATTTACATGTATTTGTTAAGGGTTTTAAGACAAAATGCGACATAAAAGTTAATGAATCATGGATTCATCACGCACCCACGTGAAGCCGGCATCTGCCAACCAAGCACCGAGGAGACGAAGAGGAATTTTTGAAGATCGAGCTCCATTTTTAGTTGCATTTTCTTTTCCTGCAATTAGTCTTGTAATTTTAAGTGAGAGAGAGACTTATTTATTGTAATAATACAGGTACATCGTACTTCGGACATGCGGGCCTATTTTCCAGGTGTTTGTACACCTGGGGGCTCACTGCAGTTTTTGTTGGCTTTTCATCGCATTTTTTACCTTGTTTTCCAATTTTTGATTTTATTTCTTTTGTGTGATTGAGCCCCTAGTTTTTGGATTGCTTGCGATAGATTAAGGACAAACACCTAATATATCTTGCATGTACCTATAGCTGCGTTTGGACTTAGTCAAACTATAAAACAGTCGCATCATCATCTTCGAGCCTACGTGTCGCGAGCCCACCCTGCCAAGCGCTGCTCCTGAACTCGATTTGTCGAGAGGAGGAGGGGTGAGCCTAGACCGGACTCTTGGATTGAGGATCGGTGACCGACTTGTGGTGCTTCACGTTAATAGCAATTTTTGAAACTTAGGGCGATTTCATCGGCTTGTATTTGCATATAATTAGGTTTTAATTCTGCTGAGCATCCTTGCATGTAGAGTGCTGGAGGCAAGGTGAGCATTTACGCTTTAGCATTCATCATTGTTTGCCGCTTGCATTGCTTTTCCGACTCTCCCTCTGATTTTGCCAACCTAGGAGCTTAAAGGAATTGAATCCCAGTTAGGATCGTGCATTTTTATTAAAAATAAAAAAAGTGATAATCAATAAAATTGGGACTGCTAACAACACTTGACCCTAAAATCAACCAAAAAAAATCTTGTATTAGGGCAAGTAATCCCCTCATTGTCTTCGTTTTACATTACTCGCGTGCACACTAAGGTTAGTGCCCAAATCCCATTTTCATCCCCCTAAGTGTGTGCACAATTCTTTGACTTCTCACCTAAACTCTAAAACAGACAAGATAAAAAGACCGCATTTGTGGTCTTCACCGAGTTGAGTAGGTGAATTGAGGGTTTGTATTATTTTCATTTTTGTTTGTGATTGTTTTGTGTGTATTATAGATCGTCGCTGCGCATTTGCGCCTTCTTCTTCGCTCTCTTGACTTGACCTTCGTGCTCTCCCGAATCATTTCCTTTTGCTTTTCGAGATGGACTCCTGTAGCGCATTTTATCCGGACTTTGCGGATCCTTCGTTCACTCCAGCCGGTCCACCTCCTTTTTTCCAGGAGGACATTGCTCCTGATTTTTGTACATATCCGCCTCAGCCGCAGTATCAGACCTCAGATTTCTACTCACCTCCACCTCCACCTGTATATTATCCACCTCCACCTTCACATCCACCCGAGTCTGACCTGTTGGAGTCACCTCCCTCAATCTCTATGAGTGATATCTTGAACCGAATGACAAAGCGCATTGATTTGATGAATGATAATCTTGCTATTTTGAGGAAAAATTAGATTAATGCTCCTTTCGTCGAGGATACAGATTTACTTGTGGGTGATCATGGGAGCTTGCAATCGCCCAAAATATAAAAAAATGGGAAAATTTTAAAAATCCAAAAAGAGTTCGGGAGACCGTTGGCCGATTCAGACCGTGAGGAGAGTGCCCACCTGCCAGACCCCTTGACCACACACCCATTCACATCTTGTCCCACATTTGACCTCGAGGATGCTGCTGTACAGACTGCTCTTGGCATGCCTCGTATAGATGTTGATTCCAACTTCCTCCCTTGTATGGAGGAAGTCCAAAAATTCAAAAAAATGTTGATTGAATCGGAAGTGGTGGCCACTATTCATGAGATCATCCGTGCCCCACTTCAGCAGGCCATGACACAACTATCTGCTCCTCTTCCCAAGAAGAGAAAGCGGAGGAGCAGATCTAAGCGTAACAGTCTGACCATGGCCACTGCCCTCGCCATCACACACCGTCCTATTCCCAAAAAGAAGAACACAGCTACCCCTTTCATCACTTGCACCATCTCTGACTATACTTGTGATCAAACTCTCCTGGACGACGGTGCATCTATTAGCATATTACCCTTCTCGCTGGTACAATCTCTTTACTTAGGGCCTCTAAAGAAAACCAGGATGATCGTTCAGTTTGCTGATGGATCTATCAAGAGGCCGAAGGGTATCCTTGAAAACGCCGTTATTTCTATTCAGGGCATAAGCCACCATGTTGATTTTGTCGTATTGCCCATGGAGACCTCCACAGGGGAGACCCCTCCAATCATCCTGGGACGACCATTCCTTGCCTCTGTGAGGGTCGTTATTGATTATGGATCAGGAGAGATTCGCTTCCGTCCTGTTGACGAGAGCGAAGTGTTGATCACCACACCCACAGTCGACCAGAGACCTGCATCTGATGCACCTTCACCGATTCTAGCTGACTCCGAGGCATGCGATCGATCTGATGATACTAGAGATGTTTGTTTAGCGACCACTGATAAGACCCAATGAATCCCCTGAAAGGGGAGGAAATCGGAAAGCATAGACCTCGCAGTTCCTCCTCCTGGTGTGTGGCGATATGTTGATGAAATCCAAGGAATTTACGTGGTTGATCCCATTGAGCGGAGGGCAGATACCAAGACTAGACAGGACAGACCTGGTTTGACTACTTCCACTGATAAGTCCGTTCCTGGTCACTCAAAAGTAAAAATGATTGAGGTCGGTTATGACACCGCCCATTATTTTGATAGATTCAAGCCTCTTGTTGAAGATAATGATTCATGTGAGACTCTTGAGCACGAACAGAGTTTGTATACTTCCACTGATGATTTCGTTCCTTTTGATTTTGACCTGGACGATCCCTTGCAGGAAGATTCTGATTACACTTCTTCCGATGATGATGAGTTTTTCCCATTCCACTTTGATATCAGCGAGACACCCAAAGCCAGACCTGACCACACTTCTTCCACTCGCCCTTCTGTGCCTTCACACCATAGGACCACCAAGGGCGACCCTAGCCATATTACTTCCATTGACCAGTTCGTCCCTTTTCGATTTGATTCCACTGAGGGCCTTCACCCTGTCGACCCTGATCGGCTTCTGTCCACTGTGGACCCCGATGTTGACTTGCACCACACTAGATCTATCCCTCAGCGGTCTCACAAGAAGGTCTGCTTTCCCCCTTCTTGATCATTTGTATATCCATCTTTGTTGTATATTCATTTATCTCCTGTATTGCTCGTCTACCCATTCTCGTGTTTTCCTTACTTGGGACGTACTTTGTCCTAAGTATAGGGGGTGGACGAGCCGAGTGTTCCTTCATCATTTCGTGTCATCACTCCTATTGTTGCCTATACTTAGGGCTTCTTTTACCCTAAGTATAGGGGGAGTGGTGTGTATATCCTTCTCTATCTTCTTCCATCGTCTGATCTCGCTTCTATTTTCTTCTTTTCTTCTTTTCTTCTTTTCCTTTTCTATTTTCTTTATCTGTCAAAAAGTGTCGCCCTTTGTAGACAGTTTTCCGTACTTAGGACGTACTTTGTCCTAAGTATAGGGGGGGTGTGCACCCCGAGTTTTCATTCATTTCTTTTCGATCCTCTCCATTGTCTCCTCTTCTTGTATATACTTAGGGATATCTTACCCTAAGTATAGGGGGAGACAATCTGAGTACGATATGTTCATTGCCACCCTTGACCCTCCCTACGTTGTGTACAGTCTGCTATACTTAGGATTATTTGATCCTAAGTATAGGGGGGACGGTCCACTTCTCATTCTTCATTCATTCCTTTATTCTTTAGGCTTGCCTATACTCAGTACGAGTTATGTCTTCTCTTTTTCTCTCCGATCTATGAGGACATAGCTCAAGCTAAGTATAGGGGGTCGTATATACTACGCATATACTTTAGCCATAACTCGTACTTTCGTATTTTTCTTAATAAATATGGCTAACAATTCTTTAATATTCATTAAAAACCCTAATAAAAAGATGTTATCATTCCTCAAATTCTTTCTGTATTTACTGATTAATAAATCAGGTGAAAATGTTTTTGGCAAAATGTTTGAAAAATAGTTTGAAAATCTGTGTGAAAATCTTTTGAAAACTATTTTGAAAATATTTTGTTACATGTTTTCAACCTTTGTAAAAATGTGTGTTTTGTAAAACTTATTTTCTTTGTGTGAAATAAAAATGTTTGAAAAATGATTTGCAAATGGTTTGAAAAATGGTTGCAAAAATATTTTGAAAAATCTATATATACTGTTTGAAAAACCTTTGCAAAAATGATTTTCAAATGTGTGTACATGTTTGTAAAATGTTTGTAAAAATTATTTTGGACTATAGTTTTCAAAAATTATTTGAAAAACCTGTGTCAAATAAGTTTGAGGAATACATACATCTCACCAAAATTCATTATGTGTATATATCTATAAAATTGACCACTTACCCTTGTAAATTCTAAAATCCACTTCTTGTAAATATAAGAAGCATGCCCGTGTGAATATTTTAACCTAGCTTTTATCCAAAATCTTTATGTTTTCAAAAATCCCAAAAACATTTGCAAAATTAAAATTCCAAAAACATCTGAAAGAAAAATCTTTTGAAAAATACAAAAAAATGCATATGCATCATCATCATCATCTTTTCTAAAATCCATAAAAAGTTCAAAATCCTTGAAAATTGCATCACAAAAATAATTTATGCATTCTGCATAGCATTTGCATAGTATTCGCATTTTTTGGATTGAGTTTGATAGTTGAACAAGTCTAAATAAAATCCGGAGATTGGAGCTTGATTGGACCTTAAAATCTACCTAATAACAGGAACCTTATAGGAACTAAGTTTGAGGTACTTCAGGTCTAGTTGACTTAATTCTTTGAGGATCACGAGACTTGATTAAATGGATTCTTGATTGCCTAAGTAGAGTATTTCAGAGCACACGCACGACTCTTGTTGATAATGACCTAACTTGGACACATGCACCTTTCACATGGCTCGACTCAGTTGGAGTGGTGAGGGGATTGGATTTGCCGGTATGAGACGCACACAAGTGGAAACATTTGTCCTCCTCTAGGGAGGGAAGTGCACCCCAACCCATCCAGTGATGAGGAAGTCTAAAGACAGGAGAGTGTGGGTTGCGATAAAGCTTCAAAAGAGGGATAGTCTACTGGCTCAAGAGGAAAAACTCCTTATGTAAATGCTGCTGTGAATAGTATTTAAAAAAAATGTTCAGGCCTGTACAAAAATAAAATTCCTACAAAGTATGTACAAATGTTGTAAAGTCAATAAGCAAGCTTGAGTTCCAAAGTCATATCATGTGAGCCTGCAGCTGGATGACTTGACTACACTGGTCTTGCATCCCAGGATAGGTAGCTACACTGGTTACCGTCCATTCTTCTCTTCACCCCCTCCTCTTAAGCTGGTTGCCACTTGAACTTAGAAGGGAATACCCCGCTCCTCGAGGATGGAGTTGTTGGATTGGGGAATCATTGAGTTGTCATACTGGAGAAGTCAGTTTCTTTGTCATTCTAGTTGGGGAGAGCGACCATCACTTACATTGTACGAGTCAGATTCATAGTCGTAAGGGTTTGCGTATGAGTTGAGATATTTCTGACCTGGCTATTGAGGAAACTTGAATAGAGTTTTGGGATTCTCAGGGACTGTTGGATTTCAAATCTGGTTCTCATTAAGGATCCGCCCGCACTAAAATTCCAAAGGTCCGACTTAAGCTCCAAACTTTGATTTTGTGAAGACAAGTTTGATAATTAAATTTAGTCCACCTTCTTCTTTTTCTTTTCTTTGTTTTCTTTTTTGTACTTATTGCATGTGTTTGCTAGGGACTAGCAAAGGTAAAGTATAGGGGGATGATGAATCCACATTTCATCATCTTTATTCTATTATTTTGGCCACAAAAACCCTAGCAAATGCGTGTAAATACCCTTAATTAGAGCATCTTAGCATTCATGCATGTGCATGTAAATAGTGTATAAATTACTGTAATTAAAGCCAAAATTATAGAATAAATAAAAGAAAAGAAAAAGAATAAAATATTGTAAATATTTTATGACCCGAAACCTCGAGACCTAGGCATCTTGATGAATAGGTCGACAAGGAATAAAGTAGGGGGAGATAAGGGTCAAAATACAGTAGAAACACCTTGTATTTTATTCATTCTTTATTCATCTTGGAACCTATTTTTGGTTCCACTTTTTATACCTCAAATAAAGAAATTTTGTACATGAAAGTTGTAGATAATTAAATATAGAAAAATACAAAATTGATTTCATTCAAAAATAATGTACAGATAAAAAGTTATGATCTGAATAAAAATCCAGAATCCCAACTTCCCAGACCTGTATCTTGCAAATAAAAACTCCAAATGTAGCAAACTCACCTTTAATTGTATATAATTAAAAATAAGCTATTTAAGGCGATGGTTTCGCATTTGGCGGAGCTACAGTTTGAAAGTTGAGTTTTGGACCCCTATTGTATACTTGTACAGATTAAAATATTCAATTTATTATTTATTCATTATTTTTGTATTTTTTATATTTTTATAATGTTGTAAATATTATTTATAATATATTTGTATATTAAAATCAGAATAAAAACATAAAAGAAACACAAAATAAAAATACATGTATATACATAGTACATAGGTACAATACCTATAAACATACATGTACAATACATACTTACATTTTATTAAATAGACAAAACACATCAGAAAAATAAAATAAAAATATTTTTAAGTGTATAAAAACACTTTACAAATTTATAAATAATAAACAAAAATAAAGAAATTAAATATACAAAATAAAAATATAATACTAAAATATATAGGTAATATACCTACAAAAGGCTATAAAAAGGACTTTGTAAAATAATAAATATTTTTTATTTAATAATCAAAATTTAATTCGTTCATTTTCTATTTTTATTGAATTTACAAAATAATTCCATGGATTTTTCCTGGTTGGTCCACGTGGACCAACCAGGTGACGGCCCCAGTTGACCCCGGTCAACTGGTCGTCCTCCCCCATGTGCCTCTGTCAGACATTGGTTTGACCTCCTTTTTGTCGATTTTTCCAGGCCGTATCTTGCACCATTTCATGACGAATCCTTCACGACTTTTCCCCTTCGATTAAGGAATCACACCCTTGCATTTTTTGGGGGAGAGAGCCATCGATTCGCCTGATGCTACTCGATCTTTGGGACGTCAGACCCACATTGTCAAACCACATATAACGCCCCCTTGACTTCAATTTGATTTTTGAACCCCTCATTTCCATAGCTACGCTCCCCTTTAGTGCCTAATCGGTCCAGGGAGGTGACAGCTCCCTTCAGCGAGTCTCAGACGGGTCGAGCAAGGCTCGAGGCGGCTTCCACGACCTCCACCACCATCGCCGGCGTCAAGGTATTTCCCTCTGGTCTACACCATCGAGGCCGCCACCTTTTCCCTTTCTTTTCTTCGCATTTTACTTGCCATATCCGTAGGATCAAAATCCCTCTTGAAAATTTTCATTCCATCGATCGAATCACCTTCTACGTCCACCTCACCGGAGCGCTCCTCCGGCCGAGCTCCGCCCCGCCGCTTCGCGCCACCGTTTCGCCACCACGGGACCCAGACATTTTGCCCTGGGTCCTCTCACTTGTTTTTGCAGGTCAAAGATGTTTGAATCGTGCCTGGGTGCACTTTTGAGCCTCGCCGGAGTCCAGCTGAGCTCCACAGCTCTGCCGCCCTCCTCGGCGAGCCTCGGCCACCGCCGAGGTCTTTTGAAGACCCCAGGAGCTAGCACTAACCGTCAGGAGCCTCCAGCCTCATTTTGAAGCTCAGAAGGTCGCCATAGAAGGAGCAGGAGTGCGGAGAAAGTCGCCTCGCCGATGCTCCTCCGTTGTTCTTGCTCCGACCCTTGCAGCCGTTGGATCGAGGCGGAGCACCAGATCACTCGTCGACCGTTAGATCATCATCAACCCTCCACCATTAGATCTCGATCTGAGATCTAATCTCAGACGTCGAAGCGAAGCGTCATCGGCCGTCCATCGCCTGCCACGTGTCAAGTGAATCGCCTTCAACCGTTGGATCGCGTGCTTAGGGGTATTTTGCATTATTCACCCCGCGCATTTTTGTATTTAATAGTTAGTCTATAAACTTTCAGAGGTAGTTTAAAAAGTTTTGTAATATTTATAACCAGACCCCCGACCTTTTACTATTTGCATTTCAGTCCAAGCCACGTCACCTCACGTGACTAGTTCACGTGAGGCGTGTGGCATTTTGCACGGACACCCTCATGGGTTTAGGTATTTAGTTTCAGTCCTAAGATTTGGATATTAAGTGTAAACTTTTTGGGATATTTGATTGTCAACCCTCAAGAATTTTGGATATTACAGACAGGTCCCTCCCAGGCGCGTGCTAGTCACGCGCCCTGGTGGGTATTTTACAGGCATACCCTCCCGGGTTTGGATATTTGTAATTGGTCCGATAAATGCAATATTAAGTGTTATATTTTGTGTGAAAATTACAACTTTTCCCCTGGATGTTTGTATATTTGCACTTATACCCCTACCAGGCATTGTATTTTTGCTTACTTTCTATATTTATTTAGAGCATCATTTTAACTTGAAAAATTCTCAAAAAAATAGCATAGGTTCCTGTTTACTTGTAGATTCACGCCACATTTTTGCATTGCATTTTTGTTGCATTTTCATATTTATTAAAAATAAAAAATATGCATTTTTAGTACTGTCTATCTTAGAAAACCCATAAAAATTATTAAAACCCCTCTAAAATTCCAAAAAATTACCTAAGGTCTACTTTAGTCTATTCTAGTGTCAGTCTAAAAATCACTAAAAATTTCAAAGTAAAAACTTTAAAAATTAGAAAACACTTAAAAACTTCAAAAAAAATCTAAAAACCATAGAAAACTCCAAAAAATATAACTCAGGTCTTGTAGGTTCCCTATTTTATTATCTTTATTTTAAAATTAATTTGGGAAAATTTTATTACTGTTTGATATTTTGCATTCCCATTTTAATTTCAGCCAGCACTTTTATTCACTGTTTCTTTTATTTTGACTTTTAAAAATACCAAAAACTTTTAGAAAAACCCCCAAAAATCATAAAGACAGTAGAAAAATATAAAAAGACCAAAAACATTTTATTTCCTAATTTTTGAGCATTTTTCACTATTTTTATAAATACCCTATTTCCTCTTTTCTTATATTATATATATATTCCAATATTGAAAAAGAAAATACAAAAATATAAAATATAGAAAGAAAATATAAAATCAGAAAATTAAAAATCAAAATAAAAAAATTAAAAAATTAAAATAAAAAAATAAAAAAAATAAAACCCATAAAAAATATTTGCATATTGTAGACATTGATCACAATCACTTCACTTGTTGCACATTGTTTAGTCTATCCTGTTTTGCTCCCTGAGTTCGACACTCTACCTACTTCCACTATACACTTGTTTGTAGAGTTATAATAAATTTGACTCCACTTTATTCTTCATTGCTTGATATTTATATTGTGGGTTCATTGTTGATTAAATACTGGATTTTGAGCGGTCAATACACTGACTGCGGTTTCGCCTTGTGAAACCGTACGACCCTCGAAATTCGTGTTTATCAGCCATCAAGTTGGAAATCGATGATGCATGCCAAGTCAGAAGATTTACAGAGCTCCCCAGCTCTCTCCATGCAGGATGTATAACAGAATTGAAACCTATGCTACATGCAAATGCAATCCGATGAAATCGCCCTAAGACAGTAATTGATATTATCGTGAAGAACCATAAGCCAAATATCTAGAGATGAAATCCAAAAGTACAGTCTCTGAAGTGCATCAGTGTCCGCCACAGCGGATCCTGCAAGCATTGTATAGCACTTCTCTTAGCGCCCGATCTCAAATCCAAATAAATAGCAATTCAAATTTTGACTAAGACTAGAAGCGAAGCTATAGGTACATGAAAATTTATTAGGGCTTCAGACCTTAATCCATCGAGCAAACAATTCCTATGCTAGGGCTCATTCACACAAAATAAAGAAAACAAAAATTGGAAAACAAATAAAAATAAAGTGATAAAAACATGAAAAAGCTGGCGAGGCCCCTAAGAGAACAATCCCTCATGCAATGGACCTTGCGAATTCGCTATGTCTGGAGAGTCTGAATTATTACAAATAAATGTCCACTCTCTCACATAATTTAGAAGATAAATAAATAAAATAAAAATAAATAAAGAGGACAATGTGGTAGAGTTGTCGTCAAAAATTCCTTCATATTTTCCTTTGTTGCTCTCTCCTGCCAGCTGAGTCTGAAAGCTGGCTCCGCCTTGCTTGGGTGCGTTGGTCCTCCGAGGAAGTCCTCCCTCGCGTGACGGTCCCTCGCAACAAAGCCAAACAAGGAGTGTCATGCAGTTCATAGATAATATTAAATAATAATGAAATTAAATAAATGTAAAAATAAATAAATAAACAAGAGATGTCGATGGATGCAGCGCGCCAGAATCGTCTGATCGCCTCCAGCAATCTAATCTCGAGCGTTCACAGCGAAGCGGTACTAGCTGCTAGGATGGCAACACACGGCAAGTGGAATCCATCGAGTCGTCCGATGGCGCCCTCTTTGGGGGTAATTTGCATATCTTTCCTTGTGTTTTTGTATTTAGTAATTAGTCCAGTAATTAAAATATTATTGGTAAATAAAATGTGGATTTTGTAACCATACCCCTATAGTTATTTATTATGACGTTTGGGTCTCTCCCAGGCCCAGTCACATGTCGTCCCATGTGAATGGGTATTTTGTACATAAGCCCTGACGTTTTGGGATATTGTGATTTAGTTTAACAAAATTGAATATTAGTTATAAAATGTTGGCATATTTGCATTGTGTCCTGATAACCAGGGAGATCGAGGGTCGTACGGTTTCACAAGGCAAAACCGCAGTCGATGTCTTGACCGCTCAAAAATCCCTAATTAATCAACAATGAACCCACAACAGTATAAATGAAGCAATGAAAGACAAGTGTGGAGTCAAATTTATTTTAACTCTACAATAATGTGTATAGTGAAAGTATGTAGAGTGTAGAACACATGGAGCACACAGGATAGATCAAGCAAGTGCAAAGAATGTGATGTGATTAAGTGTCTACAATTATGCAATTTTTTTGTGGGTTTTTAATTTTTAATTTCTTTTTTATTTAATTTTTAATTTTGTATTTTTGTATTTCGATTTTTAATTTTCTGATTTTATATTTTCTTTTTATATTTTATATTTTTTATATATTTTCTTTTTCAAAAACTAGAATATAAACAAAGTAAGAAAAAGGAAGATAAGATATTTATATAAATAAGGAAAAAATGCTCAAAAATTAGAAAATAAAATGTTTTTGGTCTTTTGATAGTTTTATGACGTTTTTGTGATTTTTGGGGATTTTTCAGAATATTTTTGGTATTTTTAAATGTCAAAATACTAGAAAACAGTGAATAACAATGCTGGCCGAAATTAAACTGGGAATGAAAAATAGTAAACAGTAAAAAAAATTTCCCAAATTAATTTTAAAATAAAGATAATAAAATAGGGCAACTACAGAAACTGAGTTATATTTTTAGGATTTTTCTAGAATTTTTTTAGGTTTTTATGAATATTTTTAGGGTTTTCTCATTTTTAAGGTTTTTGTTTTAAAATTTTTAATGATTTTTGGATAGTAAGTAAAAGACACTAAAATAGAACTAAGATAAATTTTTTGGAATTTTTCAAAAAGATTTGATATTTTTTTGATATTTTCTACTGCAATCAGTAGCTAAAATGCATGTTTTTTATTTTTAATAAATATAAAAATGCAATCAAAATGAAATGCAAAAATATGGCGTGAAACTACTATGCAACAAGAGCCTATGGTATTTTTTTGGTAATTTTTCGAGTTAAGATGATGCACTAAATAAATACAAACATCCAATAAAAATTACACAGCTAGCAGGGGCATAAATGCAAATATCAGGAAGTACAAGGGCCAACGTGCAATTTTCACAAAAGTTTTCAACTAATAAACGAAGTTCCTAGATTGATTACAAATACCCAAACTCGGGAGGGGTTCGCTGCAAAAATCACCAAGCCCACGTGTATAAACACGTGACCTGGTAGGGGTATGGATGCAGTATTACAAAACTCCAGGCGCAATCATGTAATTTGTCCAAAAATATTACACATAATATTAAAGTTCCTGGACTAAAGCTAAATATCCAAACCCGCAGGGGGTCCTTTGCAAAATATCCTGCTCCTCACGTGAACTGGTCACGTAAGGTGACGTGGCCGAGGACCTAAGTGCAAATATTTAAAGAACAGGGGTTAAGTTGCAAATATTACAAAACTTTAACACAACCGAGGAAGGATTAAGTATCTACTAATAAATACAAAAATGCGGGGGGTGTCGGATGCAAAATACCACTCGTTGCGCATGAACGGACGGTGGGATCCCTCCCACTTAACACGTGTCGGGCTCCAGTGGCGCGATGACGCTTCGACTTCAACGGCTGGGATTAGATTATCCTTGGGCAATCGGACGACTGGAAGCAGAGGAGATCCAACGGTGCCTGCTTGATCTGGAGGCACCTCCCGATCTAACGGTGGACGGGCAAGGAGGACGAACGGGGAAGAACGCCGGCGAGGCAAACTTCCCCGAGCTCGATCTCGGTGCTGCGTCGACCTTTGGACTTCAAAATGGGGTTGCGGCCTCTTGGAAGCTTCCTCGAGGTGCTGGCGGGTCCAAAATACCTCAGCGAGGGCCGAGGTTTGCTGGAGACACGGGCGGAGCTGGTGGAGCTTCGTGACCTCCGGCGAAAGTCAAAATGACCTCCAGGCGATCATTCAGGTCCGAGTACCTGCAAAAAGGGTGAGAGGGTCCAGGGCAAAGTGCTTGGACCCCGCGGAGTGGATGTGGTGGCACGAAACGATGTGACGGAGCTCGGCTGAAGGAGCACTCCGGCGAGGGTGTCTCTGTGATGTTTGGATCGATGAAGCGCAAGATTAATGATGGGAAACAGATCCTAGGACTAAGGCAAAGAAAAAGAAAAAGAAAAGAAAGGAAAAGGGGGCTGCCTCGATGGTGGAGACCGGAGGGAAGACGTACCTCAACTGCCGGCGAAGGGGGAGGTGGTGGAGCCGCCTCAATGCGTGCTCGACCTGCCTGAAGACCGCCGGAGGAAGCTGTCACCTTCCAGGGGCTTTTGGGTACGATTAGGGGAGCTGCACTTATGGAAGAGGGGTTCAAAGGAGGCTCGAAGGTCGGGGGTGCACTATATTGGGTTTGAACATGTGGTGCAGATGCTCCAAAGATCGAGGGCGATCCACGAGATCGTTGATCCCCGACTCGAGAAAAATCAAGGACGTGAAAGGCTGATTATCGAGGAATAAAAGTTGCAGAAGGCACATCATGAAAGGGTGCAAGGCGGCGCCTCGAAAAATCCGCAAACATGGGGGTCAAACAAGGTCTGACGCGGGCACATGGGGGAGGACGACCAGTTGACCGGGGTCAACTGGGCCGACACCTGGTTGGTCCACGTGGACCAAGCAGGAAAATCCCTGGAAATTATTTTGTAAAATCGATAAAAAATATATAATGAATTAATTAATTTTTGAATATTAAATGAAAAATGTTTATTTATTTATAAGGTATTTTAATATGATTTTTAATTATTTTTATGAGGTATAATTTTATAAGTTACCTTTTATAGCCTTTATAAGTATATTATCTATATATTTTATTATTTTATTTTTATTTTGTGTTTTTAATTTATTTATTATTGTTTATTATTTTATAAATTTATAAAATATTTTTATACACTTAAATATATTTTTATTTTATTTTTTCTGATGTATTTTATACATTTAATAAGTATGCATTATATATGTATGTATATAGGTATTTTACCTATGTCTTCTATATACAAGTATTTTATTTTGAGTTTTCTTTGAGTTTTTATTCTGATTTTAATATAAAAATATATTATAAGTAATATTTGAAAAATTATAAAAATATAAAAATACAAAAATAATGAATAAATAATAAATTGAATATTTTAATATGTACAAGTATATAATAGGGGTCCAAAACTCAACTTTCAAACCGTAGCTCCGCCAAATGCGAAACCATTGCCATTAAATAGCTTATTTTAGACTATATACAATTAAAGGTGAGTTTGATGCATTTGGAGTTTTCATTTGTGAGATACAGGTCTGGGAAGTTAGGATTCTGGATTCTTATTCAGATCATAACTTTTTATCTGTACATTAATTTTAGGTGAAATAAATTTTGTATTTTTATTTATTTAATTATCTACAACTTTCATGTTCAAAGTTTCTTTATTTGATGTCTAAAAAGTGGAGTCAAAAATAGGTCCCAAAATGAATAAAGAATGAACAAAAACAAAGGGGATTTTATTGTATTCTGGCCCTTATCTCTCCCTACTTTATTCCTTGTCGACCTATTCATCGAGATGCCTAGGTCTTGGAGTTTTGGGTCATAAAATATTTACAATATTTTATTCTTTTTCTTTTCTTTTATTTATTCTATAATTTTGGCTTTAATTACAGTATTTTATACACTATTTACATGCACGTGCATGAATGCTAACATGTTGTAATTAAGGGTATTTATACGCATTTGCTAGGGTTTTTAAGGCCAAAATGATAGAATAAAGATGATGAAATGTGGATTCATCATGTCCCTTGATATTTATTTTATTTGCGAAAATGCCCCTGCTAGGACATGTATTTTTGTGTACTTTCTCTAATTTTTATAAATATCTAACGTGCTCCTAAAAATACGCAAAAATAGGGAAAATGCATCTTGCCATATATTCTCACGCCGCATATTTATTACATATTTTGTGCATTTATCCATTTATTAAAAATCAAAAGGAGCCTAATTTTGTATTGATTAGCTTAGAAAATACCAAAAATATAAAAATGTATCCAAAAATCTAATGGCTCGGCGTGGATTATGATGGATTAAGGATCAAATCATACGAAGAGATTAAAGACAATGAATGGATGGATCATGCGAGAAAAAGGAATGAATTTGCGGGATTTTATAGTTCTGACGCAAGTCAGAGGATGAGGGGACAATTGACCAGCGATCAACCAATGGGGCGCATCCATTGGGCCACATCAGCCGCTAAATGACAAAATAGAATGCCTTATTCTAAATTAATTAATTATAATAAATGATTTTATTAATTTTTACTTATAAAATAAAAAATGTTTATTATTTAATGTATTCTTGAAATATGATTTTTATTTATTTTTTATGTTATTTATTACAAGTGATTTTTTAAGTGTGTATTTATAGGTATATTTATCTATATTTTGGCTTATTTTATTTTTATTTTGTATATTTTATTTTATTATTTTATTCCCTTATTTTATATATTTATAACTTATTTTTAGTATGTAAATGTATTTTTTTATTATATTTTGTTGGTGTTATTTGTATATTAAATAAATAGATATGTAAATTATATAGGTATACTTATAGGTATTTTATTTATGATTTATATACATTATTTTATTTTAATGTATTTTATTAGGTTTTAATATCTCTTTATATTTTAGTAAAATATAAATGATATTTACAGTAGTATAAAAATATAAGAGAACGAAAGAATGAAAGAATGAAAATCCCTTTTATTTTTATACATGTATTAGTGTAGGTATTTTGCCTATGTTTTATATAGACTTATTTTCTTTTGCATTTCTTTGTTGGTTTTATTTTAGTTTTAATATGCACATATGTTATAAATAATAATTACAAAATTATAAATATATAAAATTGTAAAAATAATAAAAAATGAATAAAATGAATATTTTATTCAGGTATAATGTACAATGAGGGTCCAAAACTCAACTTTTACATCTTTACTCCAAAAATATAAAACCACATCCATTAAATAGCTTATGAAAAGTTATATACAATTAGAGGTGATTTTGGTGCATTTTGAGTTCATATGGAGGAGATACAGGTCTTGGAAGTTCAAGTTTTGGATTTTATTTGAGTATAAAATATACACTGTAGGTTATTTTGTACAAACTCAATTTTATATTTTTATTTACATTGTCATCTACAACTCTCATGTAAAATTTTTTAATTTGATATATAAATAATAGAGAATAAAATAGGTGTCAAAAATGAAGAAATAATGAATAAATACATGGATTTTTTATTGTATTCTTGGCCCTTATCTCCCCCTACTTTATTCCTTGTCGACCAACTCAATTCTTGACTTGGTCTCGAGGTTTAGGGTCATAAAATATCTTCGATGTTTTATTCTTTTTCTTTTCTTCTCTTTATTCTATAATTTTAGCATTAAAAATAATAATATTTTCACAATAAATGCAATAAATGATGAATGATGTTTTGTACAAATTGATGCTATTTTCATGCATTAGCTAGAGTTTTTAAGGACAAAATGATATAATATAGGTGATGAAATAGATATTCATCATGGTGCAGGGGTAAACCCACCGTGGTAATCCAGTAAATGATACTTCCTCTTGTGGTAACCCACCATGGTGCAGGGGACATCTCAACTGTCTTCATCTTGTAGAGAAGATCCAAAATAGAAGAAATTGTTAATAGTTAGTTGCACATATTCCAGTATTTGTCAAAATTCTTTTCACTATAGTTTCAATGGAAACAATAATGTTATCATTATTTGTTAACCATTCAATAAAGAGTAGACGAATCTCACAAAATTTGATAAAAAGATTTGATGAGGCATAATTTGAACCAGGCAATGACTCTATAGCATCGTAGAAATGTTTTAAGTACTCCTTTAAATTTTGATGTAGCCCCACTCATCGTCACTTAGTCCATTAATATAATTAACATCTCGAAATTCAAATATTTCGTATACACCATTATACTCCAAAGCAGTTGAGAGCATAAGGTAAGAGGAGTTCCATCTCATTCAACAATCCAATGATAAATACTTTTTTGGAGTTAAATCAATATGTTTTGCAGTCTTAAGAAAATTTGCCTCCATCTGAGGTGAACATGTTACATGTTTGATGCTCAATCGGACTTTCTGTATTAACTTAGAGATCGTATTCAACCCATGCTGTTCAACAAGATTGATGTTATGTGTTGCACAACGGACATGAAAAAAATAGTCCATTTGAAATTGATGAATATTCTAATCGAGTTTTGATAAGCATCAATGCAATGTGCCTTATCATTATCAACTATGACTGTGAAATAATTTATGATCAATGTTCCACTCAAACATTCGAGATAAAAAACCGGTTGTTAATATCAGAGCATGTAGATCCATTTACATTAAAAGTAATGATTTTTTTCAAGTTTCATAAATCATCAATGAAGTGATCGGTAATGCAAATATAGGATTTATTTTTATTAGTGACTTAGATTTTTGCTAATGACTTTATTGTATACTTGTTTGGTATCTTGATTAACTCTTTAGGTATAAACTCTTTGTTAAAAAGTGTAGAAAGGCTAAAAGTCGATTCAAAACCTTAAGTGACTTCGAAAGACTCGGATTTACGGTTCAATGATCAGAATCAGATTTTATAGAAACTCAAAGAAAGGCTTAGATTCAAAAGCTCAAGTTTTGAAGACTTTGGATGTTTATTTTATGGCGGAAAATGAACTTATAAGTTTTACATATTATTGATCAACAAACAAATTTAAGCAAGAATAATCAATTTCATAGAATCAATTTTTGGACATATGATCGATCATCTTGATATCCCTAATTGATCACCCTTGATCGATCATCTTTTCTTTTATGATCAATCACTCCGATCGACCATCCTTTTGACCATGATCTGTCAGTTTTTGAATTTCGAGACAACAAGCAAATATGATCGATCACTTTTATGACATGATCGATCACATTGTTTGTACGATCGATCATTTCATGGATTTTGAAAATCAGAATGTTGGACTTTACTTTTTTGGACACTAATAGCTCTTTTGAGTCCAACCCTATATAAGGGATCCAAAGGCTCATTGTTTGAGACATACAACCAATAAAAACATCATCTAATCTCAAAAGGAACGAAAGAGTGAATATTTTGTTTGATATTCAAGTTCTTATAGCGTTTATGCGCTCTCAACCTCTCTCCAATCCAAAGCTTCTAGCTACTAAAGTTTTTTATGCTCTCTATGCTCTACTTCAATCATCATATTCATCCTCGAGCATATTTTACGTTGAAATTCTATAAGCTTGTGAATTCAGTTTTCATTTCTTAATTATGTTTTCTATTTAGCATTTTTGTATTAGTATCCAACACTGACATAAGGTGTAGAAGAATTCATTGATGCTGAGATCAAGGATCTAGAAAGGAGTGCAAAAGCCATGAACGTGTTGTATTGTACTCTTTCTGCAGATGAATATAATCGTGTATCTCTGTCCAAGACTGCTCATTAGATATGTATGACACTCCTCGTCACATATGAAGGTGCACACAAAAATAAAAGTTTTAAATTTACTATGCTAATCAGGGAGTACGTGAGTTCCAAGATGAATGAAGGAAAAACTATCAAAGAAATGCATACAAGGTTCACAAGCATCGTGAACAATCTCACAGCTCTGGGGAAGAACTTGAAAAAGGGAGAAGTGGAAAGGAGATTCATCAAGTCACTCTCAAGTGAATGGGTAAAATAGGTGACAACGATAGAAGAAGCGAATGTTGTAGAAGATATATAGATGTAAGACCTCATAGGGAACCTGGTGACCCATGAAGTCAAGAACAAAACCAAGAAGTCGATCGAGGAGGTAAAGTAGAAATCTCTCGCTTTTAAGATTAGTACCCAAGACTCGTCTGATGAAGAAATGAATGATAAAGGTCTTTTCCTACTCTCAAGAAAGTTCAAAAAATTATGGGCAACAAAAGAATCTTTAAGTCAAAGAAAAAAAACAATGAAGAAGCACCTACATGCTACGAATGCATGAAAAAGGGACATCTGAGAAGATATTGTCCTCTACTGAGTAAGAATGGAAAGCAAGAAGGAACGATCAAACAAGAAGTTCAAGAAGGTTCACAAGAAGAGAGCACTACAAACCACTTGGAGTGACTGGGACTCAAGCAACTCGGACTCGGACTCAGGCGATGAGGAATCTGCATGCCTTGGACTTATGGCTCCTTAAGATGAGGTAACTAAAGAATCCTAAAATAAACTTTTGAATGCTTTTTATGAAGTTTTTGTAGAACTAGAAAAGTCAAAATTAGAGAATCTAAAGTTATCTAAAAAGATAAATGAACTAATTCTTGAAAAAGAAACTTCATTGGAGAATCATCTTGCTTAAAAGATAACACTACTTATCTTGAGAAAGAAATTAATAATCTTAAGCTAAAATGTGATAAGCTTGTAAATAATCTTGCTAGGTTTACTGATAGACAAGAGAACTTAGATAAATTACCCGTTTCTGAAAGAAAATCCTATGCTAAGAATGACATAGGATTACTATTAGTTCATCATTTCATGACAAATTGCTTAGTCAATTTGGAGAGAGAAGTCTAAGTCTCACGGATCCAAAAGATGGGTACCAAAAGATCTTCTCAAAACTTGTTTTGTAGATGGAGAGAATGTAGATCACGAGAAGTTGATGTACACACTATCTCAAGATGGATTAAAAGCCACAAAGCCTATTGGATCAAAAATGACGTCAATCTCAACTAGTGTAGGAAAAAGATGGAGGAAGTCTATAGATCATGGATTCGGGATGTTCGAAGCATATGATATGAGAAAAGAAGCTATTTACCACCTTGGAACACAAAGAAGGAGGTTCGCTCAAGTTCGGGAACAACCAAAAGGGTTGTATCATAAGTGTCGGTCAAGTTGATAAGGGCAAATCTCTTTTTGATAATGTCTCTTTAGTAATGGTTTAAAACATAACTTACTTAGTGTAAGCTAAGTTTGTGGTAATGGATTTAATGTCATGTTTTCATCAAGCTGCTTTAATAGTATTGATGAATCTAGTAATGAACCATTGCTAATTGGAAAAGTATTTAAAGATATTTATATTGTATAGTTTAGCAAAGATAATGCTTATGATTGCTTAGCTACTGGTAATAATGAGATTAATCTTTGGCAAAGAAGACTAGACCACTTACACCCTAAGTACTTAAATAAGTTGATAAAGAATAACTTAGTAAGTAGACCACCTATCAATAGGATAAACTCTAAAACACCTCGTGATACATGCTCACTAGAAAAACTTCACATAAGCCCATTCAAGAGCAAAAACTTAGTTTCAACATCTAGACCCGTAAATTACTTTACTTAGATCTGTTTGGATCAACAAGAGTAAGGGGTTTTAGATATTGTCTTGTAATAGTAGATGACTTCTCTTGCATTGTTTAAACTCCTTTTTGTAGTGATATAAACCAGAACATGAAGCGCAACTAGTACTTTAATTAGGTAATATCCTAGAGGTTAATCATGTAATCTCATATAAAGTATAACAATCACAAGTATGATAAACTCTAGATCACAAAAGATCAAGAAAGTTGATAAAGAAAATTGCACCTATACCTTTATAAAGTTGAAGGGTTAAACATTCAATCTTAGATCATTTCTTATGTAGATGCAAGGCTTATTGTAATCAACCTTCAACCTTCAATCACCCCCCCCCCCCCCCCAATGATCACATAAAATAATTCAATCTTAGATCATTTCTTGTGCAGATAATGTTATCTACCAACTCTTTCCTAATTTTGAGTTTTTATTAATACCGCTGCTTATTAACAACCACTATTTAATTTAGATTTTTTTAAATAAATTTAATAAAGTTCAATCAATTAATTATTTACCCACTTTTAATTTTAAGACTAGATTGATCAATTTTAGTCGGTTTCTTAATTTTTTCTTCAAGGAATCTTATTTAAATTGTTTTATTTAATCACGAGTTGGATCCGATTAAATGTAAATAATCGAGTAAATATATTTTGTAACACCGAAGGTGCCACAAAAGGGACAGTCGTGCTCTTGATGGGAGGGAGTTGTAGGATCCTGTGCTTGAAAAATCACAATGTTTTTCACTGAAATTACATGTGATGCTGCAGAAAAATGTAGTATCATTTAGGGGTGTTTGGTTCAGGAATAAGCATGAATAAGGATGGAGAACAATAATGGTAGGAATAAGCATGAATAAGCATGGGAAACATAGAATAATGATCTATTCTCTATTCTGCAAGAAAGATAGGAATAAGGAAAATAAGATGAAATAAAGGTAGGTAAGGTAAATAAAGATAGAAATAATTGTGGAATAAGGTGAAATAATAGATTGTAGATGAGAATAGTCGTACTTTTGGGAACCGCACTGGATAATGTTGTGCCCGCTTATTCCCGAGCTTATTCTCAAAATGAGCATGACCTTAGTGGCATTTTTGAAGGCAACGGTGTGCACGGATGGATGTTGATGGAAGAGAGATTTATCTGTTTGACGTTTGAACAAAATGAAATTTTAATTATAACAAAAAATCATACTTAATTAGTTTATAATTTAATCAGCCGGATAATAATCAGTGGATGCGATGATCGAATCTCCCTCTTCACATGCACATTTCAAATCTATCGACTATTTATGCGTGTATCAATAATCATATTTCACAACGATAATGTTTTATATGATATCGATATCTATAGTCGATTGTTTACCTCCCTAATCAGATGGTTGAAAAAAGGAGAAAGTGCGAATTTGCTAACTATCAATCATGTCGTGACTCCCTAAGAAAACCCAATGAATTTAGATTGAGAGATATATAATTATATTGTTAACTACTTACAACATTACAATCTATGCTTACGTAATTATTTGATTTTTTAAACTTTGTTATAGTATGCTAGTTACCAGGATTATGCATTACAAGCACCAAGTAAAATCATGGATAATCACATGCATGGATCAAATACATAACATCTAATATGTGTTGTCTACAATGCATGTGGTTGTTATGACGTACAATGTAATAGATATTAAATACTCTTCATCTCTGTATTTTCTATTATCAAATGCACTTTCCTTCTACTTATAAATCGAGCTTATATATAATTAAAATATTTATCATAACACTGCAGATATAATTATGTAAAAATAAATTAAGGAACTCATGTAATTAAAATATCTAGAGAGGGAGCTTGCACCAAGGTGCATGTAAATGTAAATATAATGATACCAGAAACATCCATTATATATTATTTTTTAAAAAATGAAACCTTGAGGCATTTACTTAATATTATTGCTGGAATATGTTATTTGAAATTTCACGTAAAGCATACGTTCTTAACATGTCCATCTAGACAACTCAATTTCAGCAATTCTGAAACCGTTGAAATTTGACAGTCTTTGATGAACGAAAGAAAGTCTCGAATGAAATCGAATTTTGAATGATATCATGATGATATATGCTGATTAAATCCCACAAGAATTCATTTCAAAAAAGCAATATATAATAGACGTTTTTGACACCGGTGCATGCACACTTTATATTAAACCTTGCAAAGCCTCATCCTCAAATATCTATTACAATACATTACAAATACAATTTATGAAAAATACAATTGTATTATATTACAGCATACTTTAAAAATACACATGAATAAAATGTGAGCACAAGAAATATTTGATATCATAACGTGAATACTCTATAATTACCTCAGATAGAAAATGCCGCTGGAGGAAATTCATAAACTTAATTATAATAATTCTGTAGGGCAATAGATCCTTAATAATAAATAGACCAGGACAACAAGAAGAAAAAGATTTTCAGTTTTAAATGAATTGATGGGGTACGACGGCCCGAGCAGCAGTGCAACGCAAGGGCGACGAGCAAGGGCCCCGATAGCAAGCTACCGTGGTGGACCACTCCCCCTCAAAAAATTAATTTAATATCATGTGAGCCGATGGCCCACGTATCAGATATTAAACTGATAAGAACAGATACTACACTTGATCTTAGCCAAAAGGCCGAAAAAGGCATGACTTGAAAGGAGGCCCTCTGCTCTCCTTTATAGACATTTCCAGCCCGTTGTTCTTCTTGCTGCTCGGTGTGGGACTATAATTGATTCCTGGTTCTGGCAGCAATTGCGCCTTCTTTCCATTCTACGCAATTATGGCAACGCTGATATATACACATTCGGAAGGATGATGATAAACTTTGCTTGCATCACCTCTTATGTTTCTCATATTTGGCTATTAAATTCAAAATATGGGGAGGGCTTCGTCCTCACATGCTTGATGCATGGACATAATTGTACTGAATTCTAACAATTGCACAATAGAACTACACGCGTTTGATCGTTGCAATCTTGAATTGGAGAGAGAGGTTAAAGAGTTACAAGATCGCAAAAAAAGTGATGTTGCACGTAGATTAGTCAATGAGATCCTTTCGAGAAAGTCGTGTATGTTCTCGGCATTATTATACTACGGCATCTTGGGACAAGTATAAACCCACACCTTGATGTAGAAGAAGTTACCAAAAAAATGTATCCTTTCATTGAAATAGGGAGGACAAAAGCAAACACAAATACTATGAGTATTCTTTTGGACAATTCTTCATAAACGTATATTTTCGAAGAAAGAAACCTTAAGTTAACACGTAATGAATTGGAGGCAATTGAGGCTTAAGATCGAGCAAAATGCGAAAATATGAGATGAATACAAATATTTGGTGAAATTCACAAGTATATCCTTTGTGTCATTTGGTTTGATTATAACAATCTACCATATGATAATTTGGCAAAAATTTGCATCTTAGGTCGGAATGTTAATCAGGATATCACATTCAAAATCTTGAAATTATGGCGTGAAACTAGAGGATAAAAGTTCAAATAAGAACAAGAGAAGGTAAATCAAATAATCTTTGAGCTGAGGTTCAAAGATCAAGGTCATGAACAAAGAAAAATAATAAACAATTAGAAGGCACGTGAACTTCAAGAAGTAGAAGAAGATAAAGAAAGTATTATTTTTGTCGGAGTTTACACATATATAAATAAGCAAATAAGTTAAAACAAACCAAAGGACATGCTTAAGACCTTTGTAATATCCTTAACTAGGTTCTCAAATTATCCAAGACTACCTTGGACTTAAAATCACTTTTTGGAATGACAAATCCAACTTTTATTGCCTAAATGTCCAATCTTGATCACTAAATGTTGGATATACCTTGAAGCCCTTGATCTAAATAAAGATCCAATATAGTAATTAATTGGAACTTCAAGATCTTTTGCGATTTAGGAGATATTTTTATAAGTCTTCATATCCTTTCTCTATAAACCTAAATATAAGTGTGCGTTTGGAGTCGAGGAAGACACCATCTTTGGATATGTTGTATTTTCGAGAGAGGTAGCATATTCACTCTCTTGGAATATTGCATTCCTTCTTTTTATCGTAACATATTTGATCTTTTTACCCGCAATGCTTTCTATTGTACATCGATGGGATATTTCCATGTAAATCCATGAGCCTCTTGTCATTGCTAATTGTTTAATTGTATCAGATAGAAGGCCTTCTTGTATGTATGTGTATATATATATATATATATATATATATATATATATATATATATATATATATATATATATATATATATATATATATAGGGGCTGGGGAAGCTGCACCCGGGGGTGTAGCTAACTAGCTGCACCCGGCCATTTTTTTCATTATTTTTTTGTGCTTTTGAAATGAAACCTAGGGGGATTTAAATCACCATATATCACCATGAAATCATACCAATTTCAACTAAATTCGACACTTCTATCATCTCCATCAAGACTATCATATTTTAACGGTCTCAGAATTATTGAAATTGACCCTATCTAGATTGGCATGTTAGGAATGTTTGTTTTGCATGAAATTTGAAACACATATCCAACTCAATAAACTAAGTAAATCCCCATACGTTTCCTTCAAAAAAAATCAAAAACCAATGAGAAAAATGCCCGGGTGTAGCTAGTTAGCTGCACCACCCGGTGTAGCTTCCCTTTTCCCATATATATATATATATGGGTAAAATGGGGCTACCCCTTGGGGGTAGCCAACTTGGCTACTCCTACCCTTATTTTTCCCTCATTTTTTTATTTTTTTGGAAAATAAAAATTTGTATATTCATCATTATATCCTTCCCACATTCTATTAAAATTTCGTCAGAAACAGAGACTCCTACGCCCTCCATCCAGACGTTATTTTTTTAACGGTCGCAGGATTTTTTAAATCGACCATGTTTGAATGGAGGCCGTAGGAGTCTCTGTTTCTGACGAAATTTTAATAGAATGTGAGAGGGATATAATGATGAATATACAAATTTTTATTTTCCAAAAAAATAAAAAAATGAGGGAAAAATAGGGGTGGGAGTAGCCAAGTTGGCTACTCCCTGGGGGCAGCCCCATTTACCCCTCTCTCTCTCTCTCTCTCTCTCTCTCTCTCTCTCTCTCTATATATATATATATATATATATATATATATATATATATATATCAAGGGTACGTGTATAATCTAGTTCTATGCAGTAGATGGCTTTTATATTTGTATCGAGGTTTACTACACTAGAACAGTTCTTCTGGATTCACATTCGAGATGTTGATCAAATTTGAGATCGAGAAATTCGTTCATTCCATTAACTTCAACTTAGTAAGGTCAAAATGGAGTCAATCTTAATCTAGCAAGGCATCATAGATGCATCATTGAGGAAGAAGAAGATGTCTTCATCGATGTGCGATGATGAGAAGAAGGATATGGTTGCAAATGCAAAGGAAGGTATTAAACCGTGCCTCTCAATGATGATCCTATTGAAGTGATATGCGAGAAAATGGCTCCAACCATATTGATGAAGTTGGATAGTTTCTACATGATGAGGACTCTCACAAGTTGTCCACATCTTAAGCAATGACTAAAGATATTTATAGAAGAAGATGCTCCTATTAAAACTCATCGTGATGTGTTTCCATTATAATGGACTCAGAAAACAGGGATGAAGAAATCAAAGATAAATATCAAGTTGTCGCTATTTTATTTTGTTGTCGTACTCTTATAAGCACTTCAAGAAACTCTATAAGGATGAAATAACGTTAGATGATGTCGAGATGTACCATATGTCAAAAAGATTTGATGAATCATGAATTAATGTGTGCATTGACCATTGATATGGGGTTGAAAAACTCAATGTTAAAGAAACATGGAAGGAAAAGGGAAACATGATGAAAGACATATAAAAAAATAAAAAAATCAGAGAGAATAGCAAGCATTGTGCCTACTGTAAAAAGAAAGAACATACAAATCGTGAATGCTCAAAACTTCGAACAAAAAAAGATGAAAATGATGCAATCTTGGAATCTGAAGCAAGACTCCGTAGAGGGAACTTATATGAAGGTTGAATGCAGTGACATTGGCTATGTTCTAATAGCCACTTTTATATAACTTGCAATAAGTTTGCCTTCTTGACTCCGATTGCACATACCATGTTATTATGAACCAACATTAATTGCATACATATTGACCAATCGAAGGTGGGGTCATTATTATGGGTAACAAGTTATAGTTAAGAACAATTGAGATGTGATTTATATAAATTACATTGCATACTTGATGCATGGTTGCATTGATGGATGGATCTATACAAATCTTATCACATATTAGATAGGTGGTTACTTTAATAGATGTCCATTATGTCAAAGATAAGACAAAGAATCTCCACTCTTTTGGCACCCTCGAGGAAAATATGTGCAAGTACTTTGTAGAAAATGCATTCTCACCATCATCAAGTATGATCATCCAATTATATCCAGGAAGAATTTGATAAATTGATATGTTTTGCAAGGAGATATAGTTTTTGGGCACAAAAGTTGCTTCTACATCGCCGTCGTCATCTAAGGAGGAGCATATTATATTTTGATACCTCAAACTTGGCTACTTGGAGTGATAAAATGGGGGTTGAAATACATGCAATTTGGATTTATGTGAGTAACTGAATATTGTATTCTTGGTAAGTAGAAGCATATAAGTTTTGTTGGTTCCGATCATACGATCAAACGTACCTTGGATTGCATTTACTCTGATCTATGAAGGCCTTCTCATGTTTTGTCAATAGGTAGTGCAAGTTCTATACTGACCTTCATAGATGACTTTTCAAAGAAGATTTAAATTTACACAACCAAAGATGTGGCTTTCAAGCTTTTCAAGCAATAGAAAGTACTTGTTAAAAACAAATTGGAAGGGAGATTAAAACTTTGCACATTGATAATGGACACGAATACTATATAAATAAATTCAATGAGTTTTTGCAAGGACTGGTGCATCTCCAGGCATCACATTGTAAGACATACGTCGCAATAGAATGAGGTTATAGATTAAATATATAGATTACTTTTAGAGTGGTCTTGTCTCATGATACTTCCAAGTTTCCAAAAGACTTTATGGTAGAAATAATTTCTTTGCAGCATATCTTATCAATTGCTCTCCACTATCAATTTGGAGAATAAGATTTCATAAGTGGTATGGCCTAGTAAACATACTAGTTAATGTAATCTGGTGTTTTTTATGTTTCCTTATGCACACAATGCTCATAGACCAATGAAAGTTGGAGCTAAGATCTTTGAAATGTATTTTTCATTGTTATCCTAGTAGGATGAAAGAATATATGTTTTGATGAAAGAATATATTTATTATGGTGATCCAAAACCATCCCAACTAATTATTGAGAAAGATTCTATATTGTATGAGCCTGACATGCTTTCTTCTCCGATAGATCTGATACTCATATGTCTGATATAGATGCTAATGAGAGTATTGATAAGTAGATGGTGCATGAGACTGATCATTTTTCTCATTAAAAGGTAACAATAAAATACGAGCTTGATTTATAGTTTTGATATAGTTAACCATATTATAGTCCCATGTCTGGTACAAAAGAAGAGGGTGATGCAACTATAGTGAAAAGATTCCATTACCCTCGGACGCATTCGTAGGACAAGCTAAAAGGCCTGCAAAAAATATCGATACTATAGTTGCACAAGCTCTATCGGTTATAGTGGAAACTTACGATGTAGGGAGACGAGCAATTTCTCAAAAGCTACTTATCACATAATTCCATACAGTAGTTTGTGAGCATGAATAAATAAATAGAGTCTCTTTGTAGAAATCAATTAAGGGACTTTGTACCACTTATAAAGGATATAAAACTATTGCTTGCATGTGGATCTCAAAGAAAAGAAAGATAATATTGGACTGTCAAGACTAGATATAAAGAAAGACTTGTTGTTAAAGGTTTTTGTTAGGTAAAATGTATTGATTCCAACGAAATCTTTTAAAAAAATATGAAACACACCTCCCTTCGATTTCTTTCGACCATTATAGTTATTCACAACTTGGAGCTAGAGCAACTTGATGTCAAGACACAAGAGATCTTGAAGGGAAGACATGCATGCATCAGCTGAAGGATTTATAGTTTTCCTTAGTGTTTGACGAATTAAAAGAATCTTCAAGACAATGGTACATGTGCTTCAACTCCTTTATGATTAAAAAAGATTTCTCTAGAATCAAATATGATGTTTGTGTTTACTTTAAAAATAAAACATGTCTAATGCTAAGGTTGAGAAGGTTCCTTTAAACACCCACTACAAGTTATCTCTATAGCTACACAAACCTAAACTCTCCGCTCGACGCGAGACAATTACCTAAATTTCTCGAGAGATTTCTTCTTGATTTTCTCAAGGGCTATTCGGGACTTCGCTTTCAGACTATATATACTGCTCGTACAACTTATCATGAAGGGGGTAGGGACTTTTTAGAATATATCTATCTAGGGCTCTATTTGACAGCTGACTAGGTTCAGTATCCCCCCCGACTAAAGCCTTAGTCGGACTTGCTTTCTCGTAGTTTGAGAAAGAGGGACTATTAGCTTTGTATTAGCCCTACTAAAGCCTGGAATCTATACTAGCCTGTCCTACTAGGACTATTAGAGAAAGATCCTAGTATATTATCTTGCGCCCAGTTCTTTTCATTTTCAAAGAGAACTCCTAGCCCTTCCATCTTCCTTGCCTGTTTGGACTATCTATCTTTGCCTCTTATTACTAGAACAGACAAAGCATCAGACCCTTGGTGAAGATAATCATGATTTCATATTGCGAATCTTATTCAAGTGTAGTCATAAGTTTTATATATGCCAAAACTTGCACCATAATCAGATTTACTTGACAAATCATGATTCTTATCAAAAGTTGTGATATCTTATTTCTAATTTCTCAAACTTATCCCTCAATTATTATTTTTAAACAAAGCAGAACATTACGAATAATTTGGTTAGCATTGTTGGGGTAGTAAAATAACTTTTCAATTAGAGGGTTATCGATCATTTAAGTTAGATACGAAAATGAATAACTAAACTATTTTTCGATGCTCTAAGAAGGATTGCTACCTTTGATCATTTCGTATAAAAGGATAATACGTTAATAATATGTAGGTTATACCCTTATCAGCAACATATTGCACATTATAACTAATCACGCATTACATTGTGCGGTGAAATAGATTTGAGAAGTGATTATCTAACTCAGTCCAATAGCTAGGCTGCACTAACCATAATGATGTGATTCTCTTCCCAACATAGGCTTGGGTCCCCTCTCTCTCTCTCTCTCTCTCTCTCTCTCTCTCTCTCTCTCTCTCTAGTGCAATTTGATCATTGCATGCACCTAACACCTGAGAATTTTGGCATGAAAACCTATTTATTTGGGAGATATGGAAACACCACCTTGATTTTCTTTTCCATCGTCAAGGTTTTCCTTCATCCGGATGATGGTCTTGCAAGTGGGACATATGACTTTTATTGTCCCCTTATTACCAATCTTGCAATTGACATGCATTTTTGGTAACATAGTTGGGGTTTGTTGGAGTAAGTTCCTTTCAAAGAGTTAATAAGATGAGCAATTTTTATGTAAATTACATGCGTTCGAATGATTAAGAAAGTTAGAATAGTAAAAAAATGTGATGTAATGATTAAGAAAGTTAGAATAGTAAAAAAATGTGATGTAATGCTTATAAATATAGTGACTACATTTATTAGAATATGTTTTTGATGTAGACCTTTTTGTTTGAAGGTCTATAATAGATAAAATGTGACACCCACACCACGAATTCTATTCTAGGCATGCAAGGGTTGATATGGGAGTAACCTTGTTCTCCGTCTTCCTCTCGACTGGGTGGTCTTCACCTCATCCTTGTTTATTACGCAATGATGTAAGTTCATCTTTCTTACAAAGGTGCATAATCTATTGCACCTAACTTGGTACCGGGATGCTTGTTCTCTCCATTGTACAATCTATGCTAGTTAATAATATTTCATATTTGGCACACCTATGCTAGTTAGCTACATTCATGATATGCTACTAAACTTGTTACAAATCAAATGTGCTTGTAAAAGTACATGCCATAATGTTAAACTAATTGTCATCAATCATTGTTATGATATATGTTCATAATTGCAACACGTTCATCGACTTGTTATTAAACTTGGTATCAAGCTTGTTAACATATAGATTGTTTTTATGTCCATCCATTGTTGCTCTATGTTATCACACCTGCATTATCTATGCATTTAGTTATGTTCATACCATGTTTTCGAAATATCATCAAACTTGTTATCAAGCTTGTTAAATGCTCGTTAATTGGGTTCATAATTTGTTTCCAACCGATGTCACACTTATGTATAATTAGGTTTACAACATGTGTAACCGACATCTCATCTATAACATCTATGGAAGTTATCATATATATCTATAACAATGTTATCATTTGCAACATGTATAACAATAGCTCACGATCCTTTATCGAGCCTAACTCATCGAGATTTGAACTAATCCCAACCTTAGCCACTTTAAACTGATATCAAGTGTTTACTTTGATAAATTTCCGCTGTCATGGATAAATAGATTACCTTGCATTTCACGTAAAACACTTCAATACATAATGTTTATTATCACACATATTTCGATACCCATTCTTATATTGTCCATTATTAAATATCTAATAAAGAATAGGATAAATTATTAAATATGACCTCAACTATACGTCGATTTTAAATAAGGAATCTCATTTTTCAACTGTAGCAAAGAAGGTCTTGATCGTATTTTTTTATCTCAAATACGTCATTGTAAGTTTCCACGACTCTTTTATGTCGAACCATAAAGTTTGAAACTTCAAGCACATCTTTGTTACATTTGAAAAATAGGATTGAAACTTCAAGCACATCTTTGTTACACTTGGAAAATAAGACCACTTATTGATGTTCAATGCATAACAGAGGTCTTTTTTCTAAGTAACCCTAGTGCTCTGTTCACTTGGAGGGTTACCCTCCAAAAAAAGGTTACACACCATATTTCCATCAGGTTATCCACATGGTTACCTTCCCTCAATTTGTTACCCCACCTCGTGGGTAGGATGGAGCATTATGCTGGGTCAGCTCGGATCTGTCAAAACCGAGCTCGACTCAGACCCGATGTATCTATGGGTCGGACCCATGTTCCCATTTTCTCCAAAATTTTATTTTGGGCCGGGCCCAGCCCAAACCCGCAGAGACTGGGATTGACCCGGACCAGCCTGCTGGCTTTCCCCAATTTAATTGTCAAGTGGTCTATCTTCAAAAGTAAATCGATTGCTCGATTTACTAATAGCGGGATTCAAACGTTGATCCTTTAAAGTGGGAGCCACTGCTTCGACCACCAGACCATTAAAAGAGTTCATGGTTCGATTTAACCAACAATTACTCTATAAATAAAATATCTTTTCCTGTGAACCTTGCAGACTTTTAATGTTGGTAAAAATATCAATAACAAGTAGAATAAATATCTAGGGAACTGATGTCTGAAAAAAAATCTAGGTTTGGCTGTAATGCGTCAACTAGCAATAATGGGAGCCTTCTCGCCGAATGTGAGAAGCAATTTTTGGAGCAACAACAATCTGGCTTGTTTGTGTGATTGCTTAATGTGCATGCAATCTATTCTATTACTATGTACTAGTGTACACCTGTGTGTTACCATCTGTGGTATCTAAAATGATCAAATTATCATTCATTATTTTCACAATTGCAGCAACTATTGAAATCATATAAAAATGATCGTTTATTGAATTTTTCTATCTTCAACATTGAAATATGTAACAAACCTTCAACACATTTTATAAATAGCTTATTTTGTTAAATTGTCAAGATCACGAAAAGATAAATGTACCGTAAGATTATGTACAATGGTAAATCAACTACTATTTTTTTGCTGACGATGATATTTTAATTTTGAAGTTACTAATACATATGGCTATTAAAAAACCACTTTCCTGATTAAATTTCATCGATAAGTGGATGCACAAATTATGGAGAGGATACTTGGAATATTTTTCACGCAAAAACGGGTCAAATATATTGTGTATTGATTTTAATCACAATCATTTTTAATTTGACAAATAGATAATACATAATTACCATTATAAATAATGCACAAATACTTAATTAACAACTATTTTTATTGATAAAATTTTTCAAAATAAAAATAGTTTTAATATTTTTAAATTTAATGCACTGTTTTTAATTTGGCAAAATGTGAATACAAAGTAATACATAAACTTTTTATTAATGAAACTCTCCTTAAGTACCCATGTATAATACCCGAGCCTTGCATGGGTGGACACAATATATTATAGATTATATATTGAATAATAAAATTATTAGGCATTAGAAAACTATCTTCAACTCTTATCATTAGTATGATGTCATATAATGATGCTTATCTTGTAAGGTTTATGTTTTTTAACTTAAAAGATATAACAATGAATTATATAATTGTTCGTTGGCACATCTTAGATTTATTTTCGTTAATTTCGAAGATCGGAAATTTGTAAGATTACATATGTCACTAATTAAATGTTATTTGTTAAATTTGCAATACTATAAATTGACCTAGGACAAGGAATTATTACATAAACTGTCTTCTTATGTTAAATATACCACAATGAATATTTTTCACTGCAAACTTATTGTTTGATTCTTTAAACCAAAACAAAAGTCATATTCCTTTCTAAATTTCTGTATAAGGCAATTATAATTTGACTATAGTATAAAAGCTTTGATTTGGATTCAACATAAAATACATAATAGTAATATGACTATTTTTTGGTATTGATATAGAAGTTTCTTTGCAAATTAATTCCTAATAAGAAACCAAAACATTGGTTCTCCGGTTATTTTTCTATAAAAGTTTCCTCCACATTATATTAGATACTTGGGGTATCATCTTGATGACCCCCCTCCAAAACAGAGATGCCATTGGGGGCATCACAACCCTCCTGTACATTCACAATATGTCAATACCGTCATAAGGCAAGTACATAATCCCCTCTTGTATAAGTTCACAGTAAGACCATAACACAAGCATATAATCAAAGAAAATGGAAGTTCTTTATGTTTTCCAACCAACTCTGAATCCATTTGAACAAAGCCAATACCCATGGTCCACAAATCCCGTACAGTGACGCTCAACCCACACCATCAGCAAGCAATCACTGCCATTTCTCCTAGACCATTTTAAAAAATCTCAACACATCTATTCTGTGTTGTTTAGAGAAGATTCATCATTGATTAGCAACACACACAACCCTTTCGAATGGACGCAACTCCTTCAATTAAAGTGAAAAAACTTGAAGGTTGCATCACATTGTAATGTCAAGATAAAGAGACATCCAATTATCACTAACTACATATTGTTTAGGGGAAGGGTGGCTCTGCTAATGGAATGAGTGCAGTACTCACACATACCAATCTGCAACAACCCTTTGGATTGCAAACAAATATGCTATATGCATTCAATCTAATCAGTTTGCTCGTGTTGACTCTCCTCAAGCTTGTGAGCTCATGTCTCTAGCCACTATGGAGTCACATGCACTAAAATGTGGCCAATATTAGTCAGTCAGTCCTGATGAAGTAGGAATATGAGCTGTGAATGTCGTCCAAATTCCGGTCTATAAGAATTTGGAATAACATTACATGGATCCTCCTAGCCTGTTATTTATTACATCTGGCTTTGCGTTAGGCTGACCCCATGCCTGGCGATGCCGTGGGTCAAACAGTAATCGATTTAACATCTGTTGAAGGACTAAATGACCCCAACTCATTCAAGGGTATTTTTTGCAATAATCTTTACCCAATTAACTGACAACCTGTCTAAGTTAACACGAGAATGGTATCTTTAGTGTAAAGTCTAATGCACAGAGAGTTTGTGTGTGCAGCTTTACCGATGGCTCCCAAGTTATCACTCGCTATATTCTTGGAGAAGCGAAAAGAAAGGGACCATTCAAACTGTTGTAGAATGATAGTTATAAAATCTGTTCTGAATATTTATCAAGAAAATTTATCATATACTTCTCTACATGTCCCTATAGTTTAAGCTTTAAATGAAATTACCTCTTACAGGTAGGCAAACTCTACACCTTACACATTGATCCTGAAAGCTATTGGTAAAATCCCAAATCGACATTGCATTGTATAATTGAACCGAAGTCTCCTAATACAGGGCTAAAAACCTAGGCACACCTTCTAATAGATCCCTAAACTGTAGGCATAATTTTTATTCTAGCTTTGTTGAATGATGTATGTATCATGTATAGAATAAGGTCTAGTTGAACAGAGTTGGTTTTAAAGTAAGCTAGATAAAAAGGACTTGCATATGTAATTTGTGATGTTGGTAAATCCCCTATCTCATTACAGTCATTTGGGAGGAATATATACCTCACATGCATGATGTTGAGGGAAGTACCCCACAAACCTCACAAGAGGATCAATGTGTCTGGATGTCTCCCTCCACCCCAACCTCAACCATCACAGTAGCTGCTTCGTCATCAGCAAAATCAACATTAACCACCACAACACCAGCAGCTCCTCCCCTTCTCCAACACCCAACCTTCCCTCAAACAATCGTCCTACAAGTCACCCAAGCCGCCTCCACTCCCTCACCTCCAGAAACTCATGCCTATCATCCTCGAGGAAGATGACCACCCAGTTCCCCCTGCCGTTGAGAGCTTCACTGTTTTCTCAGTAGCGTAGATCTCATCGTCATGCCGATCCAAAAGGAGCGCGGTGGCGCCCTAGATGGGCGTGCATGGGATGGGAGAAGGCGGCAAATGGGAGACACCCTGACCGCACGCGTCAAAACGGGTGGAAGCATTGTTGCGGCGGTTGGGGGCATCGACTTGGGGAGGGGCGGAGGGAGTGGGAATGTAGGAGGGTTGTCGGTAGCCACCCTGGGTGAGTTGGTAATTTCTAGATTTCAGTGAGGGGAGAAAACATAATGATCAATGGAGCTAGAAGGGTAAAAATGGAATTTTCTGCGAGAAAATTAATATCATCACGTGACTTTGACGCCCTTTAGGATATGCTATAGATTAAGCAGGTCTTGCCCCCCCCCCATTAATTTTCTGCACTTAAATTTCCTTTTTGCCCTTAGCTTCCGCCCATCTTTACTCTTTTGCCCTTTTACTTTCTAGGAAATCCGTTCCCAACCTGTTTGGTTACTGGGTTGGACAGGGTTGGGTTGGGATGGGTTGGGATGGGTGAATAGTAATCTGTGAGGAGGAAGTACCCTTGTGAATAGTAACCAGGGCTGGGCCAACCCTGCCCAACCCTGCAACCAAACAGGCCCCGGACTATCGCTGCTGCCAGATTGTACCCTACCCCGTCAGCTTCCCCACCGTCGTGCAAACTTCTCCATCCTCCACCCTCTTCAATGCGCACGACCGATGCATGTTCCACTTGCTCGCTACCTGGAGACGCTCTCGCACAGTTGTTGCATCTCCTACTCAACCACCACTTTCGACGACATGTTGTGGAAGGTCCTCAGGGACTCCGGATTCTATCGTCTCCAATAGGGTGGTCCTAGCAGGTGGGCTGATGGTGGTGCAGATACGGGTGTGGAGGCACGTGTGCCAACGAGTGCATGGATGCAGGAGTAGGTCGTGTCGCGGATCACAGAGCCGGACTGTGGCGAGGTGTGACAGCGCACGGGGCAAAGTCCAGAACGAACGAGAACTCTGTCGCCGCTTCCATATATCCCCTGCATCCCACCAATCCTCCACTGCTCTAAAAAATACCATAACTTTTCACTGTCCCAGTCTTCATTGTTTTGAAGATTCTGATTGAGAATAATAATAAGTTTTCACTTGGATGGTGTTCAATGAGGTTAATTTTATGTTGCCTCTGTGTTGATACCTTTATTACGTCTTTGCTTATTCGACTCCTCCTTTCTCGGTCGACTCACTGCAGAGATGACGGATAACACACAGATCAAGAAGCAAATGGAACTTCCAGTGTCGAAGTTGAGCGTAGAAAGCTGAAGAAAAAGAGAGTCAACATCATGAAGAAGGCTTGATAGCTGAGCATTCTCTGCAATGCAGATGTTGCTGTGATCATTTCCGAACTGCAATCTATGAGGTGGAGCATCTGTCCAAGCACCTCGACTATAGAATGGCCGCCGGTGAATGCGGAGGCAGTTGCGTGAGCTAGGGTCTTGCGGAGATCTTAACCGCATGGCATGAAGGAAAGGAACGGATTGTACGAGAGTTTATTCCCTATATAGACCTCCGATAAGAAGAGGAAAGACACAACATCGGAACCTCGACATCGAAAGCCCCTTCAAATCCGATCCCACCCTCTCAGTTCTCTTACCTTATTCAATAAAAGCTTACCCCTTCCATACGTGTATACACACACAAAATATATGTAGATTATTATCATAGTGTAATGGGTATTGGTAGAAATCAGAGAAGATCCAAAACTGAGGTGATGGTAACAAGTTCAAGGATAAGAAATATTTACTGTAATCTAAATCTATGGTTTGCAATTTCAGATTTTTTGTGTATTTTTACTTAATATGAATATGTAAAAATGTAGTACAACGCATGGATCTCCTGTGGCATTACTGTTCCATTTATCAATTTTGTAAATGTTGAATTAATTGATTTTACTGATGAATAGCAAGGCTAGGGTCTAATATATAATGCTTTGAAGCAAAACCCTATACTTATACCTATTTTTGAGAAGTAGATGTTATGGGTGCTTCTATGGAGTAATAGCAAGTTCGATATCTAATATATAATGCTTTGAAGATCACGGTCTCTACGAATAGAATCTTGAACTTCGTTGTTTGTTTATTTATCCAGAAGCAACGTCATGCATTTAGTTTTTAGTAGTACTAATTGCAATTAGGATGTTAGCATGCTCGTGCATAGTATTTTAGATTGTTTTTCATATGCATGTAGGGATGAACATGTTATACATATCTATGCAAATGTCAAGATCTCAGCTCCATCCATTCTGGGATTTGAGATGGGAGTGCCTACAGAATGAGTTCTTCCTGAAAAACCAAGCTATTTCTCTTAACGTCAGTTGATGGTCTAATTTTCTAGCAGTAGTGGCTCGCTCATAGAATGAACTATTTCTGAAAACCAGATTGGCTCCAAATCACAGTTTCTACGAAATTCTGTTTTTATTTCTGTTTGTTGATATATTCAAGTCATAAGAAAATGAGGTGATGGAAAAAACAATGATTCCCTCTTTCCGTCTCATACCAGACATGCGGAAGATGTTTATTCAGGTAAGGAGATCATCGTATAAGAGCTACCTTTTGTTAACTTATGCAATTAATTTGCATGTTAGTCAAGTAAGGAGATCATTCAGGGGACAAGTAAATGGGTTCATATAAACATTGAAGATTGTGGGTTAAAATGGAGTGATGATGGCCACTAAACTTTGGATCTCTCCTACCACTTGCATTTCCTCATATCACTGACAATCCTGATCATGGTCTTTACACACACACACACACACACACACACACACACACACACACACACATATATATGAAATATATCCAATAAGGTGCACCTTTCCTGGGTGCAAGGAAAGCTAATCATCATATCCATCTGTAATCAATCCGATGGTCATAATTAATGGCTCGATATTTATATATTTTTAATGTCGAAAAATCCATTATGGTCATTTTGCATATTCTATATTTAGAATGGAACAATTAATCTCCACAATTATCTCCTCTTTCTTCCCCCCTCTCTCTCTCCCTCTCTCCATGTCGTCGTCATTCCAAAAATGAGGAACATCATGCCTCCATCGACGCCAATCACGCCGCCATCGAGCTTGGCATCGTAGGAGGCATGCAGCAGGCGGAGCAAGTCGACGTCCATGGAGCGGTCCGCCTCCTCGTCTTCTTCGGCTTGTGATGCAACACCGCAATAGGTAGAGCTTCTCCTTGTTGCTGCAACGATGATTGGGGTGCGCGACGGCATGGAGGAGATGGTGGCGCACGCGTTGAAGCCTCCTTCTGCCTACACACGTGATGGTGATGGCGGAGGAGGTGGTGGAGCACGACGACGGAGGAGGACATGGCGACACACATGACGTCGGTGGAGGAGAAGGGCAGATGAGGTGCGGGTGGAGGAGGGATATATGCAGGAGGAGGGCACGCCCAGTTTTTACAATCAGATATCATTTTTTTATAACTTAGACCCTTTTTTACAATCCCAGATCTTTTTTTTTACAATATTAAATTATTTTTTACAAATCTCGGATTGTTTCTTACAATTTTCAAATTGTTTCTTACAATCTGATATTGTTTTTACAATCTCATATTGCTTTTTTACAATCTCAGTTTCTTTCTTACAAATTTAAGATCTTTTTTTTACAATCTAAGATATTTTTTTACAATATCAGGTAGTTTTTCACAATCTCAATTATTCTACACTTATGTTTTTTCTCTTAATAATTGATGATTTAATAATTTATCTTTTTTGCAGTTCTTCATACGAAGCTTACAAAACCTATATGCATTTTTACAATAATATTAATGAAAGTACAATTAAAATTATATAATTATTGCTAACTGTGATTTTATTTTACAATGCAGGATACAGTTTTACAATGTCTATGTGAATTTTACAAAGAACTCTGCTATTCTGTATAGTACGGAAATACCACCACGTTGGCGAAACCTCACCGAATAAATAGCAACAAAAAATTACCAAATACGACGGTCTAAAAAGGGAAAATAAAATGTCTAAATTAAATTCAAATTCAAAAATGGAATTCAATTTCGAAATGAAAATATGTGGACTAAAATACCCTTTTTGATAACAAACCGTGAGATTAAGATCTAACGTATCTCGTGATGGGCTTTCCGTTGGTGCAGGAAAGGTGCACCTTATTGGAAGCCCCCCTTCTCTTTCTCTCTCTCTCTATCTCTCTCTCTCTATATATATAGGAAGAGATCATACTCCATGAAGTAGGTAACTTACCTACTCCATTTTCATTTTCTCTACTTTTTTATTTTTTTTAAAAAATGCTTCCATGGATTTTCATACTATATCCTTCTAATATGTCATTCAAATTTCATCAGAAACAGAGACTTCTACAGCCTCCACCCAGAAATGTAAAATACAGCAAATCTGTGATCGTTAAAAAATGACTGTCTGGATGGAGGCCGTAGGAGTGTCTGTTTCTGACAAATTTTGAATGACATATTAGAGGGATATAGTTATGAAAATCTATGGAAGCATTTTTCAAAAAAAATAAAAAAAATTTGAAAAAAATGAAAGTGGAGTAGGTAAGTTACCTACTCCATGGAGTAGGATCCTTTTTCTCATATATATATATATATATGGGGTTGATGGGGCTGCCCCCTTGGGGCAGCCAACATGGCTGCCCCGCCCCATTTTTGGACAATTTTTTTTATTTTTTTGAAAAATATCGCCATGTAAATTCACTCATATATCCCTCCTATATGTCATTCGAATTTCGTCAGAAACAGAGACTCCTATGACCTCTATCAAGACACGGTCGATTTAAAAAATCCTGCGACCGTTAAAAAAATGACATCTGGATGGAGGCCGTAGGAGTCTCTGTTTCTGACGAAATTCGAATGACATATAGGAGGGATATAGGGATGAATATACATGATGATATTTTTCCAAAAAAATAAAAAAAATTCAAAAAAATGAGGTGGGGGCAGCCATGTTGGCTGCCCATAGGGGGGAACCCTATTTTTCCCTATATATATATATATATATATATATATAATCGTATAGATATTTCTTTCTTATTATGTCTTCTCATGCAGTCAATGTATCTATACTATTATTCAATGAATAATATTGATATAAGTTATCCTAGCATAATTTTATATCATCCACGGAATTCTATAATAACTTTTTTATTGTTTCTCTTGAGTATATTTTCCTATTTAAATGTAATATGGAAATTAATTGAAGATAGTTAATCTATCGTTCTATCCAGATACATATGAGACCCTTAATTATTATCGCATGGTAATTTTTTTTCCAGTTATGTATATGGATATAATACATAGACGAATATGATTTATATTTTTTTTTCACAAATAGAAATGTGATTATAATAATTTATCTAAACTTTTATTAAATGATTTTATAATAAATAATAATTTGACAATTTTATATGTAATTATTGAACGGCTTTCTCCCCGTGCTTTGCACGAGATGTTCACTAGTTATCACTTATGGAAACACTTAAAATTTGCATTCGAATTTACAGAGGAGAATGTTATAGTCGAAATTATCACATATGAATCTATACATAGTCAATGCAAATATAAAAAGGAGTATTTGATTAGGAACCATGACATGTCAAATCCTCCTTTTTGCACTCCTAGGGATGAGAAATTGATTGGCCCGGCCCGGCTTAGCCTGAATCCCAGCCCTACCCAAGTCCAAAAAAGCACCAGGTCGGGCATGAGCCTAAAAATTTGGCCCAAATTTTATTTGTGGCGGGACTTGGGCTTGATTCAGTCCAACCCGACCCGGCCTGAGGGTCGGCCCGGTCGGGGGCCCGATGTAGGCCTATAACATGGCCCAAAGGCTGGTCCGAAATTCAACACAAAACTCAGTGATTTACGCCCCCTCGTATTCATTTCCCAATCGTGCCCCTCCCTCCCACTTTCCCTCCCGCATGCCACATCTCCCTTTCGATCCTCTTCCTGCCCTAGGCGCCCTAGGCCTCTAGTTGTTGCACGGCCCGCTCGGCAACCTCCCCACGATAGGTCCACCGCTGTCCTCCTCTGCTAGGAGCTTAGGCTGATCCAAAAGACCACCACCCTAGTCGAGAGCCGTACTCCACCCTCGTGAGCAGTCGTATTCCCTTCCTCCAGAAGACCGACGAGATGCTCTCCATACCCATGCTTCCTTCCTCCTTTTCTCATCTTTTCTTTCTCATTTTCTAGCTCTTTGTTTTTTTGTCTTCGTTATGTTCCCATTAGTTTACTTCAGTTCGTGCTGTGTTCTTATACTTGTCATCATTATGAGATTTAAGGAGTTCTTGATCTATGATTCAAATTTTATCGGCTGACAATAGGAATATGGTTTAAATTCACATCCCAGTTTGGTATCATGTCTTTGAAAGAGAAATATCGAATCACATTCGTATAAGTATCTTTAATTTACTGTATTTTCCATCATCTACATGGAACTCACATGTATATGATCAAAACTAGAGATAAAAGCAAAAAAATGGTGTCTGATACTTTAACACATTTTTTATTTTTTATTGATATGTATACAACTTAGACTGAGATTGAGATTTTGAAAAAAATTATGTATAGTTGATTACATGCTCTTATGATTTTTATTATCAGGAGCCTTTGATACTGTTTGATTCAACTGAATGTTTACATTGAAATAGCCTTAACTTGCTCTATTCTTCGTTGGACATGGGAGAGTAAACACAAGAGAGAGAAAATGATATTAAAAGCTATTTATCCAATGGGTCGGCCCGACCCAGCCCCCCCCCCCCCCATGAAAATTGGTCGGGGCTTGGTTTTGGGCCTGTCAAAAAAAATTTGCGAGGCTGGGCCCGACCCAAAGTCCGAATTTTATATGGACCTGGTCCCTTCGGGGCTCGGCCCAGCTCGACCCATGCTCATCCCTATGCACTTCCATCCCATATAATAAAGTGTGCATCCATTTGAGAGCGGGCCCAGCCCAACTCAAACTTGGACCCGACCCCGTGGGCTTTGGCCTAGGTCCGGTTTACCATAACTCGATCTTCGACCCGACCCACGATCCGAGGAAAATTGGTGGGCTCGGGTCACCCTTTTCCAGGTTGGGTCGGGTTAAGCCCAATTCTCTACTCTAACTGTGGACCTCACCAACTCCCTTTCTTCTTTAAATAAAATCCCCATTGATACTCAATTTTTCTGTCGCTTCTTTCAATCAAATCCCCATTAACATCATCTTTCTCCATCTTCTATTTAAATAAAAAATATTATACTATCACATCTTATCATATAAAATTATAAAATAATCAACAACAAATCAATCTTCCAAACTTCAATAAAAATCACACCATATATATCCCTCCCAACAACTATCACATCATCCAAACGACAAAACAAACAAATAACTTATTCACCATCTTATCCCTCCAAAAAAGAGTTAACCTTCAACTATTTACCCTGACATCCAAACACACTCTAAGGCCCCGTTCGGCTAGGGGGTTAAACCCCCCTTTAGAGGTTTACCCCCTTAGCCCATTCTTTCTCTCTCCCATGTGGGCTCCACTCTTTCTCTTTTTTAAAATATTAAATAAATCAATTTTCTTTCATAATTCCGTCAAAAAATAATATATTATACCATCATACCATATAAAAATTAGAAACTACTCCACTTCTACCCACTTTTCCAAACTTTAATACAATCACATCACAATAACTATTCATTTTTCTAAACTTCAATACAATCATATTACAACAAACACATTCTCAGTTTAACCTTCTACCCAAACCGCAAAACACAGAAATAGGTTACCCTCCCCCAGTTTAACCCACCCTAACCCACGTACCAAACACACCATAAAAAGGGTTCGTTTGGTTACCGGGTTATCTCGGGCTAACCCGGTTTACCCCATGCTTTCTTGGGTTGGTATTCCATCATAAATTAATGTGAGATCACATCATATTCTTTATTCCAACCATCTCTAACTTTCATGACCATTCAAATAGTAACTACTCACATGAGGTTACCCCAACCCATCCCAGTAATCAAACAGACATAGTTTGAATAACAATTAATAGTTATCCATAGCCTTTGTCATCAAATTTGCACTAACATTGTGAATTTAACAATCGACATATATGTATGCGTTCTAAAATAGGCACCATCTTAGATTCAAAGCTATTAATTTTTGGACTTTAACACACGGGCCTCCACAATACCATAAATATATTCAAACCCTTGCATACTTCATAATCACACCAAGCTTTCTATTAGACAACGGGCATAGTGAGTAGGATGTAAGCGGGACAAATTTGAGGAGGGTATCGATATTTTCAAATTCATATGCATTTATAAAAGCATTGCCTATATCATAATGATTAATTTCCAGTGAGTACCATATACTTGATGGATACCTATGCACCCATGGATACCACTTATTCATAGTAAAATCTTTAGCTATTTATACAAGTACATAATATTTTCTCACATATATTAAATAAAGGGATATCATATAATATGGTAGTACACGAAGATGTGAAATGGCCAGGAAATATTAAAGATTTACACACACATACTAAAGGTGTTTAGTTGTATTGGGTTGAATTTTTTTATTTATTAAAGATGCAAAAGATAGTTGAATATAAACCAAATGGATAAAAGGAGAAATTTGAGCTGGACTTGTATATAATTAGATCGATATTTATGAGATATTGAATAAATTTGAAAATTTTGACTAAAATATGACATACGCATCTATATTTGTATTTATTTTTTATTCGGGGTAGGGATGGATTTGGGTACCTACAGGCAAACTTAAATACATACCCATATCCACATGGGTAGTAAATTTAAAATTCAAACATGTCTAAAAGAAAATGGGACGGATTTCGAATCCCTAAATGGATGAGTTCAAAATGCCGAAATAGCCAAGTTGACATTCCTACTAGAGAGGAAGAACGTAGGCGCGAACCTGGAACATCAATTTAGGTAGAAGATCCCTATCTGGTCGACAGCCTCATACCCCCCCAAACTCCCAACCAGAATATATAAGCAGAGGCTAGAATGCTACAAATATCCCCAATGTTCGTGCATGTTGCGATCATATAACTGCCTTTGGATCATCAACATGTTCTTTTGACGCATATAGCAAAATAGGTCGATAGTGATATTTTTTTAAATAGATTATTATTCTTCCGTTTTAAATATATAACAATGATTTTATTCTGTGAAATTATCTTTTTACTTGAAATTAGCGACGTATATTATATTTATTATTATATCATTTGTGATGGTGCATATAGAAATGTTTAGGGATTTTTAGACCCATAACTCTGAGTAACATTCATAACCCTGCATAATCGTGAATTACACGAGAAACCTCGAATAGTCACTCCGTCTCACACCCATAACCCTTCGTTAATTTAAAACGTTAACTCAACCATATGAGTGGGTTAATCTAACCAATCTACCTATGAACGTTTAGGATCACCCAAAATAAAATAATGAAAAACAAAAATACTGCAAAGCCTTGCAGACGGTGGGATAGGAAGGTTGCGCACGGGTCGGCGGTGGGCGGAGCTTAGGTTCCTGCGGGTGGTTCCAGCTGTGGGGCTCCATCGGCGCTCGAGCAGGGAGGTTGCGGGGCTCGGGGGGGAGCTCGAGCAAGGAGGTTACGGGGCTGGGGGGGGTCTCGAGCAAGGAGGTTGCGGGGCTCGGGGGGGGGGGGGGGTGGGGGGCTCGAGCAAGGAGGCTGCGGGGCTCAGGGGGCACTCGAGCAGGGAGGCTGCGGTACGCGCGGGGAGGGGGTCTGCGATGCGCGGGGAGGGAGGGCTGGCTTCGACCAGGTCGTCTTTGGGGGGGGGGGGTGCTACGGTGCACGGATGGGAGCTCCATCGGTCGGTAGTGGGGGCGTCCATCGGCGGGAGGGGCTGCGATGCTCGGGGGGTTGGAGGGGGGAGGGGGGCAGCTTGGGTTCCTGCGGGTGAGGTGGTTCCCGTCAAGCAGGGGAGCTGGGCTTTTTTTTGGGGGGGGGGGGGGGGGGGACTTGGGTTCCTGCGGGTGGGGTGGTTCCCGTCAAGCAGGGGAGCTGTGCTCGGGGTCTGCGGGTGGGGTGGTTCCCGTCGAGCAGGGGAGCTGGGCTCCTTCTGCAGCATCGGGTGGGGTGGGGTGGGGGTCGTGGGTTCAACCAGGAGAGGGGCAGCTCGGCAGGGTGGGGGCGTTGCGGTGGGGGAGCAGGTCAGCTGGGCGCGCGGAGCACCGGGGCGGGGCAGGGTGCTTTGAGGAGGGAGTGCGGCGACAGGGGCGGGGTTGGGTGGGGGTTCGGAGGAGCTCAACGGCGGGAGGCTTCACAGGTGGGGATTGGGGGCCTTCCAGGAGGAACTATGGGGACGACATGTTTTGCAAATAAGATGAACATCAGGGACATTTTTGTCTTTCTAAACAGAAATCGTTAAATATAACGGATATCCCAAATGGAACATAACACAATGTTATGTCATGTAAGAGTTAACCATTACTTGAGGTTTCTCATGTAATTTGCAATTATACAATGTTATGAATGTTATTGCAAAATTACTCAGGGTTATGGGTGTAAAAATCCCAAATGTTTATCCGTTATTATTGTCATATGTTTAGGTAATTGTCACTAATTTTTTAATTTAACGAGATTAGTTAAAATTTCAAAACATAATAATTGATAGCATCGGTATATAGTCGGCCACTGATTATATAGTAATGGATATGTGATGAGCCGAAAAAGTCGAATGCGGTTAAGATGGATAAATAAATCACATTTGTTGTCGTTGTTCTCAACCACGCGATTCGATCAACGAGAAAAATTTATTTAAACCACTTAAGATAAGATCAATCAATCAAAGCAAAGGTAAGCGGCTTTCGCTACTCTTTTTACCTGGTATAGCGACCAGGGTCGAACACAAGGAACACGATTTAAAAACTATGCAGTCAGATTTCCAAGCTAATTTTTAGTGGTTTTTGATTTTTTTTTATTTTCAAAACAAGCACAAATGATAAGAAATACACAACACCACACTCTTTTTGTATTTTTCAGAATGATAACAAATACTCAAAAAATTAAAAAGAAAATGTTTTTGTGTTTTATATATTTTAAAATATTTTTGGTAATTTTTTAGATTTTTTCTGATGTTATTATGATTTTTTAAAAATCAAACGGTACAAAATAAAGAAAACAGTGGACAACCGAGAGTATTTTACAACTTAAAAATAGTTTAAGTCGCCAAAATTCCTGAAATTTATTTTTTAGACAAACTAGGAAGAAATATCTACAATCCGAAACTAAAATCGCTATTTTTGGATTTTTCTACAATTTTATATAATTTTTAAGAATTTTTGTTTGTTTTTATATATGGAAAATTCATAAAAATTGGACAGAAATTAAAACACAGCAAAATGCACCTAGAGTAATTTTTTGAATTTTTAGGCTATTTTGCGAATTTTTATGAAATTTCAAAGTTTGTATATGCAAAAATACACTGTTTTTGATTTTTAAATATATTAAACGGCAATATAAATGGATGAAAAATTTACACAATGATGAGAACTACAGCAGGAGCATACATTTTTTTTTTGAAATTGTTAGACTAATAAAAACTTTTATTTCGATAAAAAGATCAACCACTAAAGAGTCTGGAGGAACAGGAGCTAAAGTGCAAATAGTTAAAGTTTCTACATGAAAAGATAACAATAATAAATAATCTGCAGATAAGATTCGCAATTTACCCAATGCTTTGGTAGGCGGGGATGCCTTCGTAATTATGAAAACTCATGGGGACTAATATGCAATGTTTCCAATACTTTATTGTAAAACTCCTGAGGGTTACTGTTCTTGGTTCCCCCAAAACCAACGTTAGCAACAAGGTGCCACCAACGCGAGGAGGATGGCGGAGGGGAAACAGGGCGGCGCTACCGCGGGGGCGCGCGATGGCGAATGGAGGATAGCCCGGCTTGGATGAGAGCGGCGTGAGCGTGCCTTGGAGCGGCGCTAGCGGCCGCTCCGCCTGGAGGGAGGCACGATGCCGCGCTGGGTAGAAGGAGAGGGGCAGGCTGCACGCGGGGGCGCGGGCTGGTTGGCAGAGGAGAGAGGTGCTCGGAGGTCGGGGGCTCGATCGGGCTTCAGAGCGACGCGGTTCCGCGCCCGGAGGTGGTGTCGCGGGCGGGCGGAGGCCGCTGCTGGATGGGAACGCGGTGGGTGACCGCATCACGCGCAGTGCTGGGGGCTGGACCGCACGGGCGCCTGGCGGAGGCGCACGATCGGTGGGAGGAGGAGCGTGCGGGTGTTGAAGGCGTCTGGACCTGCAGCGTGGGGTGAAGGTGCAGGCCACAGGTGGCGGAGCGGCCTGGCGGTCGTGCCTGGACGGAGGGGGGGAACAGCGCGCGGGGCGGCGCTAGGAAGGCGCGGCTCGCGCGGAGGGAACGGCGCCGCCAGGGGCAGCGGGTGACGAGCGGCGATGGCGGGCGGTGGGGGTGACGGCCGCCGTCTGCTGCAATGAACCTTTTTTTATTATTTTATTATTTTATTATTTTTTATTTTATATCCTGCAGAAAAAGGTTAAAAGATGTATATTTTTTCCTTAGTCTTTTATAAGAAATTGTACACAGGAACTAACTCTTTTTATATTAATGTTTTTTTTATTTTTTATATTTTCTTGCAAAAAATGTTAGAGAGAAAAGCAAATATCTTTTTTAATATTTTATTTATTTATTTATGAACAAACATGGATTTGACTGGATGGATCTTGGCGTGGTGAAAGAAAGATCCAGGGACTCCGACCACCGTGCGTGGACGGAGGTGAAAGGTTGTGCGAGATAGAAATGAAAATGGAGGGTCACGAAAATGAGTGTGGTAATCGGATCGGATGCAGGCTCGAGAGATGGAAAAATTTTGATATTTAATATCTAAAAATTTATAACGACATCTACGCAAAAATTAAAACTACGATTTATCTAGGAGAAAAATGACAAGAAATGAAATATGGATCTCACATTGGAATTGAACACGTCGTGATGGCCTCGACGATGACCAAAACGCTGTCACCAAATGGGTCGAAGGTTGGGCACCCTTCTGCAATGAGTAGCTTCTCGGAGATCGGGCTCCTCTCTCCAAAGATTGATCAAGAGGAAATGAGGGAGGAGGAGCCCATTAAAAAGAGACATAAATCAAAAATAGAAAATATTCACATATAAGGAAAGTGTTTATAGGATGAATTAATAAAATAATTAATTAATTAATTAATTAATTAAATAATTACGAAATTCGGTATAAATAAATTAAATAAATTAATGAATTAATTGAAAATCAAATAGCCACCTTAATGGTGGCCATTAAAGGTATGAAATAAAATCCTATGTACATGGTAAGTGTATAAATCAAATAAATCACATAAACCAAATAATTACAAATTTCATAATTAAATTAAATTAATTAAATAATATTAGATAATTAATTTTTTGGTGAATTTTATTTAAGGAAGTTAGTTGTATACACATATAATACAATATACATATGTACAAATAAGGAAATAATTTTTTTATAAAAGATTTTTTTAATTTTAATTTTTTTTATTTTTAATGAAAATAATATTTACAAATATACACATTATGTATAAAAATAAATATAAATAAAATATATACAACAAATATATGGAAAAACTGCACAAAACACCCCAGAAAACCGACTTTTCAACCGTAACTCCAAAAATTATGAAACCACAACCATTTGAAAGATAATTTAATTTATAGTATAACGGAAGTGAGTTTGGTTCAATTTGAGCTCGTATGGAGCCCAGAATTGGTGTTTCAATTATCGCTTTGCAGCTTTTTTCTGGGTGTGATTATTTGCATTATGTACATTATTTTATTTTACACTTATTTTTATTATTTACAACACATTTTTATTAACAACTTTTATTTATAAAAATAATTAGTTTGAGGTAAAATTATGTACAAATAAAATAATGTAAATTTTGTACAAATATACATGAAAAATATTAACAAGATATTTTTGGTTTTTCTAATAGAAAATCCTATCTCCCCCTACTTTATTCCCGGTCGATCAGGTCAAGTCTTGACCTTCTCTCGGGGTTCGGGTCAGTCTGTATTTATTGCATAAATACCACCTTTCTTTTCTTTTCTTTTCTTTTTCTTTTCTTCTTTATTCTTTTATTTATGTACAAAAAAGTGTTAAAATGCAATTTTAACAAATGCATGCAAAATGGTAAATTTATGCAATTAATGGATATTTATAGGTATTTGATTAAGGAAATGAGGTTAAAATAAAAGAATAAAGGCGATGAATCGTGGATTCATCAATATTACATTTCTCGCCCAATTTCAACTACAAGAAATAATGCCACAACGAATAATATCATGATTATATGTTAAGATTTTTACACTTATAACCCTGAGTAATTTCATAATTACATTCATAACCCTACGAAATCGTGAATTACATGAGAAATCCTGGATAGTCCCTCCGTCTCACACCTATAACCTTCCGTTATGGGGTCAGTTAACTCAACCATATTGTGGGTTAATCTAACTTATGATCCATCCAATGGCTATTAAAAATTTTCAAAAAATAAAAATAAAAACTCTCCAAGACCACCTCCCCCTCCCTCCAGGCGATCATCTCCACCTCCAGGCTCCCGACGGGCTCGGCGAGGTGGTCTTCGACTACGGAAGGTTGCGTCGGCTTCGGGGGAGGTCAGCGGCGCCGAGCCTGGGTTCAACGAGTGGATTCCCGAGGGGCTTAGGTTCAACGGGTGGGTTTAAGGGGGAGGGGGTGAGCTTTCTTATGTTGGAGGGTGTGGGGGCGAGGGTCGGGGCTGCCAGGAGACGGGGGAGGTCGGCGGCGCCAGGCCTGGGTTTGGCGGGGGAGGTCTTGGGGGACGAGAAGGGTATGCCCGTTCTTACATGGAAGCAGAGACTAGAGATCTGCATTGGCACCGTGAGGGGTCTGCACTATTAGCACACCAGAACCGCGTAGGGGATCATACATAGAGACATGAAGATTTGATGTTACAATCCCACACTCTTTGTAGTTAAGATTTGATGTTAATTCGCATTGATTAGATTATGATACAACGTATAATATACGTAGTTGGTGCACTGATGAATATCCATTCATCACTCTTTATTCTTTTATTTTAGCTACAAAACCTATGCAAAACACATTGTAGATATGTGTAAATAGGATAAATTACCATTAGGCATGCATTGTGTAAATTACCATAATTAGCATGTTTTTGTGCATAAATAAAAGAATAAAGAAATAAAAGAAAAAGAGGCAAATATTTAGAATAAATATTGAGTGACCTAATCCCAAGGGAGGGCTCAGCATGGGCCTGACCGCAAAAGAATCCAAGTAGAGAGAGATAGGAAAGCTCAATTGTGTGTACATATACCTATGTATATAAATAAAATTATTTTCCTCTTAATAAAAATAAAAATATGTGTTTATTAATTTGTACATATTTGTAAAGATAAAACCAAAATAAAAATGGGAAAAATACAAGAAAAACAAAAAGAAATAAAATTCTCGCACCGGTGTACATAGACCATGTATATAGAATAACCTATCTATTTATTTTCCCCTTGTAAATAATTAATAAAAATCTAATAAAAATATTTTCACATTCCATATTTCATGATGTAAATAAATAAAATAAAAATTAGAAAAATTAAAATAAAATAAAAATAAAAAGAATAAAAATTAAAATCCACCTTGTACATATACCATGTAAATATGTATATAAAAGTATTTATTTAACCTATGTAAATAAATAATAAAAATAAAATAAAAATACCCTTTTATTCCAAATTTTATGTTATAAATAAATAAAATATAAAGTTGGAATAATTGTGTAAAAATAAACAATTAAAAACAAAAATAAAAAATACATATATGAATATACCTATATATAATAATAATATAATGTGAATACATAATTTATATTTCAAAAAAATAAAAATCAATAAAAAATTATTCGAAAATAAATAAACATTTTTCATGTTTAACGTTTTTCGAAATAAAGGCATTTACTATTTTTTATTGAATTTTCAATTAATTAATAAGTGGTTGCTCCTAATTGGTCCACGGGGGATGTTGACCCCCGGTCAACTCCCCCCCTGGACCATTCAACTCGGATCTGTGCACCCTGACCCGACTTCTCATAATTATCCCTGCATGATCCGAGCTCCATTCGCCTAAACCCTGGGTCCTAATCATACTTCACACATCCGAGATCCACGCCCGGTAGTTTTTCCTCGGGATCCGAGCTCCGACAACCATGCCCGACCCATTCTTCTCGGACCCCTAGCCGTATAAGACCTCGCCTCCGGCCAACTTTTCACGCCATCTTTAGCCGCGCCCCTTTATCCCAGGACCTCCATCGTCTTCCCCAGAGTGACAGCTGCGCGAGGAGGGTGTCGAAGAGAGGAGAGGGAGCCTCTAGCTATCGATCCGGCGACCCTCATCGTCGTGCACCGCCACGAGGTGCGCTGAGCCTCGGACTTTGACGCTCCTTGAGGCCAAGACCTCCCAGAGCTCCGCGAGCTCGTCCAAAGTCGACTGCAGCCACTAGGTAACACCGAATCCCTTTAGCTTCGTCGAATTTTCCATTACGCCCAATTTGCCCTTCCGCTGTCGTCGGTCGATTCCCACCATCTCCGTCACCCAATCGATCATCAGACTCGACCATCACCTCCGTGAGACTTCTCCCCACATTCTGCACCCACTCACCCACCTTGGTTTGCCCCAGAACCAAGGTTCGACCTCCACCATCGTCGCCTCGCCGGAGGTCATCGCTCCGCCGCACCCGACCACCCACTTCACCCCTAACCGGGTCGAGGCAATTTGCCCTCGACCCAGGAGCTCATTTGTGCCGTTTTGCAGGTCAATGCATCCCATCTGAGGGTCCGCCCGTTCCAGCACAAGAGCTTGGCTCCTTTGCCGTCGCCGGGTCACTCCGGTGGTCCCCGGCCTCATCGGAGGCGTCCGCCAGCTACGGAAGCATCCGAGCTCTCTTTTCCACACTTCAGCAGCTCCAGAGGAAGTCCCGCGCGCCCGTGGTGCTCCGGCGAAGTTCACCGGAGCTGAGTTCATCCGAGATCCTTCTCCATCGTCCGATCAGCTTCTCTGCTCCATATCTGACCAGAGCCGTCCATTTACGAAGAGCACCCACCGTTCGATCCACCGAGGAGCTGATCTGGACCGTTCACTCAGATGAAGAGGCACCCTATATCCAGCATCGTCCGATCTACACGTGGCCTCTTCATCGCTGTCGATCCAGCGAGGGCTTAGCCGCAGCCAGTCACCGTCAGATCCTCTACGTGGCAAGCTCTCTGTCGTCCACTTTTAATAAGAGGTAAATATCCCTTAGGCCCATGTCTCTTTTATTTTTTGTTATTTAGTCCTGTAAATATTTAATTCAGTTGTTTTTATTTTGGTTATTTTGCACATTGGACCTTTATGTCTCTGCTATTTGCATTTTAGTCCTTATATATGTGGGCCACGTGCATCGACACGTGAGGACTTGGTCTTTTTGCACTTTGTATCCTATATTTCTTGTGCGTTATTGTTTGATCTTTTAGAAATAGGAATTACAAGTAGGTCCCTCTGTTCCTGATTTACGTGTGCTGTGCATGATTACTTGGATATTTTGCACGCGGGTCCCTGTAGTTTCTTGATTTGTTATTGGTTAGCCCCTGGAATTACTTTTTCTTACAAGTAGGTCCCTACGAACTGTGAGCCTTTATTTTATTTAAATAAAATAGCAAATTAAACCCAAATTACGTGAAAATTTGGACACGTGGCTCCTGCCACTGTGTAAAAATTTCACTAAAATTTTGGTACATTTTTTAGGCTTTTTGATATTTTTAAAAATTCAAAACATTGCTTTTTGCTTCTGTCTGATTTAGAAAATCTAAAAAATATAAAAACGATTTTAAAAATTCTAAAAAAATTAGGAGTTGATAGTCTTGGTGTGTTTTATTTTCTACGCGATTTTGGTAATTTTTGGGTAAACAAAAACCTTAAAAATTTAAAAACCATAAAAAACTTATAAAAATTCTAAAAAATTATAGAAAAATAAAAAAATATAAACTCTTTTTCTGAATTTTATTTGTTGTTTACATTTTTCATAAAAAATACCTCCATATTTTATAGGTCCATTTTATATTTTTAATGGACCTTTGATGTCTGGCTGGACAGATTGCTCCTGTTTTTGTCTCTCTTGATTTTTAAAAAATTATATAAAAATTAGAAAAATCTGAAAAATTGACCAAAAACATTAAAAAACATAAAAAACATAAAATTATTTTTATTTGAATTTTTGTAGCATTTTTGAGGGTTTTTATTATTTGTTGAGCTTGCTTGATTTGTCTTTTTCTTAGTTTTCCCCTTTATTAAAAAATCCAAAAAAAATTAAAAACAATTAAAAATCGACCAAAAATATTTTTGTTTATTTTATTTTATTTTCCGACTACTTCGTAGGTTGCGAGACCAATTCGTGCTCCCTGAGATCGACCCTGGGTGCTATACCAGGTTAATCTTTTAGCCAGGACCGCTATTTTGTGTTGATTGATTTTTATCTCTTTTGTTTTGGTGGTCGGATATTCATTTTCTTGATTGAGCCGATTCTGAGTGGCTGAGGTCGCAACGACCTTAGTTATCTATCTGCCTTAGTCATTCGGGAAATTTTTCGGTACATCAGAATGGCGCCGTTGCCGGGAAGCACGACTTAGTAGTTGTTTTTATTTTTGTTTTTGTTTTATTTTATTTTTTGCGGTTTTTCCGCGGCTTTCTATTTTGTTTTATTTTATTTTTCTTTTTATTTTATTTTATTTTATTTTACTTGTATTTGTTTTTATTTTATGTGTTTATTTTATTTTTGTATATATTTGCTCTTCTTTTATTTTTATATAATAATCTGGTCTGTGACACTCTGCTTGTTTTCTTGCGAGGGTTCGAGGACCGAGGCGGCTTCTTCGGAAGCTGACGCAACCGCGGGAGTCAGAGGCGGCTTCCTTCTCTACAAAGCTGCAGGAGAGCGCGAGGAGCCGAGCGGGAGTGCGGGAGCTGCGGAATAGCCGTAGAGTAGATTAGTGTAGTTTAGTTTACTTTTTCAGCACATTTATTAACTTGTAATAATACAGGGACCAGAGACAGAGACTTGGAGACTTTCGGGGTCTATTTCGCCGAGAACCGGTGTGCTCGGGGGACCCCACCGGGTTTTCGTGGTTTTCCATCATTTATTTACTGCCTATTCGGTTTTCACAGTTTTGGCATTAGCTTATGATTTTCTCTGATTGCACCGTAATAACTAGGATCCACACACCTAATAAATTGCATGTTCCTATTAGACCGTAATTGGATCAACAATAAAATTAATAAGAAAAGACTATTTGGTCACTTGAGGGGTCCCGAGCCGCTAGAGGTCGTATACAGCGCTGGCAGGACCCGTTGTGGCGGGCACCGATCGGCATCCGAGACCGGACACCGACCCCTCCTGTTGACCACTTAGCCATTGGTTCTTTCGTGTAGAATTGCTCTGCTTAAGACCGATTCCCGTGCATCATATAGGTATTTTACTTTCTGTTTTTATTTTATGCGCGGATCATTTTGCATGTATACTGCTAGAGTCAGGTACGCATTTCTTACTCTGCATGCATCATTGATTTCCCGCGCATCGGCTTTTTCGTCTTCTCCCCCTGTTTTTGGACTTATAATAATCAGGAGAACCGAAAAATTTGTTAGGCATTTTTTGCTTTGAAAAATACCTAAAAAACCAAAACCATAAAATTTAGGACTGCTAAACAAACTTGACCCTAAAAGACACTCACCATAAAAATCTGTCATGGGGTGAGCAACCCCCTCATCGTCTCGTTTGCATGTACGAGAGAGTGACCCGTACCCTAGGATAGAGCCACATCTGAACCCCTTTCAGACTACTGCTTCTGGACTAGTCGTTCTCCAGTGAGGATCGCTCCGGCCTCCGGTAAAGCGGGTCGCGATATCCTTAACAAAGCGAGCCGATCGGGTAGCCAGTAAACGGTCCGCGGCTTGTACTGGTTAGGAAAGATCTAGTTCGGGATTGGAACAGTCTCCTGGGGGAATCGGATTCTCAACAGGTCACGTAACCGCTCTGCTATCCTGACATGATCACCTAATAAAATTGACAAGATAACTGACCGAACTCTTACGATCTTCAACTCGCGTTGAGTAGGTGAACCCGGGGTTTGTATTACTCATCTTGATTATTTCCAGATCCCATCCGCCCGACTGCCAGATCAAGATGATGGGCAGGAGGTCCCTTAGGCAGCCTCTGGTTGCACAGCTTTTCAGCACTCCAGCCCGTTCATCTAGGTTGGTTCGCGAGAGCTGAGACCTGCTCTCCGAACTCGAGTTTGATTCCACCCTGTTCCCCCTTGACCACCCTTCTACCATTCCTGAGTTACCAGTGCTAGATGAGAGACATCAGTCAGATATTTCGGCACCTGAGTTTGGGTCTCTTGCCTTTGCAGAGACCATGGTCGGCAGCAGCGACGACCGCACCGGAGGTCCCGACCTAAGCAGACATATGTCCTGGACCAGGGTGCGATCAACAACACCCTGATCGCCTCTCTCGAGACAGTGCAACAACAGCTTAGGGATCAGGGTGCGTTCATGATTGAGATGAGGAGAGAGATGGAGCAGATGAGAGCCGACCGCGACCAGCGCGGGCCCGGAGACGGATTGAGGAGACCCGACGATGCAAGAGCAGCAGCCGCCGCAGCAGCGATATCACCAGATCAACCGAGACCAATGCGGGAGTTTCACAACCCCAGATCGACACTGACGCACCGTTGGGTGGTTCTACCAGCAATCGTGGGGGACTTCAAGTTCCCCCCGAACACACTTCAGCTCCTACCCCGTTTCCATGGGCTCGCCACAGAGGAGCCCCATCTACATCTCCAGGAGTTCTTGATGATCTGCAGCACCGTCCACGGCCGTCAGGTGGACGAGGACACTATTCGGATGATTGCCTTCCCCTTTTCACTGGCAGATAGAGCAGCCACCTAGCTGAAGCACTTGGGGAAGTTCATGTACACCTGGGAGCAGCTCCGCACCAAGTATTTGAATAAGTACTATCCACTCGGGTGGACAAACGCAGCGAGGGCCCTGATCAGCAACTTCTCCATGCTTCCCAACGAGCAGTTTCATGAGGCATGAGAGAGGTTCAGAGAGCTTACCGATAGATGCCCGTACCACGACATCACGAAGCCGAACCTAGTTTAGAGCTTCTTTTGCGGGTTGACACCAGAGCTGTAGGGCCTGATGAATGCTTCACGTGGCGGGTCCTACTTCACCAAGGATGAGGATCAGGTCTGGGCCATCTACGAGGAGATGGCTGAGAACTATACTGTGATGTCCCAGACCCGACTCTACACTCAGGGACGCCCCCAGCCCAATCCGTGCAGTACCAGAGGATAGCACGGGTCGATGCCGGTCCTTCTACTTTGTATGCGGCAGCCGCATAGTCTGAGTCTACAGCCGCAAACATGGGGATCATCAGCGAGAAGCTGGACCGGATCGAGTTGATCGAGAAGAAGCAGTGCTAGAGCATATCTCAGATGGATCAGATGGCACAGACGCTGAGTATCCTGAAGACACAGATCATGTGTCTCCAGGAGGCACATACGGCTTCTCAGCCCCGTCTTCAGTCACGAGGAGATCCGAGTGGCAGTGGCAGCTCGTCCCAGCGCTCCAGCTCCAGTCAGCCTAGACAGGTCCACCTTGTACAGGCAGAGCCGTACCAGCAGCCGCAGCCTTACTACCAGTCACCACCATCCCCAAACACTCAGATGGTGGTTTACCAGCCGGATCATCCCCTGGCAGTACTCCCCCCACCCACCTACGAAAAGGAGACGTTGATGGATGTCAACGGGATTTGGTATGACCGACCCCAGCCCGGTATCCGACGAGACCATCCCGGATTCCGTTGGTCAGCCAGAGGTGCCAGTTCCCAGCAGCAGCCTCCAGTTCAGGGTGGCCAGTACGGCCATCAGCGAGAGCACCAGCAGCCCCAGCCCCCAGTACACCAGCAGCAGCAGCAGTCATCCCATCCACATCACCAGCAGTATGGTCCTCGTCCCTATCAGCAGGTACAGTCTTGGAGGCGATAGCAGCCTCAGCCGCAGTATCATCCCCAGCAGTACCCCTCTCACCCGCACCAGTCACAGCAGCAACCTCACTACCAGCGAGGCCACCCGTCAGGTTCTCATGGGCCGACCTATGAGAACCATGCCTTAGACGATCTAGCCCGCCTCATGACAGAGCAGTAGGCTACATTCAGATGGGAGATGGATGAGTTCCGCCAGGAGATGCGGAAGATCGTGAGAGGGAAGGCCGCCATACCTGAGAGTGAGCCGAACCCGAACAATCTGAATAGGAAGTCTGAGCAGGTAGATTTCACAGAGTACGCCACCCCTAGTGATTCGTTTGGTGATATGTCTGCATATCTATTTGATACTGACTTTGCCACACTTAGGAGCGGTAGGATGCCAGCAGGCGACGCCTCGTCTGAGCGACGTCCTCAGGCCACTTCCAGAGCACCAGGCGAGGAGGAGCGCGTTACTGATGCCGTGAGAGATGATGACGGTGGTGCTGATGCCACCATGGATGCTGATCCCGCCGACGGTATTGATGCCGTCACTTCACCAGATGGAGGAGGTGGTTCTGATGCCACCATAGTTGCCGAGCCAGAGCGCGGTGCTGATGCCATGAGTCGACCTGCCGAGGGTGGTGCTGAGGCCACCGTTTCTACTTCTGCTAGTCCTGTTGTCTTTCCATCTGTACATGTACCTCAGGACACTTCTGGAAATAAAGGAAAGGATTTATTTTATTCTGATCCACCTGTGATGCATGATGATGTATGTGTGGACTCTGTTGTGCTTGAGCAACCTAGACCCTCTCCTAGTCCTTTATTTGAGAAGGACCCTGTAGTCCCCTTCCCTAGAGCACTCCATTTGGGTAAGGGGCAGAAAAGAGAAAATGCCAAAAAGAATCAGCAGGTAGAGTTCAACCAGTAGATGATCGATCGATTCCATATCTAGCTGACTCTCCAGGAGGCCTTGGAGCACATCCCTCTACTCCGGAGATCACTCAGAGACAGGACCACAGTTAGGAAGAAGAGGAGGAACCATTAGTCTGAGATCCATGTGCTTACTCGAGCCACGTGTTTCACGATCCAGAACCGTCTGCTGGCCAAGAGGCCAGATTCAGGAGCCCCGTATGTTAGATGCCACATCCATGAGCAGAGATTCGACCGCACTCTATTAGACAGTGGTTCTTCGATCAACCTACTTTCGGCAGCCCTTCTCGACCGCTTCGAGTTGGGCACTCTTCGATAGAGCAGGACAGTCATTCAGTTTGTTGATCGATCTGTCAAGAGGCCGAAGGGGTTGCTGAGGGATGTTATCGTCACGATTCAGAGCCTGCAATTCCCCGTGGACTTCATTGTGTTGGACATGGAGATCCCTGAGTCTGTGACCGATACCCCCATCATTCTAGGTCGCCCGTTCTTGGCCATAGCCAAGGCAGTGACCAACCATGATAGCGGGAAGGTATACTTTCACGTCGAGGGCGAGAGTGTACAAATAGAGACGGTCGAGGACATCAGAGCCAGAGAGTCAGAGTGCTCGGAGCAGACCACAGATTCAGAGCAGATGACAGATACAGGGCGAGACATCCACCAGGACTGCGATTTTGTGATCACATATGACGAGGCAGTTTGGGCAGATCCAGTCGCACATGCCATCCTCTCACCTTTAGATTTTGCTGATGCAGAGACACCAGAAGAGGAGAGCTTGGAGAGCGCTTTCCTGGTCCAAGATACTTTTCAGTCAGCAGAGCCGGTTCTTGACCGCAAGACATAGTTTTTCTGTGAGGATGATACAGATCCCTTGGAGTCAGATGTTGATTGTACAGATTTTGATGATTTTATACCATGTCTGACTTCCATTGAGCCTGCAGCTAGGGAGGAGGTCGATGCCATGCAGAGTAGAGACAGTCCCGTAGAGCAGCCTTCTCCAGATATCGATTATGAGAGAGAGTTTTCGTTCTCCCATGCGGATTTGGCAGCATTCACTCATACCTTTCAGAGGCCAGATCCGCCAGCACCTACTTGTCCAGAGCTGAAGCCACTTCCTGTGTCGCTGAAGTATAGGTTCCTTGTAGGTGAGCATGGGATGTACCCAATCATTATCTCCGCCGATTTGACTAGAGAGCAGGAATCCCGTCTGATGGGGGTTCTTGAAAAGAACCGCAAGGTGATAGGATGGAGTGTAGCCGATCTTCAGGGGATAAGTCCGGCCATGTGCTCCCACCATATCTATCTTGAGGATGAGGCTAAGCCGTCACGTGAGTTCCAGCGGCGGCTGAAACCCGAATCTGAGAGAGGTTGTCATGAAGGAAATCTCGAAATGGTGGAGAGCCGATTTTATCTACCCCATCTCCGACCCCAAGTGGGTCAGTCCGTTGCATGTGGTGCCCAAGAAGACGGGCATCACTACAATTGTCAGCAAGTCTGGAGAGGAGATCGCTACCCGGGTACCCAATTCTTGGCGGGTTTGCGTATATTACAGACGACTCAACCAGGCCACCAAGAAGGATCATTTCCCCCTGCCCTTTATTGATCAGATCATTGAGAGACTGGCAGGGAAGAGCCACTATTGCTTCTTGGATGGGTACTCCGGCTACAATCAGGTGGACATCGCGCCCGAGGATCAGGACAAGACCACCTTCACCTGTCCATTCGGGACATATGCCTTCAGACGCATGCCATTTGGGCTATGCAACGCCCCTGCGACATTTCAGAGATGCATGCTGTCTATCTTTTCGGACTTGGTGGGGGAGTGCTTGGAGGTCTTCATGGATGATTTCTCGGTCTACGGCGACGGATTCGACTCCTGTCTTGACTGCCTAGACCGAGTCCTTCGGCGATGCATTGAGGTTTACCTTGTGTTGTCTTGGGAGAAGAGTCACTTCATGGTGACTCAAGGGACGGTGCTTGGCCATATCATCTCCAACAGGGGCATGGAGGTTGATCCGGCCAAGGTGGATGTCATTAAAAAACTCGCGCCACCGTCCAACCTGCGACAGTTATGGTCTTTTCTGGGGCACGTCGGTTTCTATCGACGCTTCATTCATGATTTCAGTAGGATTGCCCGACCGTTAACTGATCTGCTGACGAAAGACACCGAGTTCCTTGTCGATGATAAAGTGTCTATCGTCGTTTGAGACTCTCAAGAGATGTGTTGTAGAGGCTCCTGTTCTCCAGTCGCCTGATTGGTCTCTCCCATTCGAGATCATGACGGGTGCCTTCGATTTTGCCGTAGGGTCCGTGCTGGGACAGAGGAGGGATGGAGTCCCATTTGCTATTCACTACGCTAGCCGTACATTGGATGCCGTGCATCGGAACTACACAATCACTGAGAAGGAGATGCTAGCCGTAGTTTTTGCCCTAGATAAGTTCATATCTTACATCATTGGATCTAGAGTGACCATCTATACTGATCATACCGCCATCAGGTACCTCATGGCAAAGAAGGATGCCAAATCCAGATTGACCAGATGGATCCTTCTACTCCAGGAGTTTGACATAGAGATTAAGGATAAGCCTGGAGTCAAGAATGTGGTGGCGGATCATCTCTCCCGATTAGAGCATCTTGAGGATTCGGAGCAGACTGAGCCTATTTGTGAGACCTTCCCAGATGAGGCGATCCTTTCTATCGCCTCTCTCCCGTGGTACGCTGATATTGTGAACTTTCTTGGTGCTAAGAAAGTTTCACAAGATTGGCCGAGGCAGCGACTTGAGACCTTCGTCGCGAAGGCCAAGTTCTACCACTGGGAGGATCCCATCCTTTGCCATGAAGGAGGGGATAAAGTCTGGCGTAGGTGCATTCCTCAGGAGGAGCACCATAGCGTCCTCACTTACTGCCACAAGCTTGAGGTAGGAGGACATCACTCTGGGAGGAGAACAACACAGAAAGTAATCCAATCTGGCATATGGTGGCCTACCCTCTTCAAGGACTCTGATGAGTTCGTGAAGAGGTGTACTGAATGTTAGAGGATGGACACTTGTGGACAGTGTGATATGATGTCAATACAACCCATTCACTTCTGTGAGGTTTTTGACGCATGGGGCATCGATTTCATGGGTTCATTCCCTAAGAGTCAGGGATTCGAGCACATTCTGTTGGCCGTGGATTATGTTAGTCGTTGGGTTGAGGCTATCCCCGCCCGAACCGTAGATGCTAGGACTGTTTGCCGATTTTTGAGGAAGCATATCATTTCACGGTTCGGGGTACCTCGAGTGTTGATATCTGACGGGGGGTCTCATTTCGTCAACGACAAGGTAAAGGCCCTTGCTAGCGAGTTCGGCATAGACCATCGAGTTGCCACTCCATACCACCCTCAGACGAATGGTCTTGCCGAAGTGTCGAACATGGAGATCAAGACTATATTGCAGAAAGTCGTCCGCCCTGACCGAAAGGATTGATCACAGCTTTTGGACTCGGTCTTGTGGGCATATAGGACGTCTTTCAAGACCCCTTTGGGTACGTCTCCCTTTCGCCTCGTTTATGGCAAGCCGTGCCATTTACCTGTTGAGATGAGACATAGGTCACTTAGGGTTGTCACTGATATACTTTTGGATCCAGAGAGTGTAGGAGATCAAAGGAGGGCAGAGTTAGCAGCCTTGGAGGAGCTTTGTGATACCGCCTTTTCAAACAGCCTACAGTACAAGGAGAAAGTGAAGGAGTGGCATGATTCTCACATCAGCCACAAGCATTTTGAGCCTGGACAGAGAGTATGGCTGTTTGATGCTAGGATTCGTCTATTTTCAGGTAAGCTACAGAGCAAGTGGAAGGGACCGTATTTGGTGAGAAAGGTACACGACAATGGGAGTATCAACATATCCGAGTTGTCTTCTGAGAGTACCTTTCGAGTGAACGGCCACCGGCTCAAGCCATATCTAGATCATGAGTCGCGGGTTGTTGATGTTGCCCCTCTTCACTTTGCGTGAGATGTGGTCTCTTGACTCACATCTATTGCATCTCACGCCCGATTATCACTGTTCTCCCGACTTGTATAGATCCAGATGTCCATATCACTCTATTCTTTAGTCCCACATCCCGTTTCTCATCTTATGATTATGCTATACTTAGGGTGTACTTTACCCTAAGTATAGGGGGGATGTAGGACTCTCGGGTATTCTTTTGATTCATTTCTACCTCTGTTTTTGCTGCCTATACTTAGGGATATTTTACCCTAAGTATAGGGGGGGGTAGACCCTGTACATTCTCACTCGATCTTTCCCTTCGTGTACAACCTGCTATACTTAGGATTAATTGATCCTAAGTATAGGGGGAAATGCCGAGATCCTATTGATTTCTATTCTTTCATTCGTCTTTGTATATAGCCTTCCTTTTCACTTCCCTATACTAAGCAGGAGTTATGTCTTCTTCATCGTTCTTGACTCTGAGGACATCGTTCGAGCTAAGTATAGGGGTGTGTATATATTTCATATATACTTTAGCCATAACTCGTACTTTGTGTAAATAAACATTCTTTTATTGCACATACATAGCTTTTGTACAAATTATTTTTGTAAAAATATTTATAAAAACTTTTGGTGTAAATAGTGTGTAAATATTTTCTTATCAAAATTATGTATATAGTACAAAATTTTTCCAAAATATTTTGAAAATCAAAAGTTTGCAAAAACCTTGTGAAATTTGTGTAAATATTTTGCAAAACTTTCATGCATACATCCATGTTTTCAAAAAAATTTTCAAAAATTTTGCACATGTGTAAATAGTTTGTAAATTGCATCTTTGTAAATATTTGTATAGTTTTTCCTGGATTATAGTTGACATTTAAACTAGCCTGGAATTAAATCAGAAAATGGAGCTTGATTAAGATCTTAATCCACCTAATTATAAGAGGAACCTTATAGGGCTTAGGGTTGAGGCTTTTCAGGTCCATGGTGACTTAATTCTTTGAGTCCACTATGCTATGATCATATGTCATCTCAATGAGCCTAAGTAGAACACTTAACAACACACACATGACTCATATAGACAATGGATTGACTTGGACCCGCACTTTACACCGAGCTCTCTATGGATGAGGTGGTGAGGAGGCAGTCTTCCTTGACTTGGGGTAGCATATGAGGGTAGTACTTCTAGGCGGAACCTCTCTTCTTCTTATAGTGAAGGAAGTGCGTCTCAACTTGGTCTGGTTGCCATGAGGTCTAATGACAGGAGTTGTGGGTTGCAATAATGCTTCAAAAGAGGGATAGTTTACTGGCTCAAGAGGAAAAACTCCTTATGTACATATGCTGCACCTTGTAAATATGTTGTAAAGATGCACTTGAAAAAAATGCAAAAAGAAAATAACTACTCCAAAAAAGTGGTGGGTCTGAGAGAAAATGATAATCCCGCCAGAGTATGTATATAGTGCAATAAGCAAAGCTTGAGACTCATGTTTCATCTTATGTAGCTTGCAGCAGGGAGACTTAGCTACACTGGTTGAGCTCCCAAGGATACATGGCTACACTGGCCATGGTCCATTCTCTTCTTCCCCCTCTTCTTGAGCCAGTTGAACTTGAACTTAGAAGGGAATACCCCGCTCCTCGAGGAAAGAGTGGCCATATTAGGGTCATAGAGTTATCTTGTTGGGGAGGGTTGTCATTTTGCTACTTCTGAGGTGGAGAGTTGTACCTCACTTACACTGTACAAGGAAAGATTCATGGTCTTCAGGGTTTGTGTATGTAGACTTGTTCTGATCTGGATTATTGAGGAGTCTTGACTATAGATTAGTAGATCTTAGAGGCTGTTAAGTTTTAAACCTAAGTCTAAATAAGGTTCCGACACATTAATAATCCAAAGATCTGACCGAGCTCCATATTTCAATTTAATGAAGGCAAGTTTAATAATCAACATTAATCCATGCATTTTCTCCTCTTTTCCTTTTTCTTTTTCTTTTTCACTTCTTTTTCAAATAAGTGTTTGCTAAGGGACTAGAAAAGTCAAGTATAGGGGGGTGATGAATATCCATTCATCACTCTTTATTCTTTTATTTTAGCTACAAAACCTATGCAAAACACATTGTAGATATGTGTAATTAGGATAAATTACCATTAGGCATGCATTGTGTAAATTACCATAATTAGCATGTTTTTGTGCATAAATAAAAGAATAAAGAAATAAAAGAAAAAGAGGGAAATATTTAGAATAAATATCAAGTGACCTAATCCCAAGAGAGAGCTCAGCATGGGCCTGACCGCAAAAGAATCCAAGTATAGAGAGATAGGGAAGCTCAATTGTGTGTACATGCACCTATGTATATAAATAAAATTATTTTCCTCTTAATAAAAATAAAAATATGTGTCTATTAATTTGTACATATTTGTAAAGATAAAACCAAAATAAAAATGGGAAAAATACAAGAAAAACAAAAAGAAATAAAATTCTCACAAGTATATATAGACCATGTATATAGAATAACCTATCTATTTATTTTCCCCTTGTAAATAATTAATAAAAATCTAATAAAAATATTTTCACATTCCATATTTCATGGTGTAAATAAATAAAATAAAAATTAGAAAAATTAAAATAAAATAAAAATAAAAATAAAAAGAATAAAAATCAAAATCCACCTTGTACATATACCATGTAAATATGTATATAAAAGTATTTATTTAACCTACGTAAATAAATAACAAAAATAAAATAAAAACACCCTTTTATTCCAAATTTTATGTTATAATTAAATAAAATATAAAATTGGAATAAATGTATAAAAATAAACAATTAAAAATAAAAATAAAAAATACATATATGTATATACCTATATATTATAATAATATAATGTAAATACATAATTTATATTTCAAAAAATAAATAAAAAATACTAAAAAATTATTTGATAATAAATAAACATTTTTCATGTTTAAAGTTTTTTGAAATAAAGGCATTTACTATTTTTTATTGAATTTTCAATTAATTAATAAGTGGCTGCTCCTGATTGGTCCACGGGGGATGTTGACCCCCGGTCAACTCCCCCCGGACCATTCAACTCGGATCTGTACGCCCCGACCCGACTTCTCATAATTATCCCCCGATGATCCGAGCTCCATTCGCCTAAACCCCGGGTCCTAATCATACTTCACACATCCGAGATCCACGTCCGGTGGTTTTTCCTCGGGATCCGAGCTCCGACAACCATGCCCGACCCATTCTTCTCGGACCCCTAGCCGTATAAGACCTCGCCTCCGGCCAACTTATCACGCCATTTTTAGCTGCGCCCCTTCATCCCAGGACCTCCATCGTCTTCCCCAGAGTGACAACTGCGCGAGGAGGGTGTCGAAGAGAGGAGAGGGAGCCTCCAGCTATCGATCCGGCGACCCTCGTCGCCGTGCGCCGCCGTGAGGTGCGCTGAGCCTCGGACTTCGACGCTCCTTGAGGCCAAGACCTCCCAGAGCTGCGCGAGCTCGTCCACAGTCGACTGCAGCCACTAGGTAACCCCGAATCCCTTTAGATTCGTCGAATTTTCCATTACGCCCAATTCTCCCTTCCGCCATCGTCGGTCGATTCCCACCATCTCCGTAACCCAATCGATCATCAGACTCGACCATCACCTCCATGAGACTTCTCCCCACATTCTTCACCCACTCACCCACCTTGGTTCGCCCCGGAACCAAGGTTCGACCTCCACCACCGTCGCCTCGCCGGAGGTCATCGCTCCGCCGCACCCGACCACCCACTTCACCCCTAACCGGGTCGAGGCAATTTGCCCTCGACCCAGGAGCTCGTCTATGCCATTTTGCAGGTCAATGCGGCCCATCTGAGGGTCCGCCCGTTCCAGCACAGGAGCTTGGCTCCTTCGCCGTCGCCAGGCCACTCCGGTGGTCCCCGGCCTCATCGGAGGCGTCCACCAGCTGCGGAAGCATCCGAGCTCTCTTTTCCACACTCCAGCAGCTCCAGAGTACGTCCCGCGTGCCTGTGGTGCTCCGGCGAAGTTCGCCAGAGCTGAGTTCATCCATGATCCTTCTCTGTCGTTCGATCAGCTTCTCTGCTTCAGATCTGACCAGAGCCGTCCATTTACGAGGAGCACCCACCGTTCGATCCACCGAGGAGCTGATCTGGACCGTTCACTCAGACGAAGAGGCACCCTATATCCAGCACCGTCCGATCTACACGTGGCCTCTTCATCACCGTCGATCCAGCGAGGGCTTAGCTGCAGCCGGTCACCGTCAGATCCTCCATGTGGCAAGCTCTCTGCCGTCCACTTTTAATAAGGGGTAAATATCCCTTAGGTCCCTGTCTCTTTTGTTTTTTGTTATTTAGTCATGTAAATATTTAATTCAGTTGTTTTTATTTTGGTTATTTTGCACATTGGACCTTCATGTGTCTACTATTTGCATTTTAGTCCTTATACATGTGGGCCACGTGCATCGACACGTGAGGACTTGGTCTTTTTGCACTTTCTATCCTATATTTCTTGTGTGTTATTGTTTGATCCTTTAGAAATAGGAATTACAAGTAGGTCCCTCCGTGCCTGATTCACGTGCACTGTGCGTGATTACTTGGACATTTTGCACGCGAGCCCCTGCAGTTTCTTGATTTGTTATTGTTTAGCCCCTGGAATTACATTTTCTTACATTTAGGTTCCTGTGAACTGTGAGCCTTTATTTTATTTAAATAAAATAGCAAATTAAACCCAAATTGCGTGAAATTTGGATACGTGGCTCCTGCCACTGTGTAAAAATTTCACTTAAAATTTGGTACATTTTTTAGGCTTTTTGATATTTTTAAAAATTCAAAAATAGTACTTTTTGCTTCTGTCTGATTTAGAAAATCTAAAAAATATAAAAAGATTTTAAAAATTCTAAAAAAATTAGGAGTTGATAGTCTTGGTGTGTTTTATTTTCTTTGCGATTTTGGAAATTTTGGATATACAAAAACCTTAAAAATTAAAAAAACCATAAAAACTTATAAAAGTTCTAAAAAATTATAGAAAAACAAAAAAATATAAACTCTTTTTCTGAATTTTATTTGTTGTTCACATATTTCATAAAAATTACCTCCAGATTTTCATAGCTCCATTTTATATTTTTAATGGACCTTTGAAGTCTGGCTGGACAGATTGCTCCTATTTTTGTCTCTCTTAATTTTTAGAAAATTATATAAAAATTAGAAAAATCTGAAAAATTGACCAAAAACACCAAAAAACGTAAAAAACATAAAAATATTTTTATTTGAATTTTTGTAGCATTTTGAATGCTTTTATTATTTGTTGAGCTTGCTTGATTTGTCTTTTTCTTAGTTTTCCCCTTTATTAAAAAATCCAAAAAAAATAAAAACAATTAAAAATCCACAAAAAATATTTGTGTTTATTTTATTTTATTTTCCGACTACTTCGTAGGCCGCGAGGCCAATTCGTGCTCTCTGAGACCGACCCTTGGTGCTATACCAGGTTAATCTTTTAGCCATGACCGCTATTTTGTGTTGATTGATTTTTATCTCTTTTGTTTTGGTGGTCTGATATTCATTTTTTTCATCGAGCCGATTCCGAGTGACTGAGGTCGCAACGACCTTAGTTATCTATCTGCCTTAGTCGTTCGGGAAATTTTCGGTTCATCATGCACATGTGAGTATGACCATGAAGGAGAGCTTCGGCTACCTCGACCCCAAGTACTTCCGGCGGCAGCAACTCACTGACAAGTCCGGCGTCTATTCGTTCGGTGTCCTCCTCCTCGAGGCCCTCTGCGCACATCCAGCGCTCGATCTAGCCCTCCCTCGTGAGCAGGTCAACCTCACCGAGTGGGCAATGCAGTGGAAGAGGAATGACCAGCTCGAGAAGATCATCGACCCCAACCTCGTCGGCGCTATCAACATCGAATCGATGAACAAATTCATCGAGGCCGCCGAGAAGTGTCGTGCCGAGTACGGTGTCGACCGGTCGTCCATGGTGACGTGCTATGGAACCTCGAGTATGCTCTGCAGCTTCACGAGGCCACACCACCGACACTACCGCCAAAGACGGAGGCCGAGGCTGAGGAGGAGGAGGAGGAGGCCGGCGAGATCGAGCGCGACGAGCCGACGTCGGCGGATGCCACAAAGGAATTGGAGGAATGAAAGGAAGGTGAAGAGTGAAAGAACAAGAATTTGAAATCGGGGATTGTGTTAAATATGATCTTGTCGTTCATGTTTGGAATGTGATTATACTGCACCTCGTATTTGATTATTCGATTTGAAGTGTTGATGTTGCTTACTAAAGAACCCGTTGAAAATATAATTTTATTAGATTTTTTATACTAGCAACATATTCTATAAATACGTATGGTTGTAAGTGTAAAATTGGTAATATGTAACTTTTTCAGTGAGAATTAACGGATAAAATAGATGGCAATTGACACAGGGTTATGCATGTAATAGTTAAGCGTTTTTCGAGATCCTGGGTGTAATTCACGATTTCGCAGGGTTATGAATGTACTTGTGAAATTACTCAAGGTTATGGATGTAAAATTTCTTATATATTTAACAACGAATGATGTAGCGATAGATTTTTAAAAAAAATTTACTATAAATCCATTTTGTTGAAGTTGAGTTTTGGAATTTGACTTTGAGATTTAACAACTGACCGATCCTTAATAGTAAATTACGAATGGTATTGAGTTACGGAGGCCACTAAGTTAATATTTGCAACTTGAGTGAAAATTGAGTTTGGCATTTGAGTATGGGCAAAGTTGATTATTTTGTTTGCAAACGGAGAGTTAGGGTTAGGATTGAGTCGGGATTAAGGTTAGAGTTAGGTTTAGATTAATAATAGGGCTTAGATGTGGAGAGCCATGATTAGAATTAGATTGGGACTAAGACCTGGATGCGGGTTAGGATCCAGATTTGATATGGGTTAGATTTTGGAGGGTTGATCCTGTAAGAGTATGAGAGCAGTGAATATTGACCACTAGATTCTGTTTTTCTCTCTCCTCTTACAATCAATGAGAAGAGAGATGACATAATCTAGTGGTCCAGAATCACTGCTCAATGCTCTCTCAGATTTTAGCTCTCATAAGATTATCCCTCTGGGTTTTGTATATAAGTTAGCATTGGTCTTACATCGGGATCTGGTTTTTTTCACGTAGGTTGAGATTAGAGTTAGATTGGGATTAGAATTTTGGATGTTGGTTATGATTAGCAATAGTTTGCCATCATGATTTGTTAAAGAAATACAACAAAAAAGGAGAATATTTGCACCAAACTTGTAAAATGCTTTTTTAATCTGCGTTTCCAAATTCAAGTTACGTTGAGTCCGTTTTTTCTGGGCATAAAATCCAATCGAAATGGGGAATTGATTACGGGCTCCAAATTTCCCATTCATTTGAAATCCAACGATATTTATTTATTGGACGGAAAAAAAATGGGGCATTCCGAGAATTGAACTCGGGACCTCTCGCACCCTAAGGGCCTGTTTGGTTGCAGGGTTGGACAGGGTTGGCCCAACCCTGGTTACTATTCACAAGGGTACTTCCTCCTCACAGATTACTATTCACCCATCCTAACCCAGCCCAACCCAACCCTGCCCAACCCTGCAACCAAACATGCCCTAAGCGAGAATCATACCACTAGACCAAATGCCCATGGCACTTTTTTGACTTAATTTTACTCTTTTAGTTACTTTCGAACTTATCTAATTTTCCTTATTAGTGTTGACATGGAATTTTCCGGAGTAAATTTGCAACAATTAGACAAACAAGTATTAACACCTTCTCTTTTTTTGCTTAGGCTCGTACTCTAACTACTGGGATGGTATTGACGAGGTGTTGTAAAAAATATCCCTAATATAATAAATACATAAATACGAATACGTATAAATCAATGCGTGAATATTACATGTCCGAATTATATTAGCATAGTGGAAACTCGTCACTACGATATTAAAAATTGTTCTTGGATACATTTAAAATTAAAAAAAATCATACGTAGCTTTGTCAGAGGAAAGGTTATCAGGAAAGCTCGAGCTGGATGAGTCCAACTCCGGCTCATCTCGTTAGGAGCTCCGAGACCAACTCAAAAACATAATGAACTCAAGTTCAAGTTGGATTTCTGGCTCGGTAAGCTTATCGACTGGGGCTCGAGTTGGCTAGTGCTTAACTCGAGAACTCGACTCGATAACTCAGTAGATTTTAATGCAAAAGTTCACAAAATTACAAGGCAGCCACGAAACCATCAACGCCCATCCCCATCGTGCCCTACTTTCTCCCACTCTCTCACATGCGACTCGCCCTGCCCTCTCCTCTCCAACCTTAATCCTAGAATGATACAAAGTCCTCTCCGCTCCTCCGCCTCCAGCCTCCAGATCTGCTCTCTCCCCTTTGCGAGCTCCGCCCTCTCTGCTTGTGAGCCCGACGTGAATCTCTGCCCTCTCCCCCTTCGTCTCCCTCTCAATCTTCGCTGCTCAACCTCCCCCTCCGTCCACACATTGGATTTGAGGTCCTAAAATCTGGATCGTGTTGCTACAATTCTCAAATCTTCTTGCTTTCCAACCAAGGTATGTTTCTTATTTTTTTAGATCTGATCAAGTCTTTGACATCTCTGAAGGCGAGACTTCATTCACATAAGTCCTATTGTCCTACACGAGTAAAGAATGACACCCACTTTGATGCCCTACAAAATCTCAAAGTGATTTGAATCATTCGACAATATATGCTATAAAAAATTTGTGCGATATTTTACATGATTTTCAGCCTTGTTGCATATGCTTTGATTAACATTGGATCAATATATATGTGCAAGAGATATAATGAGAACAAGAACATGTATTTTGATCAGGTTTTTGGTTTGAAAATATTTAATGAATCCAACAGATTTTATATTTGGATAGATCTTATCCCTGTTTGCAGCTGGCTTGTGAGCCAGCTTAATAAGTTCACGGTCCGTTAAGAGGCTCGTGAGGCAGCTCGAACTCGAGAAGCTCGAGCTGGAGCTGGCATTTCAGGGCTCGAACCATATCGAGCCCAAGCTCGAGCGCCGAGCTCGAGTTGAGGTCGACTTGACTCGTGAACTCGATAGACAACTCTACTTAGGGAATAATTATAAGAAAAGCTCGGGCACAAGTGTTGTTGGCAAAATTTAGATGTGTAGAAGTGTAGAAATCCCTCTCATCTATTTATATTTACTTTACTTCGTACATGTCGAACACATATCACATCGTACACCTACACATTTTTGTTAGTGGAAAGCTAACGCAACGCAATAAACTCTAAGGTAGATGGAAGATGATGGATCATGCAACACTTTTGAGAAGGTTTTATTATTTCAAGTAATGCAATTATGCAAATTAGGTGCGCACTTATCATGCACTTATTTCCTGACGATATGTGAGTTAATTCCCTGAATGGGGAGGGGACAAACATATTTCCGGAATAGGGTACGGATTCAAAATATTTCCCAAAGAGGGGATGTATCGGCGAACGGTTTGCCACCGATCTATCTGGAGCAGCAAACCGTTTGCTGTGGGTTAGGTCGGGGACAATCATTACACGACAAACTGTTCACAGTGCTAATCATATTAGCGGAGAACTGTTTGCCGCTAATGTCTTTACCGTTTTATAGTTTTATACTTTATCTTTTAGATTTTAGTTTTTTTTTGTATAATAGTATTTTTTGACCTTTTGTAATTGTGCATTAGTAGAATATTTAATTTTATATTTTTATGTAATTTGTTATATTAATTAACTTAGCAGTATTAATCTTTAAGGTATAATTTTCCATTTTGATTTTATTTTTAACACAATAGAAAACTTGAACTTCTATTATATTACTCAAATTTTTTATGTATATAAACGTATTTGATAATTCTATCTTCTTAAAAGAAGCATCAATCATTTATCTATGTTGAGTCAGTGAAAATGTAGAATAGTCGGAATGTTTAAATTGGATGGAAATGAAAATGCAGGTATCAGTGAATTGGTAGAATCACAATATTAAGATAACACAACTTCATCACTAGCATTTAATTGATAAAATAAATTTTGAATATGTGCCTTCCAACATCATAACAAAATGCACATATGTATCCTGAGTTAGATAAAATTTCATTACACTATCTAAAACTAACTCAAGGCCTCGATCTCACCCGCGCTCCACGAAGTACGCTCATGCGTGCGTACTTCAATGCAATTGTGTAATGTAAGTCAGCCAGGTCTGCGTACAAATCTTCTTCATCATAATTCTGTGTGCGGTGAAGTCTCACTCTGCGAAGAGTCCTCCATATGAAGTGGCATTGTTTGGGACGAGTAAGGAGTGAACTGAGAGTCAGAATGGACCGGCTGAGGCTGGGATCGTACTTCCTTAGAAAGTTGTGGTGCTACAGTAGGTGGTAGTTATGGTGGATGTGGTGACTGTGGTGGACGACGCACTTCACGGCATGATCCTCTACTACTAGATGGTGCACACACTGCTGATTGAGCGCTCAGGCGATCAAGGCTATGTGATATCAAAGGTCGTTGCGACCTCAACCAACCGAGCTGGGCTCAACAAGAAAAAATAAAGACCACAAAATAAGCACCCAAGCTCAACAATCGAATATAGCGGTCTTTGTTATTTATTTAACCTGATATAGCGACCAGGGTCGAACAGTAGGAGCACGAGCGAAGCCTACGAAGTAGTCGAGAAATCAGAAGAGAAAAGGCATCTTTTTATGATTTTTAATTTGCAATTTTTTTATATTTTCTAATAAGAAAATGAATAACAAGATGAAGGAAATCACACCCTAAAATTTTTTATTAAGACTATGATAAAAAATTCGAAATAAAAATATTTTTATATTTTCAAAATATTCAAGTGTTTTTGATAATTTTGTGGGATTTTTCAGATTTTTATAAGATTTTCTAAAAATAAAATAAACACAAAATGGGGGAACACAATTTAGCCCTGACCTAAAGGTAAAATTAAAATGCTAAAAATGAATGAAAGGCCTGGATGCTAATTTTATGAAAAAGTATATAAAAAGACCTGATTACAGAATCTGGAATTGCAATTTTTTTTGAATTTTCTAGACTTTTAAAAAAAATTATAATATTTTTGATCTTTTGTAATTTTAGGGGTTTTATAAAAGATAATGTAATAAAAATGATATTGAAATTAAAAAAACAAAAAAAAACAAACATACATGAATTTTTATAGAATTTTTAGGGGTATTTTTATATTTTTTTGGGATTTTATAAAATAAACAAATGCATTTTAGAGGTTTTTTATTTTTAGAAAATACCAATAAAATCAAATTACGTCATAAAAATCACCAAAAATATTACATAGTAGCATGAGCTACTAGTAATTTTTAAGGATTTTTTGGAGTAAATTTGATAATTATTTGATTTAAAACAAAGCACACAGATTGTAGGGACCTACTTACAAATACTCTAAAGTTTCCAAGTTAAACAATAACACCTATAAAAAGTCTAGGGATGTCGGTGCAAAATTCCCATGAAATTCACGCACATGTCAATTAATCACGCACAGGGGCATAAATGTAAATACATAGAACATTTCATTCAAAACAGAACCTTCAAAAAGTCCAGGACAGAATATGCAAAAACACCACAAGGCATGTGACCTTGCACGTGTATTCAAACTGGGAGGACTAAAGTGCAAATACTAGAAACATTAGGGACTAATATGCAAATAGACTGAACTACAACTTTATTTAACATACTAGAAAATAAAACATAAAAAGTGTGGGAAAGGAAATGCAATATACCCTCACAGGCACGTGCAAGGCGCGTGGGGGGACACTTGGTTGCCGCTGAATGCGCGTGGACGTGCGGCTCAGATGTGGCAGGTGTCAGATCTGACACCTCAGGAGCTGTCAAGGAAGTGGGGCGCAGATGTGTCAGACGTCAGGTCTAACAGCCCGGAAAGCTGCTGCGGTCAGCAGCTCGGAATTAATTTGGAGGTTGATGGCCAATCCGACGGTGCTGAAGCGGTCTGGAAGAACAGGGTCGAGGAAAGCTTCACCAGAGCCTAGGGGGTGATCCTTGGCTCCTATGATCGATCGGGAGGCTCAGGAATGTCGTGGAGGTCCTCCGCGTCGACTGAACGGGTCCGATGGAGAGGCTAACGGCTGGATGTGCGTGACGGTGAAGGTGGCCTAGAGCTACTCCGGCGAGCCCTCTGAAGGATGGAAATGGGGCTCCCAGAGCGCGCAAACTCCTGCAAAGGAAGGCTTGACTCGGGGCAAAGCTCCGGTCGAGGGTTATTTGAACAAAAAGGTAAAGAAGCGACGTGGGGGCGATGGTCGATCTCCAGCGTAGGCGATAGAGGAGATGAGATCTTTAATCTCAACCTGAGGGACGAGCCTAAGGGGGATCAGGTTGCGGTGCAAGGTGGAGTGTGCATTGGGGGTTTGATCGGAGCGGATGGATGTGGGTAACGAGGCTCCGACTAGCTGGTCGGAGCAGAGGAACGCGTGTCGACGGTGAATGGAAAGATTGAAGCTAAGCGGGAAATGTGAAGGAAATGAGAGGTACCTGAGGTCCTAGGCAAGCTCTAGAGCTTCAGGCGAGGGTGGTCGGTTAGGTAATGGCCTCGACCAAGTTGTGGAAGGCCGGGAGGCTGATCGCGACAGCGTACGCCGGCCACGAGGCTGAGCAGCATGGCTGCTCCTCCAAGCTTCAATCCTAAGGGTTCCCCAGGCAGTTGTCACTCAACCGGAGGTGGCTAGGGGTGAAGGGAGGTGCGAGGCACGTGCTGCCACTCCTGAGAGGTAGAGAAGAGACTTTAAAGGGCTCCTAGGAGGCAGGAGGAATCGGGCGAGGGCACGCAACCCTAGGAAGATCCACACCTTCCTAGGGATCTGCGAGGGTCTTGGATCCAAGGAGAAGCTACGGGCGAAGAATCAGGACGAGGGGATGCATGATCCGATTGGAGAAATTTGGAGAAAATGGTCTAGCAAAGATGGTCGGGTCGGGTCAAGCCCTGGAAGAGGGCATTGACCCAGGTCAACAAAATGATGTGGACCAATCCGAGAATCAAAATGTACAAAATACTTACAAATTTAATAAAAAATAATAAATGATTTTAAATCAAAAAGTGTATAAAATGAAAAATGTTTGTTATTTTTCGAACTATTTTTCTGTGATTTTAGTTATTTTTTTGAAAAATAAATTAATCTTTATACAGTATAGTGTATTATATACATGTATAATATACCTATGTATCTTGTACAATTATTTTTATTTTGTTATTTTTACACAAATACCCCAATTTTTATATTTTATTTTTTTATAAAATAATTTTTGGAGTATAAAATAATTTTTATTTTATTTTATTTTATTATTTATTTACAGGTATATAATAAATAGAGAGTACGATATATATGCATGTATTTTGTACAAGGGAGAGAGTATTGTATTTTTATTTTTATTTTATTTTTTTGATTTTTGATTTATTTTTTGGAATATATACAAGGAGGTAAAAAAGAATATTTTATTTTTATTTTGTCAAAAATAATTATTTAATCACACAAATAATATGTATCATATAGAGTAGGCCCTATCACTCTCTACTTGTTTTATTTGGTGATCAGGCCAATGCTTGACCTTCTCTTGGGTTCGAGTCACTCTGTATTTATTCTAAATCCTTCTTTTCTTTTTAATTTTCTTTTTCTTTATTCTTTTATTTTTGCACAAATACATGCTAATTATGTAATATTGACAAATGCATGCATAATGCTAACTTATTGTATTTACATCTATTTACATGATGCTTTGCCTTTATAATTAACTAAAATAAAAGAACAAAGAGGATGATCAAGGATTCCTCACCCCCTATACTTTACCTTTGCGAATCCCTTAGCAAACACTTATTTGAAAAAGAAGTGAAAAGAGAAAGAAAAGAAAAAGAAGGAGAATCAAGGTTGATTATTAAACTTATCTTCATTAAATTGGAGTATGGAGCTTAATCAGACCTTTGGATTATTAATTTGTCGGAACCTTATTTGGACCTAGGTTTAAGACTCAACAACCTCTAAGTTCCACTAATCTATGGTCAAGACTCCTCAATAATCCAGATCAGAACAAGTCTACATACACAAACTCTAATGACCATGAATCTTTTCTTGTACTGTGTAAGTGATATGTAGCTTCCCACCTCAGAAATGACAAGGCAACAACCTCCCTCAGCAAGGTAACTCTAATGCCCTTGTTTAGTATCTATTTCCTCGAGGAGCGGGATATTCCCTTATAAGTTCAAGTTCAACCGGCTCAAGAAGAGGGGAAAGAAGAGAATGGACCATGACCAGTGTAGCCATGTATCCCTGGGAGCCCAACCAGTGTAGCTAAGTCTCCCTTCTGCAAGATTCATGAGATGAGAATGGGTAACATAAGCTTTGCTTTGTTTGGCTATATACTCTGGTGGGTATTTCATTTTCTATCAGACCCACCACTTTTTTTGGAGTTTTTCTTTCTTTTACACACATTTTTTTGATGTGCATATGTACAACATATCTACATGGTTCATCATATATACATAAAGATTTTTTCCTCTTGAGCCAGTAGACTATCCCTCTTTTGAAGCATTATTGCAATCCACAACTCCTGTCTTTAGACATCAACACCGCCAGACCAAGTTGAGGCGCACTTCCTTCCCTAAAAGAAGACGAGAGGTTCCACCTAGAAGTACTACCCTCGTATGCTACCCCAAGTCAAAGAAAACTATCTCCTCACCACCTCATCCGCAGAGAGCTATGTGTAAGGTGCTGGTGCAAGTAAAGCCATTGCCTATGAGAGTCATGTGTGCGTTGTTAAATGTTCTACTTAGGCTCATCAAGATGACATGTGATCATAGCCTAGTGAACTCAAAGAATTAAGTCACTAATGGACCTAAAAGTCTCAAACCTAAGTCCTATAAGGTTCCTTTTAGAATTAAGTGGATTAAGGTCTTAACCAGGCTCTATTTTTCAAGTTAATTCCAGGCTTGTTTAAATGTCGATTATGATTCAGAAAAACTGAACAAGTATATACAAAAATCTTGAAAATGTGCAATTTTTTTGAAAAATGGTTGAATGTATGCATGGATGCAGAAGTTTGGAAACTATTTACAAACATTTACACAAGGGTTTTTGCAAACTTTTATTTTTCAAACATTTTACAAAAAATTTTCATTATATACATAGTTTTGATACCAAAAATATTTGCAAATTTTTCGCAAACAAAACATTTTTACAAACATTTGTTCAAAAAAAGTTCTTACAAATAACTATGTATGTGCAAGAAAGAATTTTATGTACAAGAAAAATTTTAAAATTTTTACGATTTTTAGATAAAGGATTTTAGCCATTTTATTTATTAACACACTCACACAAAATGCGAGTTATGGCTAAAGTATATATGCAATATATACTACACCCCCTATACTTAGCTTGAACGATGTCCTCCGAGTGAACAAAGAGCCATGAAGAAGAAGACATAACTCGTACTTAGTGTAGGGAAGTGAAAAGAAATGATATACTACAACGACGAATCAAATAATAGAATGAAAAGGGCTCGGTGTTTCCCCCTCTACTTAGAATCAAGTATTCTTAAGTATAGAAGACTGTACATAACAGGAAAATTGAGCGATAGCATGTACAGGGTTTGCCTCCCCTATACTTAGGGTGAAATATCCCTAAGTATAGGCAGCAAAACAGAGGTAAAAAGAATCAAGAGAATAATCAAGAGTCTGCCACCCTCCTTATACTTAGGGTAAAGTGCACCCAAAGTATAGCATAATCACAAGATGCAGATGGTGTGTTAGACTAAAGAATGAGATGATATGGACATCTGGATCTATACAAGGCGGAAGACAGTGATAATCAGGCACGAGATGCAACTGATGTTAGTCAAAGACCACATCTCATGCGAAATGAATCGGGGCGACGCCAACAATCAGCGACTCATGATCTAGATATGATTTGAATCGCTAACCGTTAACACGAAAGGTGGACTCAGATGGCATCTCAGATATGTCGATATTACCATTGTCATGCACCTTTCGGACCAGGTATAGTCCTTTCCACTCACTTTGCAATTTCCCTGGAAATAATCTAAGTCTGGCATCAAACAACCATACTCTTTGATCTGGCTCAAACTGCTTATGGCTGATGTGAGAATCATGCCATATCTTCATTCGCTCCTTATACTGTAGGATGCTTGAAAAGGCTATATCTCTAAGCTCCTCCAGGGCTGCCAATTCTGCCTTCCGTTGATCACCTATGCTCTCTGGATCTAATAATATATTAGTGACAACCCAAAGTGACTTGTGCCTAATCTCAACAGGTAAATGGTAGGGATTGCCACAAATGAGACAAAAGGGATATGTACCCAATGGAGTCTTGAAGGACGTTCGATATACCCACAAGACCGAGTCTAAAAGCTGTGACCAATCCTTTCGGTTTGGGCAGACTACCTTCTGCAATATCGTCTTGATCTCCCTATTCAATACTTCAGCAGGACCATTGGTCTGAGGATGAGATGAAGTGGCAACTCGATGGTCTATGTTGAACTCGTTAGCAAGGGCCTTTACCTTGTCGTTGATAAAATGAGAACCTCCGTCAGATATCAATACTCTGGGCACATGAAACCGTGAAATGATATTCTTCCTCAAAAGCTTGAAAATAGTCTTAGTATCTGCGGCTCAGGCGAGAATGGCCTCAACCCAATGACTCACATAATCCACAGCCAACAGAATGTACTCGAATCCCTGACTCTTAGGGAATGGACCCATGAAATCGATGCCCCATGCATCAAAAGCCTCATAGAAGTGAATGAGCTGCATCAGCATCATATCATGTTGTCCACAAATGCCCATCCTCTGACAGTCAGTACACCTCTTCACGAATTCATCAGAATCCTTGAAGAGAGTAGGCATAGGCCGGATTGGAGCACTTTCTGTGTTGTTCTCCTCCCAGAGTGATGTCCTCATGCCTCAAGCTTGTGGCAGTATGTGAGGACGCTATGTTGCTCCTCCTGAGAAATGCACCGATGCCAGACGCTATTCCCTCCTTCATGATAAAGGATGGGATCCTCCCAGTGGTAAGAATTAGCCTTCGCAAGGAAGGTCTCAAGTCATTACCTGGGACAACCTTGTGGAAATTTCTTGGCAACAAGATAATTCACAATGTCGGTGTACCATGGGAGCGAGGCGATAGCAAGGATCACCTCATCTGGGAAGGTCTCAGAAATGGGATCAGTCTGCTCAGATTCATCAAGATTCTCCAATCGGGAGAGATGATCCTCCACCACATTCTTGACTCCAGTTTATCCTTAATCTCAATGTTAAACTCCTGGAGCAGAAGGATCCATCTAGTTAGTCTCGCTTTGGCATCCTTCTTAGCCATGAGGTACCTGATGGCGGTATGATCAGTAAAGATAGTCATTTTGGATCCAATAATATATGATATGAATTTGTCCAAGGTAAAAACTACGGCTAGCATATCTTTCTCTGTGACAGTGTAGTTCCGTTGAGCGATATCCAATGTACGACTAGCGTAGTGAATGGCAAAATGTACTCTATCCCTCCTCTGTTCTAGCACGGCCCCTACGGCAAAATTGGAGGCATTCGTCATGATCTCGAATGAGAGAGACCAATCATGCGACTGAAGGAAAGGAGCCTCAACAACTAGACTCTTGAGAGTCTCAAATGATGCAAGACACTTATAATCTATCATGAACTCGATGTTTTTCATCAGCAAATCAGTCAACGGTCGAGCAATCCTGCTGAAATCATGAATAAATCATCGGTAGAAACCAACATGCCCCAGAAAAGATCGTAACTGTCGCAGATTGGATGGTGGATTGAGTTTCTTGATGATATCCACCTTGGCCGGATCAACCTCCATGCCCCATTTGGAGATAATATGACCAAGCACCATCCCTTGGGTCACTATGAAGCGACTCTTTTCCCAGGATAAAATAAGATGAACCTCAATGTAGCATTGAAGGACACGGTCTAGACAATTAAGACAAGTATCAAACCCATCGGCATAGACCGAAAAGTCATCCATGAAGACCTCTAAACAGTCACCCACCATGTCCGAGAAGATGGACAACATGCACCTTTGGAATGTCGCCAGGGCGTTACGTAGATCAAAGGGCATCCGTCGGAAAGCATAAGTCCCAAACGGACATGTGAATGTCATCTTGTCATGGTCTTCGAGCACAATGGCCACCTGGTTGTAGCCGGACTACCCGTCAAGAAAGAAGTAATGACTCTTCCCAGCTAGCCTCTCTATAATCTTATCAATAAAAGGCAACATGAAATGATCCTTCTTGATGACCTGATTCAATCGTCTGTAGTCCACACAGACCCTCCAAGAAGTGGGTACCCGGGTAGCTATCTCCTCTCCAGACTCACTCACAACTGTAGTGATGTCCGTCTTCTTGGGCACCACATATAATGGACTAATCCACTTGGAGTCGGAGATGGAGTAGATAAAATCAACGCTCCACCATTTCGAAATTTCCTTCATGACAACCTCTCGAAGATTCGTGTTCAGCCGTCGTTGGAACTCATGTAATGGCTTGGCATCCTCTTCGAGATAGATATGGTGGGAGCACAGGGTCGGACTTATCCCCTGGAGATCAGCTACACTCCATCCTATTGCCTTGCAGTTCTTTTCAAGAATCTCTATAAAACGAGATTCTTGCTCTCCAGTCAAATCTGCTGAGATAATGACTGGGTGCATCTCATGATCACCTGCAAGGAATCTATACTTCAGCGACTGCGGCAAAGGCTTCAGTTCTAGACAACCGGGAGCTGGCAAATCTGGATTTTGAAATGCCTGAGTGAATGCAACCAAATCTGCATGGGAGAACTCTCGCTGATCATGAAAAAGTGGTGAAGCTAGCCCAGCTGGTGTTTCTGTGATCTTCATCGGCAGTCTCCACCCTAGATGATGGCTCTGTTGGAATCAGACAAGGTAACAACTCATCAAATTCGACCCAATATATGTCTGAATCTCAATTATAGGAAATGCACTCTGCCTCGCTATCCTGAACACGACCTTCAGCCTCGAACGTGTCCTCTACCAAGAGTGTGCTCTACAAGCTCTCCTCTGTTGGAATCGGTGAGTCTGCAATATCTGAAGGCGAAAGGAGGGCTCATGAAACAGGATCGGACCAAACGGCTTCATCATCAGTGATCACAAAGTTGCACTCCTGGTGGACGTTTTGCTATGCCTCTGTCATCTGCTCCAAATAACTATGCTATTCTGAGCAAGCTGAATCTCGTGCTCTAGTCTTGTCGATCGTCTCTATTTGTATACTCTTGCCCTCGACGCAAAAGTATACCTTCCCACTATCATGGTCGGACACCGCCTTGGCTGTGGCCAAGAATGGATATCCTAGAATGATGGAGGTATTGGTCACAGACTCAGGGATCTCCATGTCCAACACAAGGAAGTCCACATGGAATTTCAGACCCTGAATTATGACGACCACGCCCTTTAATAACCCCTTCGGTCTCTTGGCAGATCTATCAGCAAACTGAAGGACTGTCCTGCTCTGTCGAAGAGGGCCAAACTCGAATCGGTCGAGTAAGACTAGCGGAAGAAGGCTGATGGAAGAGCCATTGTCTAATAGAGCCCGATCAAATCTCTGCTCATGAATATAGCATCTGACATAAGGAGCTCCTGCATCTGGCCTCTTGGCTGGCAGACGGTTCTGGATGGCGAAGTAGGTAGCATGAGTGAGCACATGGATCTCTGCATATGGTTCCTCTTCTTCCTACGGATGGTGGTCTTTTCTCTCAGGTTCTTCTGGAAGAGGAGGATGTGCTCAAGTGCCTCCTGTAGAGTCAGTTGTATCTGAATCTATTGATCATCAACTGAACTCTAACTGCTGGTTTCTTTTTTGATTTTCTTTTTTATTACCCTTAGCCAAGCGGAGTGCTTGAGGGAAGGGGATGGCTCGACTCTCCTCAGATAGAGGGCTAGGAATGGGTCCTTACAACTGAGAAGAAATATAATCCATACAAGTATCACCATGCATCATATATGGATTCGAAGATGAAGAACCCTTTCCTTTATTGATTTTTTTGTATTTTCTGTAGAGTCTTGGGTTACAAAAACTAGAGTAAATACAACCGAAATAGAAGCGGTGGCCTCAATACCACCTACAGCATCACGAACTGCGGCATCAACACCGCACTCCAGCACAACATCTGGATCTCTGGTGGCATCAGTACCACCCTCTGCATCTGAGGATGCGACGGCCTCAGTACCATCGGCTGGATCAATATTCTTGGTGGCGTCAGCACCATCATCATCATCATCATGAGTGGCATCAGCACCACTATCCTCCTTGTCTGGCATTGTGTCGTCACTCAGACGAGGCACCGCCGGCTGGCATCCTACTGCTCCTAAGTATAACAAAGTCAGCATCAAATGTATATGAAGCAATGTCACCCAATAAATCACTAGGAGTGGTCATCTCTATGAACTGTACATGCTCAGATTTCCTTCTTAGGTTATTCGGATTAGGTTTGATATGAGCGGGTATGGCGGCCTTACCCTTGATGATCTCACTCATCTCCTGGCGAAACTCGTCCATCTCCTGCCTGAATGTGGCCTTCTAGTTGGAAAGAAGGAGGGTTAGATCATCGAGTGTTGGGTTCTCATAGGCTGGTCTATGGGAACCGGAATGGTTGCCTCTCTGAAAGTGAGGATGTTGCTGGGAAGGATGAGGGGGAAGCTGAAAGTACTGCTGAGGTTGCTGCTAGTGCTGCCTCCATGGTTGTCCCTACTGGTAGAGATGATGACCTGGCGGGTAATGCTGCTGCTGTGGCTGGTGTGGGAACTGGGGCTGTTGCTGAGGCTGGATGTACTGTCCACCCTGAGATGGAGGTTGCTGCTGGGATGAGGTACCTCCAGTCGACCATCTGAATGCGGGATGATCTCGACGGATCCCGGGCTGTTGTCAGTCGTCCCAAATCCCGTTGACCTCCATCAACGACTCTTGCTCGAAGGGGTTGGAGGAAGAACTGCCAAAGGTTGCTCGTACATCACCATCTGAGTGTCCTGAGACGGTGGTGGCTGAAGGTACTGGTGTTGCGGCTGCTGGAACGGCTCCGCCTGGACATGGTGCCTGTCTGTACTAGGCGGAGTGCTGGGTCGAGCTGTTGCTGCTAAGGTCAGCCCGTGACCTGAGATGGGACTGAGAAGCCGTTTGTGCCTCCTGGAGACACATGATCTGGGTCTTTAGGTCACTCAATGTCCGTGCCAACTGATCGATCTGCGTCATGTCCTGGCACTGTTCTTCTCGATGATCTCGATGCGGTCCAGCTTCTCGCTGATGATGCCCATATCAGCGGTCGACGACTCTGCCTGTGATGCGGCTGCTGAAGAGGTGAAAGGACCTGCATCAACTTGTGCTATCCTCTAATAGGACACATCATGGGGTGAGGGCTTCGCCTGAGTGTAGAGATGGGTTTGGGACATGATGGTGTAGTTCTCGGCCATATCCTCATATATGGCTTAGACCTGGTCTTCATCCTTGGCGAAGTAGGATCCCCCATACGAAGCGTTCACAAGCCCCTGCAGCTTTGGTGTCAACCTACAAAAGAAACTCTGCACTAAGTTGGGCTTGAAGATGTCATGGCGTGGACACCTGTCAATGAGCTCTCGGAAGCGGTCCCATACCTCATGGAATTGCTAATTGGGAAGCATGGAGAAGTTGTTGATCAAATCTCTAGTTGCATTCATCCGGCAGTAGATACTACTTGTTCAAGTACTCGGTCTGTAGCTGTTCCCACGAAGTGACGTATCTCCCTAAAAGCTTCAGCCAGTAGGTTGCTCTGTCGACCAGGGAGAACGGGAATGCCATCATCTTGATGGTATCCTCGTCCATGTATCTGTCGTGGACCGTGCTGCAGATCATTTTGAATTCTTGTAAACGCAGATGCGGCTCTTAGGTGGTAAGCCCATGAAACTTGGGCAACAACTGAATCATCTGAGGGGGAGCTTGAAATCTCCCAGAATCGTCGGAAGATGAATCCAACGATGTGTCATAGTCGCACCAGGATTGTGCAACTCTCTCATCGGCCTGACTGGTCAGACTGACTCCTGTGGCTCCTCTGGATGTGGTCCATCTCCTCCTCCTAGCTCTGGTATCTCTCCACCGTATGGTCGGTTCTGCTCTCTACGGCAACTCGCATCTGGGCCATCTCTCTGTGCATATATGCCATGAAACCCCCTGGTCTCTGATCTATCTCTGCATCGTCTCCAAGAAAGCTAACAGGGTGTTTGTTGATGGCACCCTGATCCAGAATATACGCGGTGGTCTGGGGTTGTCCATCAGTACGCTCCTCGCTGCTGGCCATCTCTTGGGTCGCTGTAAAGGTAAAAGACCCGATCTCAGATGCTGTCAAATGAATGAATATCTGCTCCGGTCTCTGATCGGGCACCTCAAGACTGGAAGAAGGGTGATCAAGGGGGAATAGGGCGGAATCGAACTCGGGTTCGAAGAGCAGGTTTGGGCTCTCACGAACTAACCTAGATGAATGGGGTGGAGTGCTCGAAAGCGGTGCAGCCAAGGGCTGCCAAAGGGACCTCCGGCCCATCATTGTGATCTGAAGAAAAGGCAGATGGGATCTGAAATCAAACAAGATCAGCAAACAAACCCCCAATTCACCTACTCAACACTGAGAGTTGATGACCATAAAGGTTCGTTCTTTTATCTTGTCAATTTTTATTTAGGCAAAAATCCAGTTAAGGAGGCCGATTAAGCGAGCTGGTAGGAACCTGATGCTCTCAGGAGATTGGCCCAATCTTAAAGCTAGATCTTTCCAAGCTAGTACAAGTTGCGGACCGTTTACCGTCTACCCGATCAACTTGCTCTGTTAAGGATATCGCGGCCTGCTTTACCAGAGATCGGAGCGATCCTCACTGGAGAAAGACTAACCCGAAGACCAGTAGTCTGATGAAATTACAGGTATGGCTCTAGCCTAGTGTGCGGGTCACTCTCTCGTGCAAGCAAACCAGACAATGAGGGGATTGCTCTCCCAAAATAGATTTTTAAGTCGAGTGTCTTTTAGGGTCAAGTTTGTTTAGCAGCCCCAATTCTATGATTATTACTTTTTAGGTATTTTTCAATAAACAAACAAACACCTAACAAATTTTTCGATCTCCTGATTATTTAAAGTCCAAAATGGAGGGAGAAGTTGAAAAGCCGATGCACGATCAAATGCGATGATGCATGCAAATTAAGAGATGCGTACATGTCGCCTGCACTCTACATGCAAGGTGATCCTTGCATAACTTAAAAGACAGAAATAAAACTATCCTACGTGATACAAGAAAAAAAACGATCTTCGATGAGCAATTTCTACACGTGAAGAACTATAGCTAACTGGTTAGAGAGAGAGAGGTCGAAGTCCGGTCTCTGATGCTGATTGGTGTCCGCCACAACGGATCCTACACGTGATGTATACGGCATCTAGCAGCACGTGACCTCTCTAGCAACCAAGTTAACTTTTTATTAATTATTTTTATTAAGGTCCAATTACGAACTATAGGTGTAGGCAAATAATTAGGGATTGGGCCTTAATCAATTACATCACAGTCACATAAATACCTAAATCTAAAGGCCAAATTCTTCGAGAATCAAAATGAAAATAAAAGGCGAAAAATCAAAACCGTCGAAAACCGCGGTGAGGTCCCTCGAGCACACCAATGCTCGATGAAATAGACCTCGATATGCCAAGTATCCAAAAATGTCCAAGGTCCCCGCATTATTAGAATAATAATGAAACGACTGAAAATAAACTAACTACTCTAACCTATATAACTGAGCTCCTCCTGTCCTACTGCTCCTCTTCGGGCGCGAGTCCTCCAACCAAAAGCCACAAACTCCTCGGGCGGTCCCTCGCACAGAAAAGAGAAATAGAAATAAGTCAGAAAATAGTTATAACAAATATAGGATAAAGATGAACAAAAATAAAAATAAAAGAAAAAAAGGGAAACTGAAAGCAGACTACTAAGCCGTGCTCCCTAGCAACGACGTCATTCTGATTGAGCGCTCTAGCGATCAAGGCTAAGTGATATCAAAGGTCGTTGCGACCTCAACCACCCGAGACAAGCTCAACAAAAAAAAATAAAGACCACAAAATAAACAATCGAGCTCAAAAATCGAATGTAGCGGTCTCCGCTATTTATTTAACCTGGTATAGCGACCAGGGTCGAACAAAAGGAGCATGAGCGGAGCCTACGAAGTAGTTGAGAAATCAGAAAAGAAAAGGCATTTTTTTATATTTTCTAATAAGAAAATGAATAACAAGATGAAGGAAATCACACTTCAACAACTTTTATTAAGACTAAAAATGTCCAAAAAATCAAAATAAAAATATTTTTATATTTTTCAAAATATGCAAGTGTTTTTAGTGATTTTGTGGGATTTTTCAGATTTTTTATGATTTTCTAAAAATAAAATGAACACATAATAGGATAACATTGTTCAGTCGTGACCTAAAGGCAAAATTAAAATGCTAAAATTGCCTTAACAGCCTGGAGGCTAATTTTATGAAAAAGTAGATAAAAAGATCTAATTACAGAAACTAGAATTATTTTTTTTGAATTTTCTAGAATTTTTAAGATATTTTATAAGATTTTTGGTCTTTTATGATTTTTAGGGGTTTTATAAAAGATAATGGAACAAAAATGGCACTGAAATTAAAAGAAACCAAAATAAAGACACAAGAATTTTTATAGAGTTTTAGGGGTATTGTTATATTTTTGGGGATTTTATAAAACAAACAGACACATTTTTAGGGGTTTTTTATTTTTAGAAAATATCAAATAAAATCAAATTATGTCATAAAAAGTACAAAAAATATTACACAGTAGCAGGAGCTACTAATAATTTTTAGGAAATTTTTGGATTAAATTTGATAATTATTTGATTTAAAACAAAGCATACAGGTTTTAAGGACCTACTTGCAAATACCCTACAAGTTTCCAAGTTAAACAATAACACATATAAAAAGTCTAGGGATGTTGGTGCAAAATTCTTATGAAATTCACGTTCATGTCAATTAATCACTCACAGGGGCATAAATGCAAATACATAAAATATTTCATTTAAAACAGAACCTTCAAAAAGTCCATGACAGAATATGCAAAAATACCACAAGGCACGTGATCGTGCACGTGTACTCAAACTGGGAGGACTAAAGTGCAAACACTAAAATCATTAGGGACTAATATGCAAATAGACTGAACTATGGCTTTATTTAACAGACTAGAAAATAAAACATAAAAAGTGCGGGGAAGGAAATGCAATATACCCTCGCAGGCATGTGCGGAGCACGTGGAGGGAACACGTGGTTGCCGTTGAATGCGCATGGACGTGCGGCTCAGATGTGGCATGTGTCAGATCTGACGCCTCAGGAGCTGTCGAGGACGTGGGGCGCAGATGCGTCAGACGTCAGATCTAACGGTCCGGAAAGCTGCTGCGGTCTGCGGCTCGGATCTGATCTGGAGGTTGACGACCAATCCGATGGTGCTGAAGCGGTCTGGAAAAGCAGGGCCGAAGCGAGCTTCACTAGAGCCTAGGGGGTGATCATTGGCTCCGATGATTGATCGGGAGGCTCAGGAATGATCGTGGAGGTCCTTCACGTCGACTGAACGGGCCCGATGGAGGGGCTAAAGGCCGGATGTGCGTGACGGTGAAGGTGGCCTAGAGATACTCCGACGAGCCCTCTAAAGGATGGAAATGGGGATCCCAACACGTACGGACACCTGCAAAGGAAGGCTTGACTCGGGGTGAAGCTTCGGTCGAGGGTTATTTGAACAAAAGGCAAAGAAGCGATGTGGGGGAGAGGGTCGATCTCCAGCGTAGGCGATAGAGGAGATCAGATCCTTAATATTGACCTGAGGGACGAGCCTAAGGGGGATCTGGTTGCAGTGCAAGGTGGAGTGCGCGTTGGGAGTTTGATCGAAATGGATGGATGTGGGTAACGAGGCTCCGACCAGCTGGTCGGAGCAGAGGAACGCACGACGACAGTGAATGGAAAGATTGAAGCTAAGCGAGAAATGCGAAGGAAATGAGAGGTACCTGAGGTCCTAGGCAAGCTCTAGAGCTTCAGGCGAGGGCGGTCGATGAGGTAATGACATCGACCAAGCTGTGGAAGGCCGGAAGGATGATCATGGCGGCGCACGTCAGCCACGAGGCTGAGCAGCATGGCTGCTTCTCCAAGCTTCGATCCAAAGGGTTCCCTAGGCAGTTGTCACTCAACCGGAGGTGGATAGGGATGAAGGGAGGCACGAGGCATGAGTTGCCGCTCTTGGGAGGCGGAGAAGAGACTTTAAAGGGTTTCTAGGAGGTAGGAGGAATCGGGTGAGGGCACACAACCCTAGGAAGATCCGCGCCTTCCTAGGGATCCACGAGGGTCTTGGATCCAAGGAGAAGCTACGGGAGAAGAATAGGGGCGAGGAGATGCGTGATCCGACTGGAGAAATTAGGAGAAAATGGTCTGACGGAGATGGTCGGGTCGGGTCAAGCCCTGGAAGAGGGCACTGACCCGTGTCAACAAAATGGCGTGGACCAATCAGAGAATTAGAATGTACAAAATACTTACAAATTCAATAAGAAATAATAAATAACTTTAAATCAGAAAGTGTATAAAATGAAAAATAGTTGTTATTTTTCAAACTATTTTTTGTTATTTTTTGTTATTTTTTTAAAATAAGTTAATATTTATACAATATAGTGTATTATATACATGTATAATATACCTATGTATCTTGTACAATTATTTTTATTTTGTTATTTTTACACAAATAGCCCATTTTTTATATTTTATTTATTTACAAAATAATTTTTTGAGTATAAAACAATTTTTTATTTTATTTTATTATTTATTTACAGGTATATAATACCTAGAGTATACGATATATATGCATGTATTTTGTACAAGGGAGAGAGGATTGTATTTTTATTTTATTTTTCTGATTTTTGTTTTATTTTTAGGAATATATATAATGAGGTAAAAAAGAATATTTTATTTTTATTTTGTTAAAAATAATTATTTAATCACATAAATAATATGTATCATATAGAGTAGGCTCTATCTCTCTCTACTTGTTTTATTTGGCGATCACACTAATGCTTGACCTTCTCTTGGGTTCGGATCACTCTGTATTTATTCTAAATCCCTCCTTCCTTTTTCTTTTTCTTTATTCCCTTTTTTACATAAATACATGTTAATTATGTAATATTGACAAATGCATGCATAATACTAACTTATTGTATTTACATCTATTTACATGATGCTTTGCCAAGATAATTAGCTAAAATAAAAGAATAAAGGATGATGATCAGGGATTCATCAGCTGCTAAGAAACGGTTGTCAGGAAGATGCACTGACTAGCAAGTTGTAATACGAGTTTTTGCCATAATCTGTATGAGCATAACAACATGTGACAATATTTTTTGAAAAATTATATTTGTATCACAACTAATGTCAAATAGTCATAACATAAAGAATTGATGTAAGATGTAAAGTTTTTTCCATAACCTCTATGCGCATAAGAACATGTGACAATATTTACTCCAAAAAGTATATTTACATCACGACTAATGATAAACAGTAATAAAGTCAAGAGTTGGTGCAAAGTGTAAATTTTTTTCTCATTTCCACAATGGAGATAACATGTGACAGTCAGTGAAACCACTTCTTCATGTGGTGTACAATATTGGATAGACGTCTCTTTGAAGAAGATCCTTTTCCTTTTCCCTGCTTGGACCCCTCTCCCACTCCCCGACCAACCTCCACCCTTCCTGTTTCTCCTCTTCCAGTTGAACCCCTCCCTACGTCACCACGACCTCTTCCAAGTGCAGTCGTGGTTGAATGCTCCTCTCCTGTTGTGGGACAACCACTCCCTCTCTGAGTTGTAACATTTGAGGTGCGGGGTAGATCTAGATGGGTAACCAGTGGTTATATTCTTGCACTGGATGACCTAGGAAGATCCATATATGATGTTTCCATGGCCCATGATGTCGCTCCAGAGCCAAATTGGTGAGGCAGTAGTTGTCCAATGTCATAATCAGGCACACCAGTATAAGTTTGATGACTTTGAGTGGACCCCATCTGCCAGTATTGCTGAGGTTGAGTTGGTTGGGCTTCATGAGTAGGGAGTATGTCGTATGACGGGGTAGGCTCGTCCGTATGATAACTATATTGATCCCTCCATTGTTGAGACGCAAATGTTGTGGGTTCGATGTATGATGTATACATAGAGGGGATATCGTGTATTCCCAGATCCACCAGAGGACATGTTTTGAATCGTATATTCAACGTATCCAATCATTTGTTGCATTTCGGTGATTCGTCGATGCTCTGTCATCATTTCTCTCATACGGAATAATGAAGTCACCTATGTAATTAAAAGTCTCAGTTACAAGTTATGTAATGGACACGATTATGAAAATAACATGTGTGAAAAGAATTACTAGTTGATTCCACCTTGGCCCATGTGGTTCATAATCTTATCTTGGGGTGGAATGGCAGTTGTGATCCAACGTCGTGTAATATGCCAATACCATGTCAAATAATAAGCCAGAACAATAGCCATTGTCTTGTCCAAATATCTCTCCACAACAACGTCCTCCATTCGTTGCTGCCATTGGGTCAAACGATCTTGATGGTGTAAACCCCAATCATATGGTTCATCATCTCTCGGTTGAGCACGTCTATCGTCAGAGGATATTTGTGGCATTGCCTCCGGAATGTGTTGCCGCATCCCGAACTGCCTCATTACACGATCGGGGGTGTGCATGACGACAATGTTGAAGCAAATAAAGACTGTCTTGGACAATCATATAGCTTGACCCTCGCGACATATTAGAGGTAGACGCGCTACAACTTGGTCCTCATAGGGTGTCCACCTCATCTATTGAGAGTAGTGTTGTCGGTCAATGATTACGGATTCTATTAGAAAACTGGTAAACAACAATGAGTCTCACATACCTAGTGCTCCTCTTGTAGATCCAACTCATTGCGATAAAAGGACAAATGAGTGGTGGACACATTCTCTCTGTGCGACCTCCTTCCTCCCATCCACCTAGCTATGTAAGGAGCTGATTGGAGAGTTTCCTCTCTCAACTGGTACGTACGAGGTTGACCTATGTGGATGTGCTCCCACGCCCACATCTTCGTAGCCCAATAAGAGGCAGCAGTGTTAGATACAATATTAGGTACATGATTCATTTTCTATATAAACAGTGGTTACCTGGAGCAAGGTCCAGAATGCATAAGCTCTCCTCACCTTCATCAACGAGAATTGATCCAACTGAAAGTACATCTGAGACAAAACTATTACACCACATGCTATTTGTCCACAATTCTCCAGTTGGTGTATGAGCAAGAGGTGACGGAGATGTACTTTATCTGCACTAGCATCTAGCAATAGGCTTGATACAACTTGATAAAGTACCAGTGCCCTAGCAAACCTCTCCATCGTGAGTGGATCGTTGGATTGCAGAGCCGTCGTTGTCAACAGAGTCCTCGCGATCCATGTTAACATGAGCTTTCCTCCCACTAGCTCCTGCTCGTCACTGTCATCCGGATTTACACTGAACAAATCCTCGCAGTATGAACCCCAATCTAGCTGGGTATGTTCCTCAAACCCAATCACTGGCCATGGTTCCACCCTTAACCCGGTCAACAGTGAGACATCCTTCAACGTGATAGTTGCCTCACCTTGTCAAAGGTGGAAGCTGTGTGTTTCCGGTAGCCACCTCTTTTTCAATGCTGTCATCAAAGACTGGTCAATCGTGTTAGAGGCAGAAATAGTAATAGTGACCTCTCTCGATCGGAAAGTATTGGGGCAACAAGTTCTTTAGATCGGAAAATCTATCGCTGATGAAGCAGATACCATCGCGATCAATGATACCGGCTAATTTATGTAAAAAACCCTCATGATTCTAACCTTTCACTCTCTACTACAGCAAAGGAGTTGGACATGCGAGCCCATGGCAAGCCATTATGCAATAAATGTTATTGCGAATATCATTCCCTGATCTGAAATGAAGAATAGATAATTTGCATAACAGGTCCCTTAGTACAATTAGGGTTATGTACCATGGCCATCTTGATGATCATACATCTGTTGATTCAAATATTGAATCATAGAGGTTGGTGCTTGGATGAACATCTAAAGAGTTAGATTGAGGACTCATCAAGCACCGTCAAATGATTGTTGAGAGATGATCTCCAACCTGAGTAGGAGATGGCAATCCTTCTCATTTAGGCTGATATCTGACCGACCTCTTGATGCATGTCCCCTGCATGGGAATAGAGATTCGAAGGTGTCAGATTAATTAGGTCAAAGAGTTGACTTAACGAGATCAAGATAACCAAAGTCCTATGACGTATGCTGTCACGATATAGGCACACATCCTCTGATCGGAGACAGATGTGTTACTATATGTCTGAGTTATGTACATTTGGCATTCCAATAGGTTGATGACCTAATCAAGGTCTATACATCGACGCAATAGTGTGCATACAAGGGCATATGAGTAATACAATCTCTCAAAGGGATCATACAGGTTCATTATTGAATAGGAAGACATGAGCTCACTCATGATATATTGGGAAGAATCAAATTCCGTGTACGGTCGTCTAGCTTTGGAAGCTTGACTGAATTTGTAGGTTTGATATATGCTTTTGTAAAGTATATGATCAACACCTGGGTATGATATATGTTTTTGGAAAGTATATGATCGATACCAACTCTCAATAGTCAAATGAGAAACTTAATGATAAATCCCTGAAGTAGATAGTATAAAATTGATCTTATACTTCGGGTTTATTCTGGGTATTCCAGTATACAAGATGTACACCTGAGAGTGATGTGATCATAAATGATTGTATAACCATGACGCTTCCATTCCTAGGGAGTGATGAAACGGGTCTGGATTTTAGTGACTCCTCTCAGTAGAGAAGTAATCTGATCTTGGTCCAAATATTGGACATTGATCTGAATGTGATTCAGATGCAATGAGAAGATTAGATTTACGGTCTTGATTTAATCAAGCACTATGGGAGGCCCGAGATCTGGATTTGAGATGTGATCTCAATATCCAAGTCACTATACATGGAACAATACAATCGCCCTGTCCTTATCTCCAATTATCCGCGGAGAAAGCGTATTATCCTTGAAAGAGTTCGGGATAATTTCATTGTTGATATATGTGTTCGAACATTGAGAAAATAGATAATTAAATATGATTTAATTATCATGAATAAATATGAATTTGATTCATATTATATGGAGAGATATCTTAGATAATTGAATGTGATTTAATTATCAAAGATGTAAATAATGCGACTATGATTCACATTATTTGGGCACATGAGAATAAAGATCCAAGATGATTAAATGTGATCTAATTATCGTGGATATGAATAATGTGGATAGCACTATCCATATTAATCATATATATATATATTATAAATGTGATTTATAATATATAAGAGAGAGTAATTTATAATTTACATTTGTTAATTAAATGTTGATGTGAATTGGATTCATATTGGATAATTAATTGAAAATGTAATTCACATTTTATTTTAGGTTGTGAATGTGATTCACAATTTTCCAATGGCAAGATTGCAATATTCACAAAATAATTATGAATTATTTTTGTAGAATAATTTGCAACAAAAGTTGTTGCAAATATCGGAGATTACATGGAAGATGAAAATGCCACCTTCCTAAAGGAGGAGGGTGGACGGCCACCACTCCTATTAGGAAAGGGTGGCCGTCCCCCCTCTCCACATGGAAGGAGGCACTCTCTCTTCCATTATCTCCATGTATTGTCGATTTAAATTTGTGATTAAATTATGTTGATTTATCAACATATATTTGATCCAAATTAAATTAATTTTTGTTGGTTTTTACCAACACAAATCTTAGCCATTAAAATAAACACAAATCAATGCGAGCTAGTGGATTTGTGTTGCCCATGGATTGAGATCCATGGATCCCAAAATATTATAAATAGAAGAGCATCCCTTGTTCTTCATATGCTAATGAGAAACACAAGTCTCTCTCTCTTTCTCTCCACACGTCCACTCTCTCTCTCATATGGCCATCCACCATGGATGCCCTAGAGAGAGTCTCCATCGCCAGAGCATCGTCGTTATGCTGCCCGATCGTTTCCTCATGGATCTCTGTCTCCTTCGGTGCGCCTCGCTCGTGAATAAGACGTCGGATCTCGTGTGTCGAGATCAGGAGATCCACCGCTTGGATTATAAACATGGATTGCGAAACTCGCTTCTTATTTTATGAACATATTTCACCTCTCATATCAGGAAAATAATCTCGAAAAAATATGTATTTTCACTATAAAACATTTTCGATCGGTCTTCAACTTGATTATATATGTTCTGTTTTGGCCTCCAAATTGAGGATGAAACGCATTGCCCATGTAGACCCATATAATTATCTTGAAGTAAGACTTATGGAAATTCTCTTGGTTGTTTGTTTATCTTGTTGATTTCGAAGTTAGAATACGTAGTGAACGTATCTCCCGACCTGCTTACTACAATTGATTGATGATCGCAACCATATGAGATTGTGCATGGAATTTCGTACAAGTGTTAAGCAACTATAACATGAGATGATGTTTCTTGCATGAAGGTTAAGAGAGCGTGAGGAACACACAATACAACTTTAGGGCGGGCTTGACCTGATTGAGCGTCTTACGTTGCAAGAACCAATAGTCGATAATGTGGTTAACAAGCATCATGTATAAAATTTCATGTTAGTTTATATAATGAAGGCTCACATCAATGTATGCAACATGAATTGTGAGTATTAGAGGCAATGTATGAATTCTGTGCCAATTTGTAATTTATGTTGTGCCCACTTTATTTTTTATCAAATAATTTTCATCCTGGTGAATTGTATTAGGTGTTGCTGGTATTATCTGCACGATCTGTATTGGATTTCTTTATACTCAAAATCAGCCATGTACAAAAGAAGACAAGACTTAATTGTTCACCGATTCCCATAATCCATTTATTGATGATATAAATATTCTATGTTATGCTAGGAGGTTTCTACTGCTGAGAGACCACAGGTTCACTGGGTTTTATAGCATGAAGGTTATTATGATTGGGAGGCTCGATAGAGATATGCATATTTGTGTTAATCTTATCTTTCTTACATACTAATTGGGGTTTTACATGTCATTGGAGTTTTTAAACCATTATTCCTAGACTCATTTCCCATTATGCCATAGCACATTGTAAACTGACCGAGCCTTCTTCCACTTTAGGTAAGGCCGACTACATGGATTCTTTCTTAAATCCATGTTGGAAGATCCATGTAGGGTCGGCTTTTAGTTTGTAGAAAGCAATCAATGCTAATATCCTTTGCATATTGTTCTTTCTAAATCATTAATCAAAATAAAAGAGTTATATGTATACATTGTTACATAATATTTCACAAACAATGGTTTCCGAGGTGGCGGGGGGGGGGGGGGGGATGTGTAACTGTCCTATGCTTTCCGAGGAGAGAAAACTGACACATCCCTTCCCTTGGAGACCATGTTACCTTTCTAAATATAGTAGGTTGATAATTTGTTATTCCACCCATCAAGGAATATATAAACAATCAAAGGGTATCTATGCATTTTCTACCATACAATAAGTGATGCAATAATGGCTTTGCATTCTAATAGATCACCTCCTATTTGCCAATATATTCAAGATAGCAAACAAATATCAATTATGTAATGATTTATGCAGGCCCGTCAAATTATTTCTAACAACCTCCCACTTGGGCCACATGGATCATGCTATGTGTTAATTCACCTTTAACTTTACGAGCTCAATGTCGATATCTCATAAACATCATTTTCACCAATCTCATCCATGGCTATATTGATATAGGATCAAAGAGATCTTAGTCATCTTACCTTTTATGAGTTGACCTATGATAATCACAAATATATAGATATAGCCAATGACAGAGATCAAGTATGGTTGCATAGCATGAAAATTGCATGTAAATTTGATCAAAAACATGCCCATTTTCAATTGGTCCGATTATAGTTCCAAATAAGATCTATACCTATTAGTTCAGAATTAAAATAATAAAATCTTTTATTCTGTAGAATTAAAATATGTCCAAAATACAAAAGCACTCGAGAACATCTCCCACTAAACCAAAGCATCATTTAGTGGTAAAACACCCCATAAGTTCAACATGTTCATGAAAGACCTTAGGTGATAATCTCTTTGTATGTGGATCAGCAACCATAAGGTTTGTTCCAATGTGCTTTATATAAACTTGACCGTTCTGAACTCCTTCCTTAACAATCAAGAACTTGATGTTGATGTGCTTTTACTCCGACGAACTTTTGTTGTTCGAATATAACAATTGATTGGTTGTCATCGAATATCTTTAATGGTATTTCAATTTTATCAAGAACGGACATACCCATGATAAAGTTCATTAGCCATATTCCATGATTCGTCGCCTCATAACACGTTATAAATTCTGCTGACATTGTTGAAGTGGATATAATTGATTGTTTAGCACTCCTCCATGAAATAGCTCCTCCAGCTAGACGAAAAATATAGCCTGAAGTGGATCTACGACTATCATGACATCTAGCTAGCAAGAATAATATGCAAAGGATATTAGCATTGGTTGATTTATAAAAAGTAACAATGCTATCAGAGATAAATTTTTTGTTTAAATCATTATTCAACGCTTTTTTAAAAAGGGAGATATTTCAATATCTTAAAATCATTGAAATCTTGTTGCAAACATCATTGCTTCAGGTATCCATATGAGTTTTTTTGTGTACATATCTTAGGAATCTATCTATGGTATGTATTTAGATATATACTAAAACAGAAGTTGTTGCCTTGTAATAATGCATAATAGATATTATGTTTAGTGTTTTGTTGGTATTTATCAAATATTGCCAATTGATTAACTAATTGGTAATATGAGTTGTTCACATATTTCCCATAGCATTGATTCCAACATGGAGATAATTATTACATTCCTTTTTTCTTGAGAACATGAGTTTTTTCTTTTGTCTTCCATTAGTTGCCGGATGAATTTTTTTAACATATACATGAGTTTGAATATATATATTTCCAACCACACACACCATGTTTTCCTATTGTTTCCATAATTGCTATAATTATAAATTGAATTCTTATATCAAGTTGCATATTTTGGACATGTACATGTGAGAGTTGCCAAAGGAAGCGGCATGTACATTATGTATATACATAAGACATGTGTGACAATTTTTTTAGATAGCAATCCGACTAAATAAAAATTTCTATCACTACATTTATACATGAAGTTCGGTAACAACTAAATGTCTATAATTGTACAATTGTTGATGCAGACGTAGGTTTATCCAAAAATAGATCTATTTTCTAAGAAAATCATCAATATTTAAATAATTAATTGATAAGAGTACTTGATGTATATATATATATATATATATATATATATATTATATATGAGGGCAGGGAGCCTGCACCCAGTGGTGTAGGAAACTCCCTGCACCCACCCCATTTTCACATTATTTTTTAGTTTTTTTGAATTAAAAGTTGGGGGATTTACTTAATATGTTGATGCGAATAAGTGTTTCAAATTTTATGTAAAATAAACATTCCTAACATGTTCATCTAAAAGGGTCGATTTCAGCAATCCTGAGACCGTTAAAATTTGGTAGTCTTGATGGAGATGATAGAAGTGTCGAATTAAGTTGAATTTGGAATGACAATATGGTGATACATGGTGATCTAAATTCTCCAAGGTGTCATTTCAAAAAAAGTCAAAAAATAATGAAAAATTAGGCCGGGTGTAGGGAATTTCCTGCACCCGCCGGTGTAGGGTCCTTTTTCCCTATATATATATGTCCAGAGACATGTATTGATGTTGCATTAGGTATACTATGTTGGGAGTTTTCTTCTTATCAATTTATTTATTCATTTTTATACATGTAAACAAGCATTGATTGTGAGTTTTATATTTACTCCTATGTAGTTAGCTCATTTTCTTCAGCCATTTCTGTCAACATTAATTCTATTCTCGAGTTGAATGGTTCTAATTTCAAAAATTGAAAAGAAAGTGTTATAATTGTTTGGGATGCATGGACTTAGACCTTGCACTTAGAGAGGAACAACTATCTCATCTTACATCTGAAAGTTTCATTGAAGATAAAAAGAACTTTGAGAGATGAGAGTGTTCCAATCGCATGTGTCTAATGATCATGAAGTGTACAATCCCAAAAAACTTCAGAGGTGCTATTTATGAGGAGACTAGTGACATCAAGTTCCATAAGGAAATAGAAAAACGTTTTGCAAAAAATAAAAAGGCCGAGACAAGCACCCTTCTTGGGAAACTTGTTTAAATAGTGTAACACCACTTGGAATATAACAGAGTATATTATGGAAATGTCCCATATTACATCAAAATTAAATGCATTATACTTGGAGTTATCAGATGATTTACTCGTGCACTTAGTGTTTATATCTCTTTCTATGCAATTCAGTCAATTCAAGATAAGATACAATTGTCAAAAGGAAAAATGAGCTCTTAATAAGCTCATCACTCACCGTGTGCAAGAGGAAGGGAGAATGAAGCAAGATAGATCTGAAAGTGCTCATTTGGTTATTGGTCCAAAGTTCAAGAAAAGGAAATGGACAACAAAAGCTGCCGAGGAATCTTTCCCTAAAGGAAATAAAGGAAATCTAAGGATAATAAACCAACTTGTTTCTTTTGCAAAGGTGAAGGTCATGTGAAGAAAGACTGTACCAAGTAACATGCATGGTGTGAAAAGAAAGGTACATCTCTTGCTTTAGTTTGTTGTGAGGTTAATTAGGCTTATGTACCTAAACACATTTGGTGGATGGAATCTGGTACTACTATTAACATAAGTGTATTTATGCAGAACTTCCAAAATTATCAAATGCTAAGTGATGAGAATAGATTCATCTATGTGGGTAATGACAGGACCATGGAAGTTGAAGATGTTGTCGATTTTCAGTTATCATTAAGTACCGATTGTTTTTTGGATTTGAAATAGACTTTTGTAGTTCCATCTTTTCGAAGGAACTAAATTTCCATTCATTTGTTGGACAAATTAGGTTATGAATGTTCTTTTAGAAATGGAAAGTTTCAGTTGTTTCTTAATTCCAATTTAGTTTGTACTGATTCTTTACTAATTTATGATAATATATATTTGCTTCAAACAACTTCTTCAGACCGTGAAACCTTGCATGCCAATTCATGTGGTACAAAGTGCAAGTTAACTAAAGAGAATTCTACTTTATTATGACACAAACGCTTAAGTCATATATCCAAACAAAGGATATATCGACTTGTGTCAAGAAGAATTCTTGACTCCCTTGATTATTCAAACATTGATGTGTGTGTTGAATGTTTAAAAGGGAACCGAACAAACAAAGGAAAATTACGTATCATTAGAACTTTAAACATCTTAGAATTAATTCATAAAGATATTTGTGGACCATTCTCTTTGTCTTCTTGGAATGGACAACCATATTTCATTACATTCATTGATAATTATTCAAGATACAGGTACCTATATCTGATACACAAAAAATCTCAATCTTTTGACTTATTCAAATCATTCAAGATTGAAGTTGAAAATCAACTTGGAAAAAGGATTAAGGTTATTCAATCTAGTCATGGTGGAGAATACTAAGGTAAATACGATGGATCAAGTAAACAATGTCCAAGACCTTTTGCTTCTTTTCTTAAGGAATGCAACATTGTTCCTCAGTATACAATGCCAGGTACTCCTAGCATTAATGGTTTGCTAAGAGAAGAAATAGAATACTAAAAGATATGATAAGAAGTATAATCAATCATCCAAACTTACCAGAACCCTTACGGGGAGAAGCATTAAAGATAGCAACTTACATTCTAAATAAAGTGATGACAAAAGCAATACCGAAAATCTCATACGAACTATGGGCAGGTAAAATACCTAACCTTAGACAACTTCATATATGGGGATGTCTAACTGAGGAAATGCCATATAAGCCACATGAGAAGAAACTAGACTCTAGCACTGTTAGTTGTCATTTTGTTGGGTACACAGAAAGGTTTAAGGTTATAAGTTCTTTGACTCCAAGACCAAATCCATATGAAACAAGAAATTCTCATTTCTTTGTGGATGTTGGTTTGGATGGTGACAATAAGTGAGAGAAATTAGTTTCGAAAAACCTGACTCTTCTCCCAAAAATTCTAATGTTCATGGTTAGGTTATAATTCCCATTATTGTTCAACCTATGAACTTGGATGAAACTAATATTGAACAACCTCACATTATACAAACCTAACAATCTCAAGAAGACCAGGTTCAAGTGCCTCTGAGAAGGTCCACTAGAGAAAGGAAAACATAATTTCAATTGATTGTACTGTATTTCTCCAAGAACATTTGGTCAGTTTATTGGAAGATGACTCAATTACCTCCCAACAGGCTATACAAAGTTCTAAATCTCAAAAGTGGATTTATGCCATGAATGAAGAAATGAAGTCAATGAGTGATAATTATGTATGGGAAATTGGCACGTTACCTACATGTGTAAAACCTATTGGTTGCAAATGGATTTACAAGACCAAAAGGGGTTCAATGAGTAATGTCGAAAAATATAAAGCCCTTCTTGTTGCCAAAGTCCTTACTCAAAAAGAAGGCATTGACTCCACAAAAATCTTCTCTCCAGTTTCATCGAAGGATTCTTTTAGAATAATAATGGCATTGGTAGCTCATTTTGATCTTGAGTTGCATCAAATAGATGTTAAAAGTGCATTTCTTAATGGTGACATTAATGAAATAATATATAGAACAACCGAAAAAATTTGAATTAGAAGATTCAAAAGAAGTAATTTGCAAATTAAAGAAATCCATTTATGGACTTAAGGAAGCTCACAGCAATGGTATTATAAGTTTCATCAAGTTGTTGTCTCATTTTCTTTCGAAGCTAATGTGGCTAATGAATGTGTATACCAAAAGTTTTCTATGTGCAAATATATTTTCCTGATTTCATTTGTTGACAGCATATTACTTGCATGCAATCATATTGGGTTATTGCAAGAAATCTAGATATTTCTTTCAAAACATTTTAAAATGAAGGATCTTGGTGACGCTTCCGTTGTATTAGGAATCCAAATATATAGAGACTATTTTCAATGTATTCTTGGATTATCACAAAAGAACTATATGAAGGTTCTTCAAAAACATAGAATGAATCTATGTAAGTCAAGTGATACCCCAATATCCAAGGGAGACAAGTTTAGTCTCACTCAATACCCTAAGAATCAAGTTGAAGACCATATGCATCGGGTGTGGGAAGTTTGATATATGCTCAAGTTTGTACTCATCTAGACAATGCATACATTGTTGGAATGTTGGGCAGATATTTAAGCAACCATAGGCTAGATAATTGAAAATGTCAAGAGGGTGATGTGATATCTACAAAGAACAAAAGATTTTATGCTCGTATACAGGAGGTCAGATCAATTAGAGAACATTGGATATTCATATTCTGCTGGAATAAAAGAGTTGCCTGAATCCATTGTTACAGAATGTTTTGCAGCAACACCTCCAGGCAATGACTTCCAAAGAGAGAGAGAGAGAAATGTGTAGCCATCCTCCTATGTTTTTTCTTCAATGGGATCGAGAAAAAAACTGACCCTATCCCTTCCCTTGGGGACCATAACCCTTTCCTAACTATAATGTGTTGACAATTTATTATTTCAACCATCAAGGAATATACAAACAATCAAAGGGTATCACATATTTTTTAATCATACAATAAATGATACAATAATGGCCTTGCATTCTAATAGATAACATCATATTTGTCAATATATTCAAGATATCAAACAAGCGTAAATTATGTAATGATTCATGTACACCCATTAAATTATTTCTAACATCGGCTACTTAGATTTTTCCTCAAATCCATGTTGAAAGATCCAATTATTTTTTACACTGATTGTCGACTAGCTAATGCAACCCCCACAAGAGGGGATTTGAACCCTGATCTTTTGACTGGTTGTGATATAAAAGTTAGTAAGATTATTATATGTATAACACATTATAATATTTGTAATCACACACGACGCCTGTAATCTTACTCGATTCAGTACGTATGCCTTTGTCCAAGGGCTGCGATATAAGAATTAGTAAGATTATGTGGATCGCAGTGTATAAGGATTGTGGTGTACTTGAAAAGATTATAAGAATTGTAGTATAATTGTACAAGATTTTAAGGGTATTTAATAGAAATTCCTACATAAAATCGTAGGAATATCATTAGATTAGAGGGTGGTTGAAGAAATTATTCCTTTCATACGGCGGTGATAAAGAAAAAGGCTGTTTCGATAATAATACGTGAAGAGTTGAACGGTTGCCATTCTTGAAGGAACTTGGATAGCAAAATGTTTCGCGAATGAGCCAACGACATGTACACGTTGTAGTCAGTAGATTTCATGTGATACTCACCGGACATGTTGCGATCATCTTAATGTAAAGTGATTGCATGAAGTATTTCCTTTTAATTCGATTGTCATAGTGATTAGCAGTGCTAGTGATCGAACGTGGTATGCTAGTCAATTATCAATATAAACGATTAGGGATTCAATCATCAGTTGAGATGGCCGAGTTGGTCTAAGGCGCCAGATTAAGGTTCTGGTCCGAAAGGGCGTGGGTTCAAATCCCTCTCTCAACATGCTGGTTTTGCTTTATTTTTGTGGTCTAGACACAATAATGATGAGCAATTATCAGATACTATTTTTGTTTTATTTTTGTGGTCCATACACAATAATGATGAGCAAATGTAATAGAGGAACAAAGTAGCCCTCTGTTGATTAGCCAACTGTTAAATGCTCTCATTTAACAATCATCTAATATTAGCCTTTCTTGTCTACATTACTTCCTTAATTATCTCGAATAAAACAGGCCATGTGAACTAGAAACCTTACATTTTCAAAAGTAATAACACTATAGTAAATTATACGATAGCTCTTCAATAAAAGATCGTGTTCAATATCGTACATTATCTTTAGAAGGTAATAACACGAATACAACATTATTAACTTTCAAAATTCAATTAGTATTGAACTTAGATCAATATATTAATAATGTCAATGTAAATTATTTGTAATTATACTGCTTTATTATTACGCTTAGAACAATGTAATGAGTTATTAGTCCGTATGCAAACCAAAAAAAAGATAGTAAGCTACTAGGTCATTTAATTACCACAATGAATGTCATCGTCTCCCTCCAATCTTGCCATCATCTTCAATGACATTGACGATGCCATCGAGTACAATACCTATTAGAGAAAACCCGGTCGTGTTGGTACTACAAGAAAATCCAACATTTGCGACTATAATAGTGGTAGCATATTATTGCCAACCTAGTGTAGTTGCACCACAATGACCGCATCTATGCAAACGATCATGAAATGCTTACATTGTAGTCATATATAGGCGACCGCAATGTGCTCAATTTGTGGTTGTATCGTAGTCCCAAACGACGAGAGCAGATCCTCTGCTGTACAGCAGAGGACTGCTGTAAACGGGGAGCACACCCGAGCCGTTCGATCAAGATCGACCGGTTCGCACGTAAGGACCCGCAAAAACTCGATTTTGTGCGAATCGCTCGATCTTGAGCGGCTCGAACGCACTCCTCATTTACAGCAGCCCTCTGCTGTACAACAGAGGATCTGCTCAGCCCAAACGACATACATGTGGCCACATTATGCTCGATTTGTTATCAAATCAATATATAAGCTAACTATATATGTATCGCATATGCCACCGCTAAGGCACCACGTACTGGTCCCTTTTGTGATCACAGATGTATTTTACAAGGAAAAAATAGCAGCAGTTGCTGCAATGTTGCTACAGCTTCTTCCCTCTCTTCCCTCCTCTTGCATTGAAGTTATGGTGTTTCTACAATAGACTAAGGCATAAGCTAAGCATATAGGCAGACGTAGGCGTGCACGTGCGTGCACACATGCACATATCACTTGTGTCTCAACACATATAAGCACATTCATTCGTTCATTCACCTAACCTCTACGTCTCAAATATTCACAATATTCATTAAGGCATTCATTGATCTAGCAGCTGTAGTCGAACCAACCAATATAACAATAGATTCTCCTTACAAAGCATCAAGAGATTAAATAGGAAAAAAGTTTTTTTTTTACATCTCATTTCTACCAAAGGGATTTTCCTTTCCCTTATGCCTATCTCCTTATCTCCCACACTCTTCTTACTCGATCCTTCCTCTTGCGTAGAATTCTACCACCAGGAGATGTCACTAACATTGACGTTATCTTCTCCGCTCTCACCACCACCATCACGTCATTTTCGTCATTGTTAGTAGAGACTCATTCCTTCTTCCATTCTTGTAGAATAACTAATTATTGTTAATACATAAATATTATCAAGTAGCAAGGGCAGTGCGAATTTTCCCTCAACTCCTCCATCGTCATCTTAAAATATTGCATATCATGTCCCAACGTCTCCACAGCATTCACGAGATATTGAACATTTTGTGATATTGGAAGAAAATCTGTCTGAGCAAAATCGAGTGGTGTCGGTTGCGCAAAATGTGAGGGTGTTGGTCCATAAACACTAAAAGTTTTAGAACTACGACTAGAGTCTGATGAAACCGTGGGTGTAGACCAAGGAGAATGCAATGGTGAATGAGAAGGATAAGAAGGTGAGAGAGAGTTTGACTAGAGTCTGATGAATGCGTTGGAATTAACTTTGTTAGGATATTTTGATGCAATTTGATGGTCAATATCAAGTTGTATTAATGTATCTCAATTCCAAAAATTCAATGTTTCAACCTTGTGGGGTGAAGTTTAGTCCCACATCGTGGAGTGTCAAAAGTGACACTTGATTTTTATATGGGAAGTCATAAGAAGAAACAAACTAGAGAGGACTTTGGACCACCACACACAAGCACGCACACGCGCGCCGGGTACGGGCACGGGCTCGGGCGCGGCGTGTAACCACACATTTGAATTTCAAGGGGCGTGCCCCTTTATCCTCTCATGTTGCGTAACCACCCGGGCAGCTTTAAGAATCTCTCAAAGTCGTGGGCGAGGGTTACGAACATTCACAGTTTTCATTCCCACCGCCTCTCTTCTCCCTCTCACGATCTCGGGCTCCGTCTACGGAGGTGATTTTCGAGGATGCTCAAGCACGACGCGCACCGTCGATGAGCGTCGAACCGTCGGACCCTGGGAGTGGCACGTCAAGGCCCTATGCGCCTGAAAGTGGGGACGCTGTCTCTCTAAGGGGAGTCGTACAATAGGATGCTTCGGTTGTGATCTCTGACTATCTCTTTTATTTGTCGCATTGTTTGTCGTGGTGGTTGTTTCCGGTTTTTTCCCTTGCTCTAAAATGCATACATTATTTAAATGGATAATTTTCTTGTCATTAATGATCTGGATGCATACATACATTGATTTAAACTGGAAACATGTTGAAAATCAGATTTTTGTATGTATGTTGATGTCGTATTTTTCTACAGAATGCTGGAGAGGACAAGGATGTAGGGTATGCTCGCAGAGGAGGTAAAATGAGGATGGAATGATTTTGGGGTTTAGGGCGGATGAGGAGAAGGAAAAGGGTTAAGGGTTTCGTAAGTGTAACGGAGGGAATGGGCCGCTTGATTTTGGAAATTAGATCAAACTTTGTGACAAGTTGCAATCATTTGTAGTCGCAAGCTGATAGCAATACATGTGTCTACATATACGACCATTTTGTGGTCACATATTAGGAATCTCCGACATTGCAACTAGTCTGATGGGTTTGTGGAGACATTTGGCAAAATGAACTCACCATGGTTAGTCACAAGTTGGCGGTGGCTACTTTACGATCTTCTTGTAGTGTGGGATGCAAACGCTATGACCTTCAATGGTTATGGATCCACAAGTAAAAGCCATCATGGATATAATGATTAAATTATTGTAACATATATCTTCTTACGGAGACATTATGAAATCATGGCCAGTTACTTGGCCCTCACAAAGCGAAAGACAAGGAAGCACCACTCGTCAGATGTCTTAGACCAAGAGTTCGAGCGCACACTACTCGACAGTGGTTCGTCGATCAATTTATTGCCTTTTTTCCTGCTCAAGAAATTTGGAGTAGGATCGCTCAAGCCTACAAAGATGATTCTGCGATTTGCGGATAGATCTGTCAAGCAATCCAGGGGCATGTTAGATGGCGTCATCGTCATCGTCCAAGTGATGCAGTTTCCTGTGAATTTCATTATCCTTTATATGACAACTCTACACCTCTACCCAGGTTCGTCTATAACAAAGATATAAGTAAACATAATTATATCTTTATAATCTTTTTTCATATTCATTTTGTATAGATTTTGACAATAACATGTGCATCTATTTTTAAATGAGAACATATATGGATATTTTTTTGAAGTTGGCAAATATTTATATTCATAATCTATTTTAATATATAAATATAGTTGTAGAATTATATATAACTATATTCCAAAACTTTATGACTTTATTCACCATTGTTGATATAATTGTTAAGAAATGAATATATTCTATATATTTATTTTATGTATAAATAATCTGTAACATATTCATATTATTGTTCTTATCCGAATTATTCATTTTATATTCATATTCATTTAAAGATATGATAACACATTTTTCATATTCATCAAAATTCGTATCTGCATTCGTATTTTAAATAGATAGAAATTTGATTATACATACATTGAGAGATATATTTATTTTCCCTGATCTTTTATGTGTTATATATTTCTATTATGTTGATTATGTAATTTACCTTCTAATGTTTATCCTCTCTATATAAGAGAGCCCTGAGGTCTCATGAATAAAATAAGTTATCATTCTCTTTTCGCATAATATCATAGTGATAATCCAAAACTGGAACCTTGTGCGCTAATCTCTTCTCCCCATGCAGCACCCCCATTCCAGCCACCTCTCTGCTCGTGCGCGCACAACACTATCACGACCCCAACATGCCAACGCGACACACAACCGTCGCCAACAGCACCGTGGCCCCCTAATGGCCCCGCCAACGCTGCCTAGGGCACCAACATTGCTGCCAGCCCATACAAAGCCCACGACATCCCACCCTATCATTGTCTAAGTCCCTACAATGGCCTCCCTAGTTCTTCTTTGCCCCTCCTGGCACTGCTTATCCCCTTTCAACGCTTCTTAGGGCCCTATTATTCCATCCACCTTTCCCCATGGCACTTCTTATGCATTCGAGGACCATAAGAGCTTGATTTTGGCCAGAAAAGGGCGATTTTAGACTGATAAATCACTCTATCGTTCTGAGAAGAGACCCGGATTTGTGGTATAAGCCTGTACCCACAAACAATTCCCATATGATTGTGTAGACACATTCAAATCTATAACATCCCGAACCCTAGAGTCGGTTTGTTATCGAGGATTACTAGCTCAAACAATCTGTTAGGCTTGTGCCCAACTGGAGCCCTTGACCACAATTCAAAATACTTAAGCCCAGGTTGTCCAGTAGTAGCCCCCTCTGCTTATAAGCTATTATCACACTTTGTGATCACTAGATGTGGTATGTTTGGGGTGGTACAATCAACCCAACTTATATTTGCAACGTTCTCGTTGTGCAATGGCCCATGACCTATTCCCAATAATAGTAGTGGCTTTATTTCTTGAGTAACCCTTCCCTCCTAACTCAATGACAAGGGTGGCTCCACCTTTTGGGTAGATCTTTCCACTATTAGAGCGAATCTTCTCTGATACCATCTATAACATCCCAGACCCTAGAGTCGGTTCGTTATTGAGAATTACCGGCTCAGACAATCTGTTGGATTTGGGCCTAACTGGATCCCTTGACCAAAACCCAAAACAGTTAAGCACATGCTATCTAGCAGACCCCTCTACTTATAAGCTACTACTACACTTTGTGAATACTAGATGTGGTACTATATTTGGGTTGCTACAAGATCAATCTACAACCCTCTGCATGTATGTTCCCAGCCTCTTTTATCATCATATCAGAAATCAAGGGTGACTTCTCCTCCAATGGTGCCTTCAAAGGCCCGACCACCATCGTGAAGATAGAGGATCAATTATGAGTAGGTCCATGCAGTTCATGACCCCAATGTGGTGCAATAAAAAGGAACACATTTTGACGCAATTATAGTTGGTTGATAAGACTAGGTGAATGCTTCATGTAAGTAGGAAGGTGTGTACGTGCATATATGGCTCTCCGAGACTCTTACTGCACAGATAGAAAATGATATTTTGCATTATCCCACCACCAAGGTAATTTGGGATATACTTGCCACCACCTATGGTATGATGATAAATCCCAGATTTTTAATCTTTATTTGTATATATTATCCCTCTTGCTGAAATAATTCAAGTAAATTAAATAACTATTGATTCAAATTTACATTTAACATTTTGTAAATAATCAACGCTAGTTATATGAACATAAATAATTGTATTATTATGCCTTTATTTTCTATATCTTCTTAATACTAAAAATCAAACAAAGATTAGTTTAATATTATATATATATTATATTTAACATTTAACGTAAATCAAAAATACAAAAAAATAATAAAAGAAGATTAAATAAGTAGTTTTAATATCTTAAAAATACTTCCAAAAATATAGCTAGGTATATATGATGTATTTTGACTTTGAGTTCTACATGAAACCTGTAGATCTTGAAAAGATCTACAACTTTCATGTTGAACACTTTTTTGTTTTAACATATATAATTATTTTATTTTTAATTTATACTTATTTTATCAGTTTCTTTTTATCTGATTGGACCATGTGGCCCAGTCGCATTCAGCCACGTAGACGATCATTTGTGCTCACCTGCTTCCCTCAAGAGATGTCTGATCTTAATTGATCAGACGCTCCATAATACCCCATCAAAACTTATAACCCTTACCATATGATCTATTTGATCATACACATCTCTACCACTCCTTAGCGCCATGCTCCTCACCTTATGATCGCAAGATTAGGCGGAATTGGATCATCGTCTCCACATGACCCTTCACTCCTCGCTCCTCGTCAGTTGCTCAACCACCCATATACTTTCAATTATCCTAACCTCCTCACGATGCCTCTCGACCAACTGACATCTCCTTCCAAACCTCTTAACTCCCCTCTTCCTTACGTTAACTTCCAAATCCACTATTAACCTCCCTTACGACTGATAGTGGTGATTGAAATCCTAGTGACAACCACATGGAACCACTACCTTCCCCTTCAAATACTCTATCACCGATGAGATTTCGCTTTGTCCACCTTCACAAGGGCTAAGGCCTAGTGTCTCTTCCTCTTCCTATGATAGAGGAGTGAGGAATCGACGATGGCAAGATAACCTACACCCCTGTTAAGACCCATGGCCTTCCGGCCATGTTACAAGCAATTATTCATGTTGTTTGAGCTTCCTAGAATGGCCTACCAAATCAAGAGATGATCGGAGATCTTTTTGGATCTCAGCTCAATCCCTCGCTCTGTTGCGACCCAGCTTTAATATCATGTTAGTGTAGGGTTTATTTCTTATTTGTTTTCTTTAATTTTTCTTGATTTGTATAATTTTCACACCATTCGATCTATATTGTGGACTTCACTGAGGATCCAAGATCCTCGTGAGAGGTTCCACTCATCCTTCCTCCTTCTCCATCTCACGCTCTGCCTCATTCTCTTCATCTCGGGTCAAATGAGGATGAACCCACTGTAGGGCTCCACCTCCTTCCACCATTAGCCCTACATTCCACTCATAAAACACACACTCACACTCCTTATTGCTTCAACTATTGTATTCTAAGCACCACATGTCAAAGAACCCTTCAATAATCGGAATTCAGAGCAAGCTCCATTTTGGAGTTTTGCCTCTGATGAACAAGCATCGATATCCATCTCCTGATGCCGACAAGCCTTTTCTGATCAAGATGATATTCGCCATCCCTTCAGCGTGCTTCCTCGACCTTCAAATGGAGTGAAGCAACACAAAGGAGCATGCAACATCTCACCGGAATCCCATCCACGCCGTCACATCATGGAAGAGGAGGAGTAGGAGGCATCCACGTACATCTGTCACTGGATCAGGTTTAATTGGGGCCAATCCGACAGTCCGGGAGGAGCCACATCGGTAATACAGAGCTTGCAGTCTCGGAGATTTCCATGCCACAACCAAAGCACTGCCTTTTGATGTATGGTGCTGAACCACAAAAGACATCCCCCTATACGTAAGGCAAGAGATCCTCAAGTTTAGAAAATAACAAAAGTAATGAAACATAATGAATAAGAACAACACGATGGCCACACCATATACTTAATATAAAGTACATTCTAAGCGTTGCTACAAATATCAGATGAGAGAGAGCTGGGATGTAGGACAACATGCGGAAGAAAGAAGGAATAAAAAGATGAAACATGTATATACAAGCGATATCGAATGTTGAGGTGCCTCTTAACGAGCGCTAGGTTTTACGCCCGTAGCCATGCACAAAGGTTAGGATAATACAGTGTCAATGTTTAGGACAACATCTGTCAGGTGAATGTCGTACTCTCATCATCTTCTCAGTGTGAGAATAATGACGAAATCAACAGAGAGAAAAAACGCTCAAGTGGGTGTTCGCTACCCGGGGAAAAGAATCGAAGACTAAGCCAAGAGTCGGTAGAATGAAAGGAATCATCAGCTTATACGAATGCAGTGAATGATCAAAGCCGATAAAATCAAACATGGAGAAGGAATGATTAGTCATAGAATCCTCCACATCAATCATAATATCAGTAAGCTGCGAAAGGTAAATATCGGGAGATCCTCTATGCAGCTCGATATCTGATGGACATAAGATCTAAAGATCAGAGAAATCATCGAATATCTCAAAGCATGGCTCATCCTCACGAGGCTCGTCAAGGAGAGAAGACTCACAAAATTCAAAAGAATCAGAAGACTCGGTTTTTTAATACGACAAATCAGATGTATAAGCAGAGAGTGAAACCGAGAGCAAAGAAGGTGTTGCATCCTCCCGTAGATAACCCTCAGGGAGTAATGTAAACTGATCGGTGAAAAGTGAGGCAATGCTGACTATGATTGGATCCTCCAAAATATATCAATCTCATCAATCGGGAGGGTGGGGGTTGATGTGAGGGACTAAGAGAATCTGGCATATCACAATGTAGTTCCTCACCTAACAACATCCGTTGAAATGGCTCAGGATATTTATCAAAATCATCTATGTGCTCTATGGGGATAAGGAAGTCAGGGGAAGTAAAATAGATCGACTGATAGGATGGCTGAAACAATATGAGTTCTTGCACCTCTCCTGAAGCAAATAAAGAGATAGCACATCATACTCCTAAATCATAAAGGGTGGAACCGACTCAAGGATTGGTATCTGGAAATGGGAACTCACAACATCGATATCATTAGAAATATGTACAACCTCAATGATATCTTCCTCAATCTGGTACGAAAGATATAAATCCTCAAGAAAGGCATCACACATATCAGGTCCAACATCCACAAACAACTGCACATTCATGCCAGCATTAACTTTGCCCAGCTCAATCATACGATTAGTGATCTCAATGCAGGTTGCATCGCTCAACACAATATGCCTAGGAGAAAGAGAAGATGATACAAACAGAAACGAAGAGGATAAGAAAGATATACGAGTAAGAAGGTCGGATAAGAAACCAATTGTACAGGGGTTGAGGTCAAATCGGATGAGACAAAATTATGGTTCAAGAAGAGATTCATCTTGAATCGGACTAGGTATGCGAGGGTGATATGGGTGAAAAGTAGTTGCGAGATCCAGCTGAAGAGAAGACCCATACTCATGACACAAACAAAGACGGGAAAAAAATAAAATGACTCAAAGACTAAAAAGACTCGAGGACTGCAAAAACTCAAAGAAAGATGAACTCAATCGGATCCAAAAGCCATATTTGAACACAAAGCAAACTCCAATTCACCTACTCAACACATTAAAAATCGTAAAGTGCGGTCATTATCTTTTCGATTTTAAAGTTAGATGATTTAGACAATTAGCTAAATCAGGCACACATGTGCAGTCTACTAGAGTGGTTGTGTCCAAATCGACGGAACTCACCTACTTGAACACCAGACACTTTACTTAAGGTTGGAGGCAAATGTTTGCAGCAATAACATAGCCCAAAGTTCGACCTAAGTGCTTAGGCCACAAGTTTAGGGATGGGGCCTCTATTCCTTAATGTGTGCACGCCTCACTCGGTCTAGAGAGTACCTACATCCAATGTGGGAGTTGCTCTTCTCAAGACAATGAATCCATTTACGTTTGATTTTAAGGTCAAGTGGAGTTAAACGATCCCGATTTTATTTTTGCTTATCACTTATTTATTTATTTTTTTATGCAAATGCCTAATGAAGTTCCAATTCCTTTAGTATCCTAAGTGATCAAAAATAGAGGAAGAGTGTCAGAAGAGCAACACAAGTCGGAGATCAGTGATGCATGCTCAATTAGAATGGCTCACCTTGCTTCCCAACTCTCTCCATGTGGGATGCTAGACAGAATTAAAATTATCATATATGCAATGCAACCGATGAAATCACCCTAAGATAGGAAGCACTATTAGCTTGAAGAACCGATTGATTTGATCTAAGTCCAAATGTATCAAAAACTATAGGCACATGAGATTTTTAGAGATTTGGACCTAGATTAATCGATCAAGAAAGTTCTAAATCTAATATCTTAATAACATAAAATCAATAAAAAGAAAGACGAAAAACTCAAATCACGAGAAATAAAGAAAATAAATGGGAAAATAGGAAGGAATAAAAGTAGAAGGCGAAGAAAACATGAGAAAACCATGTGGGTCCCCAAGTGAACAAACACTTGGCAAATTAGGCCCAAAGAATCTGAGTCTCCTTGTCATGTATTATTACAAATTAATCAAATGAATCACTCTCTCACAAAAAAATACACTAGTTCTATGCTAATCTACATTAAGTCATTCCTTGTCTGCTGCTCTCTCCTGTCGGTGGGTGTAGAACCACAAATCTCCACATCTCTCGAGTGCCTTGAGCCTCCAAAGAAACTCTCCTCAATAAGCGGGCCCTCGTAATAAATTCAAATAAGAAATATGACCAGAAAAGAAATAAATAGTCAATAGAATAATAGAGATAAGAAAACTAACAGTATAACATATAATGGAAATAAAACTAAGCAGAATACTCTACTCTACTTAACCATTGATCCCCGACAATGATGCCATTTGTTGAATAGCTAGGAAATGGGTACCCAGATCCGGACTTGTAGGGCATGCAGTATCCGACAAGTTGGATATGGCAATCGTTATGCCAGCTTCTCTCACGGCATGCAACACTCAATCCCAGGCATATCAACAACAATCAACCCACAAATAAAAATAAGCAAGGCGAATGTGCGAGTCAAAATTTAGTATAACTGTACAAAATATGGGTATAAGGCAAGTATGTAGAAAGTCGAACTACTAAGATCAGAGGGGAATGTAGACAAAAAATGAATAACCTACTTAGGTGTTTTTCTTTTTTTCTTTTTGTTTTTCTAATGTTTTTGTGGGTTTTAATTATATCATTTTTTAATTTTGCAAATATTTTTGATTGATTTTTGAACTTAATAATATAGATCTAATAATATATAAATATAGATATGGGTAATACATATAATATGGATATAAAGATATAAATATCAAATAAAAGAAACTTACATTTTTTAAAAGTTTAAAATATCAAATAAAGTCGAAATATTCAAAGTAAAATATTTTTGTACTTTTTAGATTTTTCTCTATTTTTGGTGGTTTTTGGGATTTTTTTGAGAATTTTTATGGAATTTTATAAATAGAATAAACCATGTAAAAATAGAAAATCAGTGGATTGAAATGGGTTTAATAAATATCTAACAGACCATATAGGGCCTAAAGTTAATTTTTCTAAAAAAATAGAAGAAACAAGGAAAATTCAGAATTTAAAACACAATTTTGATTTCTGAATATTTTTTATGATTTTATAAGATTTCAATGTTTTGTAATTTTTAGAGTTTTGGTTTTATAATTTTTTTAATGGTTTTAAATATGTGTTAGAATACTATAGAATATAGTTAATATATATATTTTAGGAATTTCCTAGGATGTTTTGAAATTTTTATAATTTTCTAAGCCAAACTTGAAAATATGGCATGTTTTGGATTTTTTTATAAATAGAACTTTAATTGCTCCAAGAGAAATATGTGTGATATAAATAAGTTTCCAGGTATTTAAGTTGCTTTTTTCTACAAGTTTTAGACTTGAAATACTATTTAAAACACACAAAATATACAAAATAATATAATTCAAGGAATAAAGGACCCAAATGTAATTTTCAAGAAGTTTAATTTCATTTCATAACATTGTAGAAAAGTTCAAGACCATTCATGTAAATAATCCAAATATTTCCAACTAAATACATACATGGATATTTTTGCAAATGAAATAACTTCTAGGATTACATGTGCAATTTTCACAAAAGTTTTACACTTAATCCACAAAATAATAGGCCACATAGGAATAAAGGGACTCAGAGGGGTATCTGATGAATCCACGATCATCACCTTTATTTTTTTATTTTAGCTTTATTTCCTTAGTCAAATATCTGTAAATACCCATTAATTTCATGAAATTATCATTTTGCATGCATTTTTTAAATATACATTTTTAAGACTGATTATATTGAAATAAAAGAATAAAGAAGGAAAGAAAAAGAAAAGAAAATAAAAAAATAAAAATAAAGGATGTATTTATGAAATGCAGACTGACCTAAACCCGAGAGAAGGTCAAGACTTGACCTGATGTACCAGGAATAAACTAAGGGGAGATAGGATCTTTAATCCAAAAAATCAAAAAATAATTTATAATTATTCTTCCTTTTTATTTTTGAACTTATTCTTTGTATATTTGTACAAAACTTCCATGATTTTATTTGTATATAAATTGGCCTCAAATTAAATATTTTTCCAAACAAAAATTGTAAATAAAAATATTTTGTAAATAATAAAAATAATTCCAAAGTAAAACCATGTATAGAATAAAAGTATCCACACTCAGAAAAGCCGTAAAGTGACAATTGAAAGACCAATTCTCCATACAAATCCAAATTGAATCAAACTCACTTCCATTGTACTCTAAATTAAATTATCTTTAAATGGTCATGGTTTCATAATTTTTGGAGTTACGGTTGAAAAGTCAGTTTTCTGAGGTGATTTTGTAATTTTCCATTTATTTATTATATATATTTATTCATCTTTAATTTTTGCATAATTTAAATAATTGTAAATATTTTTGTAATTATTTAAAATAAAAAATAAAAATAAAAAACAATAAAAAAGTTTATTTCCTTATTTGTACATGTGTATAAAATATTGTATGTGTTTAATACTTGTATATAGATAATTTCCTTATATAAAAACAAAAAAAAAATTATTTCTGACATTAATTAATTAAATTAATATAATTACGACTTTTATATTATTTAAAAATTTATTTGAAAACCTACCATGTATATAAGATTTGATAATCTACCTTAAATAACCACCATTAAGGTGGCTATTTAATTTTTGTAAATTAATTATTTTAATTATTTTATTTAATTACGAATTTTGTTTTTTTATTTATTTTATTTATATAACCACTAATTACTTGCCTTTTTTGTACATATTTTCCTTTTTTGGATTTATTCTTCTTTTTATTGAGCTCCTCCTCCATCATTTTCTTCTTGATCAATCTTTGGTGAAGAGGAGCCCGATCTCCAAGAGCTTTTTGTCGCAGAAGGGTGCCCAAACTCCGAGCCATCCAATGACAGCGAGTCGGTCCTTGCCGAGGCCAACACGGCGTATCCGATCCCAAGGTGAGATCCACTTTATTTTATGTCGTTCTTCTAGATTAATTTTATATTTTAATTCAATCATTTAGTTGTTAAATTTGTTAATCATAGTTGTCAGCACTCTCGATTTGATCCGCCCCCGAATCTGATTTTTCATCTCACATACTTGATCCCTACATTTCACATTCTACCTCACATAATCTATCACATCCGTCACACATGGTGGTCATATCTCTGGATCTTTCTCCCATCTCATCAGATCTGTATTCACCCAATGATTCCTATTTTGATTTTTGGGATGGAGCCGTTGTGCTCACGTCCTAAGTTGTTCATAAATAAAAAATAAAAAAACAAACAACAAAATTATATATTTCTTTCTCTAACATCTGTTTTGTAGGACAAAATAAAAAAAATTTAAAAAATATAAATACAATTTTTGTAACATATTCTGCAGGTTAAAAAAACAAAAAATAAAATAAAATTGGAGTGGCACTGTAGCTGCTCCCGTCTGCAGCAACAACCGATTGTTCGCGACCGCAACACCTCCGCCCACCGCTCGGGCCACGGCCGTACGTCTCCCTTGTCGACATCTGGGGGGGCATGTGTCGCCCCTCGCCATTATTCCTCTGCCTGAGGCGGAGCTACCGTGCCACCTCCTAGTCTGATCGCCACCCGCGCCAGCCCTCGCGGCCGCAGCAATGAGACCCAGCCGTCGTTTCTCTCCATAGCAGTGCCACTCGCACACACTTTCCTAGTCACCTGCACGAGCGGTAGGAGCCCCTCCAGTTCGCCGCCACCTGTCAAATCCATGCCGCTGTCACCCGCAGCGCCAGCGCCTCTGACGCCTCTGCACAGCACCACCGAAACTCGCCATGTGTTGCACGCATGCATCCTCTGTGGGTCCACTGCTCTCAAGCCAGCTCGCGCGCCAGCAGCCGACCACCCATCAGAGGCTCTCTGACCACCGCCACACATGTGCTCCCAACCACCACCACCGACTTCACCATCGTCGTACGCCCTCTCCACCATCGCCCTAGGGCCAGTCCTTTCGCAGACCTGTCCCTGCCTGCATGCGGGTAGAGAGAAATGGGGGAGGGCGGCGACCTCTTTCCCCTTTTGAGAAGAAACGGAACTCAAGCCCCCCGAACATTCTGAGAATTTCAAAGACTCCTCATCTTAGCCCTAATATTTATTTTTAGGAAACACTACGTGTACAACCCGGATTTTCTAATAATTGCAAGGGAGCTTTGCCAATACCCAGAGCATGTGCAGAACGGCGCCCATTTGAGTAATTTGCTATTTCATCCCATGTATTTTATTTCTGTTATATTATCATGCAAAAACATTAAATAATTACATTTTTGTCCTGTGTTTGCATACTTTAATTGCATTCTTTTTCATGGAAATAGATATTTTGATTGCTCTATAAATTCTATAAAAAATTTGTTATATTCCTGTCACTTTGCTCTTCATTTTGTATGAATTTCATTGCATTTTTTATTTGATATTTAAAAAAATAAAAAACTGCATTATTTTCTCTTCCTGAAATTTGAAAAATCATAAAACTTCAAATATTATCTGAAAAATTCCAAAAAAATAGATTAGGTGTATTTTATTGTCTTTTAGTTTCTTTCCAAATTTCACGCATTAATTATTTAGAAAATTGAAAAAATTTGCAAAATTCTAAAAATCTTATAAAAATAACAGAAAATTCTAAAAAATCCAAAAATAGTGATTTCAGTTCCTGTGTGTAGATATTTGTCTATATTTTAGTATAAAAATAACCTCCAGGAGTTTTGGGCATGTAAAATATTTTTAAGCTACACATTACTCCATGCGGTGCATTGTTAACCTTTTTTGCCACTGTTTGATTTTTATAAAATCGCAAAAAAAAATTGAAAATTCTATAAAAAAACTACCAAAAATATTTTAAAACCTATAAAATGCAAAAATATTTTCTTTTCAATTTTTGAGTATTTTTGTCTATTTTGAAAAATACAAAAAGAGTATGATGTGTGCATTTCTTTCCTTGTGCATATTCTTCCTAATTTGAAAGTTAAAAAAAATGAAAAAAAACCAATAAAAATTCATTTTATTTTACTTTGAAATTTGACTATTGAGTTTTTCAATCGTGCTCCTTGTGTTTGACCCTGGTCGCTATACCATGTAAATAAAAATAGCGAAGATTGCTTACATTACTTTACATTTCATTGATTGATTTTTTTAAAGTGGTTTTATATATTTTTCTTTGATCACGCTTGGTGATTCATGTCAGAACGACTGTTGATTATTTGCATATTTTACCCGAGTTGCAAATCAAGATCATCAGAACAGCACCATTCTGATGATTGCGCTTTGTAACTCGGGTTAAATATGCAGATAATCAAGGGTTGTTGTGACCCCAATCACCAAGCGTGATCAACGAGAAAAATATATAAAATCACTTTAAAAAAATCAATCAATGAAATATAAAGTAATGTAAGCGGTCTTCGCTATTTTTATTTACCTGGTATAGCGACCAGGGTCGAACACAAGGAGCATGATTGATAAACTCAGTAGTTAAATTTCAAAGTAAAATGAAATGTTTTTTTAGTGGTTTTTAATTTTCAATTTTTTTAATTTTCAAATAAAGAACAATATGCACAAGAAAAGAAATACACACATCACACTCTTTTTATATTTATCAAAATAGTAAAAAATATTCAGATTTTTTTGTGATTTTATAAAAGTCAAACAGTGGCAAAAAAGGTAAACCGTGCACAATCTAGAGTAATTTACAACTTAAAAATATTTTAAGTTCCTAAAACTCCTGAAAACTATTTTTATGCAAAAATATAGAAAAATCTACACATAAGAACAGAAATCACTATTTTTGGATTTTTCTAGAATTTTCTATGATTTTTATAATATTTTTAGTATTCTACAAATTTTTTGGATCTTATAAATAATTAATGCATGAAATTTGGAGAGAAAATAAAAGACAATAAAATACACCTTCTAACTAAATTTTTTTTGGAATTTTTCAGACAATCTTTGAATTTTTATGATTTTTCAAATTTCAGGTAGAGAAAATGATGCTGTTTTTTTATTTTTTTTAAAAAATATCAAATAAAAATGAAATGCAATTAAATTTATACACAATAAAGAGCAAAATGACAGGAATATATTACATTTTTTACAGATTTATTGAGCAATCAAAATATTTATTTCCATGAAAAAGGATGTAATTAAAGTCTACAAAAACAGGACGAAAATGTAATTATTCAATGTTTTTGCATTATAAATAACAAAAATTAAATACAGGAGGTGAAATAACAAATTACACAAATGGACATCGTTCTGCACGTGCTCTAGGTATTGGCAAAGCTTCTTTGCAATGATTAGAAAAATCCGGGGGTTCACGCAATGTTTCCCAAAAATAAATATTAGGGCTAAGATGAGGAGCCTTTGAAATTCTCATAATATATGGAGGGAATAATGCAATTGTTCCTTTTTTTACCCCTAGGGCTTGAGTTCTGTTTCTTCTCAAATAGGGAAAGAGGCCGCCACCCTCCCTCTTTTCTCTCTACCCATGCGCAAGCAGGGGCGGGTCTGCGGAAGGACTAGGTTGGGGCGACGACGGAGAGGGCGTACGACGATGGTGAAGTCGGTGGCGGTAATTGGGAGCGTGCAGGTGTGTCGGTAGTCGGAGGGCCTCAGATGGGTGGTCGGCTGTTGAAGCGCGGGCTGGCACAAGAGAGGTGTACCTGCGGAGGATGCGCGTGTGCGGCGAGCTTCGGCGGTGTAGTGCGGAGGCGTCGGAGGCGCTGGCGCTGCGAGCGACAACGGTAGGGGTTTGACAGGTGGCGGCGGACTAGAGGGGCTCATGTCGCTCGTGCAGGTGGCTGGGGCAGCGCGCGTGGGTGGCACTGCTCTGGAGAGGAACGATGGTTGGGTCTCACGGCTATAGGGGTGGGGGCTAGCGTGGGTGGCGATGGGTCCAGGAGGTGGCAGAGCAGCTCCGCCCCAGGTGGAGGAATAATAGTGAGGGGCGACACGCGCCCTCCAGGCGTCGACAAGGGACGCGCGCAGCCGTGGTCCGAGCGGTGGACAAAGGTGTTGTAGTCGCGAACAGTCGGCATTTGCTGCAGACAGGAGCGGCTACAATGCCGCTCCAATTTTACTTTTTTTGTTTTTTTGTTTTTTAACCTGCAGAAGATGTTACAAAAAATCGTATTTGTATTTTTAAATTTTTTATTTTATCCCGCAAAACAAATGTTAGCAAAATAAATATATAATTTTGTTGTTTATTTTTTTACTTTTTTATTTATGAAAAACTTAAGACGTGAGCACAACAACTCCATCCCAAAAATATCAGTGGGCGAATACGGATCCGATGAGATGGGAGAAAGATCCGGAGATCTGACCACCGTGCGTGATCGGATGTGATGGATTATGTGAGGTATAATGTGAAATGTAGGGATCAAGTATATGAGATGAAAAATTGAATTTGGGGGTTGATCAAATCGAGAGTGATGACAACTATGACTAAAAAATTTAACAACTAAATGACTACATTAAAATCTAAAATTAATCTAAAAGAATGACAGAAAATAAAGTGGAACTCATCTTGGGATCAGATATGCTGTGATGGCCTCGACGATGACCGACTCGCTGTCACTGGACAGCTCAGAGGCTGGGCACCCTTCTGCGACAAGAAGCTCTTGGAGATCGGGGTCCTCTCCACCAAATATTGAGAAAAATGAAGAAGGAGGAGCTCAATAAAAAGAAGAATAAATCCAAAAAAGGAAAATTTATACAAAAGGCAGGTAAGTGGCAAATATTTAAATAAAATTAATTATTTAATTAAAAACAAAATTTATAATTAAATTAATTAATTAAAATAACTAAAATAATTAAAATTATTTTAATTATTTTAATTTAGTTAATTTCGAATTTTAATTAATTAATCAATTAATTTTATTTAAATAACCACTACTTAGGAGATGACGAGAATGGGATTGATTTGGAGGAGATGACCGAGATTAACAAGGGATTAGCCCGGGGATTATGGTTTGATTAAAAAGGGATTATTTATCAATTCTCGATCATCTCCTCCAAATCATTAGTCCCTTTTATGTACCCACTTAATGGTCTAGTGGTAGTACAGTGTGTCTACCACACAAAAGACCAGGGTTCAAATCCCACTCTTGCAGGGGTTGCGTTAGGTAGTTGACGGCCAGCGTAAAAAATAGTCGAATCTTTCAACATGGATTTGAGAAAGAATCCATGTAGCTGACCCTACTTATAGTGGGAGAAAGCTTATCACAATTAAAATAATTAATTAGACAACTTAATAGTAGTTATTTAAGGTAGAAAATCAAATCTTACATACATGGTAGATTTCAAATCAAATAAATGAATAAAAAATATTTAAAAATCGTAATTATATTAATTTAATTAATTAATGTTAATTTTTTTTTGTTTTTTTCATATAATGAAATTAGTTATATAGAAGTATTATACACATATAATACAATATACACATGTACAAATAAGGAAATATTTTTTCATTTTTTTACATTTTACATTTTACATTTTTTTATTTTTATTTTAAAAAATTATGAAAATATTCATAATTATTTACATTATGTAAAAAATAAAGATGAATAAATATATACAATAAATAAATGGTAAAATTGCAAAAACCACCCCAGAAAACCGACTTTTGAACCGTAACTCCAAAAATTATGAAACCATACTCATTTTAAAGATAATTTAATTTAGAGTACAATGGAAGTGAGTTTGATTCAATTTGGATTCGTATGGAGCAGAATTGGTCTTTCAATTGTCACTTTACGACTTTTTATGAGTGTGGCTACTTTTATTTTATACATGGTTTTACATTGCAATTATTTTTATTATTTACAAAACATTTTTATTCATAATTCTATTTAGAAAAATATTTAATTTGAGGTCAATTTATATACAAAAAAATCATGTAAGTTTTGTACAAATATACAAAGAATAAATTCAAAAATATAAAAGGAAGAATATTTACAAATTATTTTTGGATTTTTTGAATTAAAGACCCTATCTCCCCCTACTTTATTCCTGGTCGATCAAGTAAAGTCTTGACCTTCTCTCGAGGTTCGGATCAGTCTTTCATAAATACATCCTTTATTTAACCTTCTCTCGGGGAAGGGCCAAAATGCAGAAAATCCCAAAAAGAGAAGTCAAATAGAGTTCAGCGAGCAAACACTAGACAGATTTCAGATCCAACTGACTCTTCAGGTGGCACTTGAGCACGTCCCTCTATTCCAGAAGAACCTAAGAGAGATTACCACCATCCGCAGGAAGAAGAGAAATCGTAATGCAGAAATCCATGTGCTTACTCATGCCACTTGATTCGCTATACAGAATCAAATGCCAGCTAAGAGACCTGATGCAGGTGCTCCGTATGTCAGATTCCATATTCGTGAGCAGCAATTTGATCGTACTCTATTAGACAACGGATCCTCAATTAACCTTCTTCAGCTGCCTTATTTGTTCGATTCGAGTTTGGCCCTCTTAAACAAAGCAGAACAATTCTCCAGTTTACGGATAGATCTGTTAAGAGGCCTAAGGGGTTACTAAAGGAGGTTGTCGTCACCATTCGGGGTTTGAAATTCCTTGTGGACTTTGTTGTACTGGACATGGAGATCCCTGAACGTGTGACTGATGCCCTCATCATTTTAGGAAGACCTTTCTTGGCCACAACCAAGGCGATCTCCGATCATGATAGCGGGAAGGTATACTTTCGCGTCAAGGGAGAAAGTATACAAATAGAGACGATTGAGGAGACCAGAGCGAGAGATTCAGCACGCTTAGAGCAGACTTCAGAGTTAGAGCAGATGACAAATACAAAGAAAGACGTCCATCAAGAGTATGACTTTGTGATTACAGATGATGAAGACATTTGGACAAATCTGATTTCACGAGCCCTCGTCACACCTTCAGAGACAACATAACCACATATGATAGATAATGAAAGTTTGGATAGCACACCCTTGATACATGACACATTAGAGGCTGATGATTGCGATCTTTGTAGCGAAGCATAATACAGTTCATGTCACCATGATTTGGACCCCTTAGATTCAGATACAAACTTTGATTGGCAGGACTTTGATGATTATCTACCATGTTTGATGTCTACAGAGCCCACAACTAGGGCAGAGATCGAGCCAGTTCATTTGATTAAGACACCAGTAGGGCCATCTTTGCCAGATTCACAGAACCAACGAGAATTCTCCTATGCAGATTTGATAGCATTCACACAGACGTATCAGAAGCCAGATCTGCCAGCTCCTACTTGTCCTGAATTAAAGACCTTGCCAAAAACATGAAGTACATATTCCTTGACAGTGAGCCCAATATGTTTCACGTCATTATCTCAGCCGATTTGACGGACGATCAAGAATCTCGATTTATGGAGGTTTTTGAGAGAAACCGCATGGAAATCGGATGGAGTGTAGCTGATCTCCAGGGGATAAATCCGACCCTGTGCTCCCACCACATCTATCTCGAGGATGACGCCAAGCCATCTCGTGAGTTCTAGTGCAAGCTGAACCTGAATATTCAAGAGGTGGTTATGAAGGAAATATCCAAGTGGTGGAGCACCAAATTTATCTACCCTATCCTCGACTCCAAATGGGTTAGTCCTTTGCATGTGGTGCCCAAGAAGACAGGCATCACTAAAGTTGTAAATGAGTCTGGAGAGGAGATCGCTACCCGGGTATCCACTTCTTGGAGAGTCTGTGTGGACTACAGATGATCGAATCAGGCCACAAAGAAGGACCGCTTCCCGCTACCATTTATAGATCAGATCATCGTGAGGTTGGATGAGAAGAGTTACTATTGTTTTCTGGATGGGTACTCGGGGTATAATCGAGTGGCCATAGAGCCCGAAGAGCAAGATAAAATGACATTCACATGTTAATTTGGGACGTATGCTTTTAGACGAATGCCCTTTGGTCTATGTAATGCCCTGGCTACATTCCAAAGGTACATGCTTTCCATCTTCTCAGACATGGTGGGTGACTACTTAGAGGTCTTCATGGCTGACTTCTCAGTCTACGGGGATAGTTTTGATGCATGCCTTTCTTTCCTAGACAGTGTATTACAAAGGTGCAGAGAGGTCAATCGTGTATTATCTTGGGAGAAGAGTCATTTCATGATGACTCAAGGGACGGTCCTTGGTCACATCATCTCCAACAGGGGCATGGAGGTTGATCTGTCCAAGGTGGACATCATAAAGAAACTCAATCCACCATCTAGTTTGTGACAGTTGCGGTCTTTTTTGGGGCACGCTGTTTTCTACCGACAATTCATACAAGATTTCAGCCGAATTGCCCGACCGCTTACTGATCGCTGACGAAAGACAATGCGTTCATTGTGGATGATAAGTGTCTAGCGTCATTTGAGACTCTTAAAGGACTAGTTGTGCAGGCTCCTGTCCTTCCATTCGAGATCATGACAAACATTTCTGATTTTTTCGTAGGGGCTGTGCTTGGATAGAGGAGGGATGGAGCACCTTTTCCCATTCACTACTCTAGCCGGACTTGGATGCCGCTCAGCGTAACTACACAGTGACTGAGAAGGAGATGCTAGCAGTAGTGTTTGCTCTTGATAAGTTTTGATCTTACATTATCGGATCTAGAGTGACTATCTATACTGATCACACTGCCATCCGATACCTCATGGCAAAGAAGGATGCCAAAGCTAGATTGACCATATGGATCCTTCTACTCCAGGAATTTGACATCGAGATTAAAGATAAACCTTGAGTCAAGATTGTGGTGGCGGATCACCTCTCCTGATTGGAACATCTTGAGGATTCAAAGCATACCACACCTATCACAGAAACTTTCCCAGACGAGACGATTCTTGTATCACCTCGCTTCCATGATACGCTGACATTGTGAACTATCTTGTCACTAAGAAAGTTCCACAAGGTTGGCTCAGGTAGCAGCTTGAGACTTTCCTTACGAAGGCCACGTCATACCATTGAGAGGATCCCACCCTTTACCATGAAGGGGGGGATAACATCTAGTGTCGGTATATTCCTTAGGAAGAGCACCACAATGTCCTCACCTATTGCCACAAGCTTGAGGAAGGAGGACATCATTCGGGGGACATACAACACAAAAAGTGCTTCAATCCGCCCTTTGGTGGCCTACTCTCTTCAAGGATTCAGAAGAATTCCTGAAGAGATATACTGACTGTCAGAAAATGTGCACTTGTGGATAGAGAGATATGATGCCGATGCAATCCATTCACTTCTGTGAGGTCTTTGACGCATGGGGCATCGATTTCATGGGTCCATTTCCTAAGAGTCAGGGATTTGAGTACATTTTGCTTGATGTAGATTACGTGAGTCATTGGGTTGAGGCCATCCCCGCCCGAACCACAGATGCGAAGACTGTTTGCAAATTCTTGAGGAAAAATATCATTTCCCGATTCGGAGTACCTAGAGTTTTGATATCAGATGGGGGGAATCATTTTATCAACGACAAGGTAAGGGCCCTTGCTAACGAGTTCAGCATAGATCATAGAGTTGCCACTCCTTATCATCCACAGACGAATGGTCTTGCTGAGGTTTCTAGCAGGGAGATTAAGACTATATTGCAGAAGGTAGTCTGCCAAGATCGAAAGGATTGGTCACAACTTTTGGACTCGGTCTTGTGGGAATATCAGACATCCTTCAAGACTCCATTAGGTACATCTCCATTCCGACTCGTTTATGGCAAGCCATGCCACTTACCAGTTGAGCTGAAGCATAAGCCACATTGGGCAGTTACTGAGATATTTTTAGATCCTGATAGTGTAGGAGATCAGAGGAGAGCAGAATTGGTAGCCCTGGAGGAACTGAGAGATACAACCTTCGCAAGTAGCCTTCAATGTAAGGACAGAGTGAAAAGGTGGCATGATTCTCATATCAGCTATAAACAGTTTGAGCTGAACTAGAAAGTATGGCTATTTGATGCAAGGTTAAGATTATTTCCAGGGAAATTATAGAGTAAATGGAAGGGACCATACTTGGTCAGAAAGGTGCATGACAATGGTAGTGTAGATATATCTGAATTGTCATCTGAATCCACCTTTCGAGTCAAAGGTCAACGCCTGAAACCATGTCTAGATCATGATCCACTGATCGTTGACGTCGTACCTATTCATTTTGCATGAGATGTGGTCTTTGACTCGCATCACTTGCATCTCATGTCTGATTATCACTGTTTCTCTACAGCTGTATAGATCCAGTTGTCCATATCACACATTCTTTAGTCTAACACCCCATCTCCATCTTATGATTATGTTATACTTAGGGTGCACTTTACCCCAAGTATAGGGGGTGTCAGACTTGTGATTATCCATTTGATTCTATTACCTATGTTTTGCTGGCTATACTTAGGGATATTTTACCCTAAGTATAGTGGAGGTAGTATCTGTACATCCTATCACTTGGTCGTCCCCTTATGTATAGTCTTCTATACTTAAGATTACTCCATCCTAAGTATAGGGGGATCACCGGCTCCTATTGATTTTATTCTTTCATTCGTCATTGTAGCATAGCATTCTTTTCACTTTTCTATACTTAGATGAGTTATATCTTCCTTTTCCTCTCTTTGATCACTATGAGGACATAGTTCGAGCTAAGTATAGGGGGTGTCATATATTGTATATATACTTTAGCCATAACTCATATTTTCGTAATTTTAGTATGGCTAAAATACTTTATAAATATATGTAAAATTCAGTAAAATGAACAAATAAAAAGATGCAGATATTTCCTTAAATTTCTTTTTGTACATACTGATTAATAAATAAGGTTAAAATATTTTGAAAAATATTTTGAAAGTAGTTTGAAAATCTATTTGAAAAAACTTTTGAAAACTATTTGAAAAATGTTTTCAACCTTTGTAAAAGTATTTTGCTTTGTAAAATTTTATCTTTGTGTGAAATAAAATTATTTTTTAAAACTATTTGCAAATATCTTGAAAATGGTTGAAAAATTAGTTTGAAAAAAATCTATATATACTATTTGAAAAATGTTTGCAAAATAGTTTTCAAATGTTTGTAAATGCTTGTAAAATTGTTTGGAAAAATTATTTTGGACTATAGTTTTCAAAATTAGTTGTAAAATTATTTTCAAATAAGTTTGAGGAATATATGCATCATCCATAAAATTCTTTACCAACTATATGTATGTACTTGTATAAATTACTAACACTTAAGTTGCAAATCCTTTCACCTACTTCTTGTAAATAATTGACTCACTCCCATGTAAATATGTGTATCTTATCCACTAACTCTAACTCTTATTAGAAAAATTCCCTAAAAAGTATTACAACAAAAAATCTATAAAATTGCAAAAAAATCTTTTTACCTTTGCATCAATTTCTTTCAAAAATAATTTTTTTTTCAAAATTAGAAAATGTTTCAAAAAATTCTATTATTTTCTCTTTGCACTGTACATATTTTCTCACATTTGCATGAGCATTTTTAGAGTAATGTTGATATTTAAATTAGTCTGGAATAAAATTGAGGAATGGAGCTTAGTTAAGACCTTAACCCACATAATATCAGAGGAACCTTATAGGATCTGAGTTTAGGATTTTTCAGGTCTTGATACTTAATTCTTCAAATCCACTAGGCTATGTTCACATATCGTCTTGATTTGTCTAAATAGAGCACTTAACAACACGCACATGACTCTCGTAGACAATGGGTTGACTTGCACACATACTTTACACGTGGCTCAACACGGATGAGGTGGTGAGGAGGCACTTGACCTTGGCTTGGAATAGCATACGAGGGTAGTACGTCTAGGTGGAACCTCTCATCTTCCTCTAGGGAGGGAAGTGCATCTCAACCTGATCTATTAGCATTGAGGTCTAAAGACATGATGCTGTGGGATTGCAATAATGCTTCAAAAGAGGGATAGTCTACTAGCTCAAGAGGAAAAACTCCTTATGTACATGTTGTACCTTGTATATATTAAAAAAAAGAGAAAAATGCAGAATCTCCAAAAGTGGACAAGCCTGATTAAAAAGTAAAATACCTGCCGGAGTGTATATATAAGTGAAAAATAGAATAAGGGCTTCAAAGTCAAATTTTTGTAAGCTTGCAGCGGATGACTTGGCTACACTGGTCATGCATCCAAGGATAGGTAACTACACTGGTTGCCGTCCAAACTTTTCTCCATCTCCTCTTATTGAGCTGATTGTACTTGAACTTAGAAGGGAATATCCCCGCTCCTCGAGGAAAGAGTTTCTAGACTCGGGGGGCTAGAGTTACCTTGTTGAGGGAGGTTGTTTCTTTGTCAGTTCTGAAGTGGGGAGCCAAAATACACATATACCGTACAAGTACATAATGAATAATCACTAGAGTTTGTGTATGTACGCTTGTTCTGACCTGACTAGTTGAGGTGATCTGACCATAGAATAGTGGAACCTGAGGGCTATTGAGTCTTAAACCCGTTTTCCAATAAGGTTTCCGCCGAACTAATAATCCAAAGGTCTGACCGAGCTCTATACTCCAATTTTATGAAGATAAGTTTGAAAATCAACACTGGTCTAAGTTCTTTCATTTTTTCTTTATTTTTGTTTTCACTTATTTTCCAAATAAGTGTTTGCTAAGGGACTAGCAAAGGTAAAGTATAGGGGAATGATGAATCCACGATTCATCGCCTTTATTCCTTTATTTTAGCTTTATTTTCTTAGTCAAATACGTGTAAATACCCACTAATTTCATGAAATTACCATTTTACATGCATTTGTTAAATATGCATTTTTAACACTATTTATATTCAAATAAAAGAATAAAGAAGAAAAGAAAAAGAAAAGAAAATAAAAATAATAAAATAAAGGATGTATTTTATGAAATAAATGCATATTGGCCCGAATCTCGAGAGAAGGTCAAGACTTGACCTGACGGAAATAAAGTAGGGGGAGATAGGGTCTTTATTCCAAAAAAATCCAAAAATAATTTGTAAATATTCTTCCTATTTATTTTTGAATCTATTCTTTGTATATTTTTATAAAACTTACATGATTTTATTTGTATATAAATTGACCTAAAATTTAATATTTTTCTATATAGAAATTGTAAATAAAAATGTTTTATAAATGAGGATGGGGAGCTTGCACCAAGGTGCATGTAACTTTACATGCACCGACGCTTATATCTTCCACATTTTTTTACTTTTTTTGAAAAATACCACCGTGTATATTCATCTATATATCCCTCCAATATGTCATTCGAATTTTGTCAGAAACAGAGACTCATATGACCTCCATCTAGAACATGTAATTTTAACGGTCTTAGAATTGCTGTAATCGGCCTGTTCTAGATGGAGGTCATAGGAGTCTCTGTTTCTGACGAAATTCGAATGGCATATTGGAGGGATATATAGATGAATATACACGGTGATATTTTTCAAAAAAGTAAAAAAAATGTGGAAGATATAAGCGTCGGTGCATGTAAAGTTACATGCACCTTGGTGCAAGCTCCCCATCCTCTTCATAAATAATTGTAAAGTAAAACCATGTATAGAATAAAAGTATCCACACTTAGAAAAGCCGTAAATAGACAATTGAAAGACCAATTCCGGCTCCATAGGAACCCAAATTGAATAAAACTCACTTCCATTGTATTATAAATTAAATTATATTTAAAATGGATGTCGTTTCATAATTTTTGGAGTTACGATTGAAAAGTTAGTTTTCTAGGGTGGTTTTTACAATTTTACCATTTATTTATTGTATATATTTATTCATCTTTATTTTTTTATATAATGTAAATACTTGTAAATAAAAAATTTATATCCTTATTTGTATATATGCATAATGTACTATATGTGTATAATACTTATATATAACTAATTTCCTTATATAAAAAATACAAAAAAATAATTTCTAACATTAATTAATTAAATTAATATAATTACAGCTTTTTTATATTATTTTTATCTATTTGATTTGAAAACCTACCATGTATATAAGTTTTGATTTTCTACCTTAAATAACCACCATTAAAGTGACTAATTATTTTTGTAAATTAATTATTTTATTTAATTACGAATTTTATTTTAAATTTATTTATTTTTCAATTAATTAATTGTATTTATTTAAATAACCACTAATTACCTGCCTTTTTGTATATATTTTCCTTTTTTGGATTTATTCTTCTTTTTATTGAGCTCCTCCTCCCTCATCTTCCTCTTGATCAATCTTTTATGGAGAGGTGATGATCTCATATTCATCACTCTAAAAATCATGAATTAAGCTCTAATCCCTAAAAATCATTGACATTTCTTCATTTATTCTGAATAATTAGCATTCATGCATGTTTTGATAAGAATTGCATTTTATCACTTATTTTCGCACAAAATAAGAAGCCAAAAACCCAGCCAAAATGACATGTAAATAGCCTAACTTTTCCGATTTTTAAATAATTCATACTAACTCCAAAATGACCCGAAACTACCTCCATTGTGTACATATCACTAACAAGAATAAAGAAAAAATACAAAAAAAACACTAACCCAAATAAGTGGACCAAAAATCCAAACCCTACTTCTAGGATTTTCAGACAAAAACCTTGATATCTTCCCCATCTAGTATATGATTTGATCCTACTTACTTTTGAACTAATGTACATTAAATTACCTTCAAAACAAGACCAAGTTCAAGTGAATCGGAGCTCATATGTGAAAGTTGGGTTTTGGGCCTCTTTTGTATATTTTGTATTTTTGCGGTTTTTGACCTATTATTTTATGTACATAATTGACTCATTTTATTTCTTTTTCATTTGTCTTCTTTGATAAAAGATTTTTTTAAATGCGTAAAAATTTAAATCCAAACTAAGCTTGAAACCAAAGAAACTAACTGAGTTTGAGTCTGCACGAACTACAAAAATTGTCTTTTTCATGTTTTATTTTTTTCTTAATCAACAAAAATCCAAAAAAATAGATTAATGTATAAACATTTATCTTTGATTTTATCATATTTTTTCGGATTTTTATCTAGTTTAAAAATAAAAAAATTATAAAACCTAAAAATCAAGGTATTCTATGTACATGGAATACCCAAAAATATCACTTTTTGCAAATGATCGATTTTGGTTACGTTCTCTTCATAAAAGTTGTAGATCTCATCGAGACGAGCAATTTTTGTGAAGAAACTTTTTCGACCCGAGGCCATTTACTATTTTTTATGAATTTATAAATGTATTTATTTCTCGATTTTTATGAGGTTGACACGTGGCAGCTCCTAAAGCCGCCACGCATCACCCATTTTTAAGGTTTTTATATTTCGTTTTTATAAATAAAAAATAAAAAAATTTAAAAAAAAACACACAAATGTGTAGCGCACGTGCCGACCACGCACATGCACTGCACGTGCTCTACCGGCCTCCCCACTAACCGCCACCCACAAATTTCGCCACCGCCGCCACCGTGATTTTCACCGCTCCTCCCTGCGTATCTCGCGGCCAAATATCACCGTCGCTGCATCCCATTGGATCCCGTCAACGTCAATCACCCCCTACTTCCATTCTTGATCGTCGCGACCTTCCTAAAATGGCCGATCTCATCACCAAATCCCCGCGATTTCGGCCTTATCTTTTTGCTGCGCCGCCCTGACATCGTATCGTCGACCACGTCCCAATCACAGATCTTCAGCCCCTCACCCGCTATAAAAGAAGCACCGCTAGCCCTTCGCTCCTTCATCCACCAATATGCATCAGAAATGGGAGCGCCTCGGCCGGAGGTGACAACTATGGCGATGCCCCCCAACCTGTGGAGAGATCCGGCCAATCCTGGCCGTTGCAACTGGGGAACTCCCCCTTCGTGCAGCTTCCTTGCTCCGGCCTTCTTCGACCGTCAAGCCAAGTTATCCTACGCTCCACCTACATTCGTCTACGCTACACCTACGTTCATATATGCTCCACCAACGTTCGTCTAAGCTACACCTCCTGACCGGTGTCGGGACATGAATTTATAAAATATTTATTTTGCATCCAAAAATTGCAAAGCAATTGTAGTGCATTCATTTCATCATTATTGTCATCCCGGCCAAGTTTCATATTTTTCGGACATCGTTTGTTGACCTTTACATTTTAGTCTCTAAGATTGGTCGAATTTGCATTTCGCATCTCAAATTGCATTAAAAATACAAAAAAAAGTTTGCCTCGAAAACTGTGCACGAACTCTGATAGACAAAATTCTAAGTTGTTCCTTTGCCTCATTGAGTTCGATCTTGGGACTTGCTCAAGTAAAATAAACATAAAACCACATTGATTAAAATTGACTAAATTTCTTGTGGTTAATTTCTTGACCGATTCCGATTGCCCGCTATAACGAAACAACACATTTTTAAATGTACGATAATTCATGCAAATTAACGTAGTGTTTTTGCGACTCGTCAAGAGGAGCATGATCTCCAAAAGCTTCTTGACGTAGAAGGGTACCCAGCTCTGAGCCTTCCGGTGACAACGAGTCGGTCTTAATTGTAGTTATCGTCACTCTCGATTTGATCCGCCCCCGAATCTGATTTTTCATCTCACATACTTGATCCCTACATTTCACATTCTACCTCACCAAATCTATCTCATCCTATCACGCACGATGGTCGGATCTCCAGATCTTTCTTCCATCTCATCGGATCCGTATTCTGGACTCGTTGTGCCCACGCCCTAAGTTTTTCATAAATAAAAAATAAAAAACAAATAACAAAATTATATATTTTTTACTCTAACATCTGTTTTGTAGGAAAAAAATAAAAAAATTAAAAAATACAAATACAATTTTTTGTAACATCTTCTGCAGGTTAAAAAACAAAAAAATAAAATTGGAGCGGCACTGTAACCGCTCCCGTCTGCCGAAACCGCCGACTGTTCGCGACCGCAACACCTCCGCACGCTGCTCGGACCACGGCTGCGCGCCTCCCTTGTCGACGCTTGGGGGGGGGGGGTGTCGCCCCTCGCCATTATTCCTCCGCCTGGGGTGGAGCTGCTCTGCCACCTCTCGGACCCATCGTCACCCACGCCATCCCCTACCGCCGTAATCGTGAGACCCAGCCGTCGTTCCTCTCCAGAGCAGCGCCACCCCGTACGCTGCATCAGCCGCCTACGCGAGAAGCAGGAGCCCCTCTAGTCCACCGTCGCCTATCAATCCCCTGCCGCTGCCGCCCGCAGCACCAGCACCTCCGACGCCTCTGCACTGCATAGACGAAGCTCGCCACACGCATCCTCCGTGGGTCCACCGCTCTCGTGCCAGCCCATGCGCCAGCAATCGACCACCCATCTGATGCCCTCTGACTACCGCCACACATGCACGCTCCCAGACATCGCCACCGACTTCACCATCGTTGTACGCCCTCTCCACCATCGCCCTAGGCCCAGTCCTTTCGCAGACCCGCCCTGCCTGCACGCGGGTAGAGAGAAAAGAGGGAGGGAGGCGGTCTCTTTCCCCTTTTGAGAAGAAACGGAACTCAAGACCTAGGGGTAAAAAAGCAACAATTGCATTATGCCCCCGGACATTCTCAGAATTTCAAAGACTCCTCATCTTTGCCCTAATAAATTTTTTTGGGAAACATTACGTGAACCCCCCTAGATTTTTCTAATAATTGCAAACAAGCTTTTCCAATACCCAGAGCACGTACATGATAACACCCATTTGGGTAATTTGCTATTTCACCCCATGTATTTTATTTCTGTTATATTACCATGCAAAAACATTTAATAATTACAATTTCGTCCCGTATTTCCAGACTTTAATTGCATTCTTTTTCATGGAAAAAAATATTTTGATTGCTCTATAAATTCTGTAAAAATTGTGTTATATTCATGTCACTTTGCTCTTCATTGTTTATAAATTTCATTGCATTTTATTTTTATTTGATATTTAAAAAAAATCAAAAATTGCATCATTTTCTCTGCCTGAAATATGAAAAATCATAAAAATTTAAATATTTTCTGAAAAAATTCAAAAAAATAGATTAGGTGTATTTTAGTCTTTTATTTTCCTTTCAAATTTCACGCATTAATTATTTATAAAATCCAAAAAATTCGCAAAATACTAAAATCTTATAAAAATCATGGAAATTTTAGAAAAATCTAAAAATAGATATTTGTCTATATTTTAGCATAAAAAAATTCCCTGGAGTTTTTGGCAATTGAAATATTTTTTAAGTTGTAAATTACTCCAGTTTTTGCATTGTTTACATTTTTTGCCACTGTTTGAATTTTATAAAATCATAAAAACATTTGAAAATTCATTAAAAATTACAAAAAATATTTAAAAACCTATAAACACAAAAATATTTTCTTTATATTTTCTGAGTATTTTTGACTATTTTAAAAATACAAAAAGAGTGTGGTGTGTGTATTTCTTTCCTTGTGCATATTGTTCCTTATTTGGAAATTAAAAAAAATGAAAAATTAAAAACCACTAAAAATTCATTTTATTTTACTTTGAAATTTGACTAATGAGTTTTTCAATCATACTCCTTGTGTTTGACCCTGGTCGCTATACCAGATAAATAAAAATAGCAAAGCCCGCTTACATTACTTTACATTTCATTGATTGATTTTTTTAAATGTGGTTTTATATATTTTTCTTGTTGATCACGTTGGTGATTCGGGTCAAAACGAACCTTGATTATTTGCATATTTAACCCGAGTTGCAAAGCGCGGTCATCAATATCCATGCAAAATGTACATGTGCCTCACGTGGAGAGTCACGTGAGGTGACCTGACAAGGACCCTGATGTAATAAACGATAAGTCTGAGGGTCTAGTAACAAATATTACAATTAAAATTACACAGTAAATGAAAGTTTGAGTATTAAATAGGAATAACAAAAGGCAGGGGTCGAGAGTGCAAAATACCCATCTACGTATTGATCAACTATTCAGATTAAATCACTTATCCACATCGACAGTTGAGAGCACATAACACTTTGCCTGGAATGGACGATTGTGATTAGACCTGACTAGTGTTCTTCATCCAATGGTGATGGATCTATCTGGACGAACACATGAAGAACATTGCTTGAAGCTCACCCGATTTGCTCTATCTCCTTGTCAAGATGGTCTTTCAAGCTGCTGAGTTGGGCGAACCGATCCTGCTAGTCTTCTGCAGCTCTAGATGCCTTTAAAAATGTCCAAACCCCATCGAAGGGGGGCATGGAGCTCTCTCTCAAACTGGGGCACCTGGGTGTGCTTTTTAGAAAATCAAGACCCCTCGTATGTGGTCGTGCTCAACTGGAACTTGCATGAAACACGTTGGGACTCAAAGGTGATAGCCCTCGACATGCGATTGAGTGCATTACAATGAATATTGAGTGGAATGGGTAGATCTCAAGTGAAGGTGATGGAGTAGATCTGATCCCCTCGATTTGGACAGAATCGAGGGTGAGTGGACGGGATTAGATGGAGAAACGTTGGGGGAAGGAAATGGGAGTGAGATTAGGGTCAGAACAATGGTGTTTACTGATGAATAGATGGCTGGAGCTCAAGGGCTCTAGCAAACTAGTTTTAGGGGTTTTTTAAGTTTTAGTTGAAATCAAATAAAATGAACGATGCAACTATACTAAGAATTAAATGAAAAGATAAAAGGATAAGAAATAAGGCCTTACATGGCTGGGAAGCCGAAGAAGTAGGACCACTGTAAGTGGCTCCGATTATGGGTCTGAATCACCTTAGAAGACCACTGTCCTCACCTTGGATCAATTGGGACTCCTTCCTATCATGAAGGGCTGCTCCAGAGCTTGATTCGACAAGATTACATATGCTAGAGAGGGATTAACCTCAAAATGAAGGCTGAAGGAGGAGTTAAATAGCAGAGGCAAGGGGCAATTTTGTGAAGAGGATCTTGCATAGGTCGATGAAGATCTATCAGATCTTAGGCTTGGGTGTGATTTAGGGGAATCTAATCAACAATTTTCATTCAGAGAGTCAAACAAAATCATTATTGTATCAAGAAGGAAAAAAGTGTGAAAATGCGTGGCTCTGACATGCCTGGGAAAGAGGAAAGGAGAGAGGATCAGTTGACCAGGTGATCAATAGTCAAGTGACGTTGATTGGTCCACGTTGGACCCCGTCCGCCCGCTAAAAGACAAAATAGGAAGAAAATAAAGAATAAATCAAAATGAAATAGCTATGTATTTTATTAAATAAAATTTAAAGCATAAAAATAGGAAGCAAAAGAAGTAGGACCACTGTAAGTGGCTCCGATGATGGGTCTGAATCATCTTAGAAGACCTCTGTCCTCACCTTGGCTTGGCTGTGATTTAGGGGAATCTAATCAACAATTTTCATTAAGAGAGTCAAACAAAATCATCATTGTATCAAGAAGGAGAAAAGTGCAAAAACGCAGGGCTCTGACATGCCTAGGGATGAGGAAAGGAGAGAGGATCAGTTGACCAGGTGATCAATAGTCAAATGACGTTGATTGGTCCACGTTGGACCCCGTCCGCCCACTAAAAGACAAAATAGGAAGAACATAAAGAATAAATCAAAATAAATAGCTATGTATTTTATTAAATAAAATTTAAAGCATAAAAATATTTGTAATTTAATAAACCTATTTTTTGTATTTTTTATTCGTACAATCTTATTTGATACGTGTTAATTTTTACATGTACACTTATAAGTATATTTACCTATATTTTACCTTTTATTTTTATTTTACTTTTTTAATTTTATTATTATATTCACAAATTTTATATATTTATAATATAAATCAAATACATATTTTTGTATTTTTATTTTATTTTATTAGTTTTATTTACATATATAAATAAATACATCTAGATACATTATAAGTATAACGTACCTATATATTTTAATATACTATTTATTTTAGCGTATTTTGAATTATTCTATTTTATCTTTACATTTTTAATATGTTTCAAATAACATTTATAATTATTTAAATAAGAATAGTAAAAATATTAAGAATAAATTATATGAATAAAATATACATGTATATAGTACAATGGGACCCTAGAAAGCCAGTTTTTGTCTCTTAAGTTCATTTTAGATGAAGCCGGCTTCACTACATAGATAATTTGATTTAGAGTACAATGAAGCTGGGTTTGGTGGATTTTGAGCTTGTATGGAGAAGATATTGATCTGTAACATTTTTTTACGACTTTTTCATTTGTGTGTCCCAGTTGCGCTATGGATTATTTTAATGTGCAATTATTTTTATAATTTTCTTTATTTTTTTATGTACACATTTCATGTAGAACATGTTATTATTTGAGGTGTATAAAATGAAGAATAAAATAGAGAAATGGTTATTTTAAGAAATGAAAATTAGGATTTCTATATACATTGTAGACTCTTATCTCCCCTTACTTTATTCCTTGTCGACCACGTCAATATTAACCTGGTCTTGGGGTTAGAGGTCATTCAATATCTTTGATACTTCGTTGATTTCTTTCCTTTATTCTTTTATTTTGGGTTTAAATATATTTATTTATATAGTATTTACAGATGAATAAACATTGTTAATTTGTACAAGTTAGTTGTATTTACATGTATTTTGATAGGATCTAAATACAACATGGAAGAATAAAGGTAGATGAATGACTATTTATCAGTACCCTAAAGATGTTGCCTTAACTATTCCTTTTTTAGCGGGGTTCAGCTTACCCACCATGCGAGCACTCAATTCCTAGTGTCAAGCCCTTTATACAGAATCATGTATCGACAACCTCAAGTTTTCTATCTTGTTGTGTTCGATCTATGGGTTGAAACCAAGATCCTATGAAGGTAGCATCATAGGATATGAGTGAGCATTTATAGGCTCATTGGATAGTGGCTTGGTTGCCCAAATTGTATCCTTCATGTTACAAGAAGGGTGGTGGTGGTGGTGAGGGGTGGAGGAATCAGGTGACGGGTGATATTGCCAAGCTAGAGTTGAATGATGCTGAGATGTCAAAAGCCCCTCGAGCACTCGCTTGGGCACTCAAGTGAGGCTAGGTGTGATCATAGCACCTTGCCTCCCTCTAGGCGTGGTGTTTTTCTCAGTCACCAGGCGACGCACTTGGCTTTGGGAGCCTATGGCAAAATTATGGATTTTCTCACTTTTTATTATTTTTATCCACACATACACAGATATATTTACATTTATACATACGAACACAGTGTGTATGTAGACACATATATAGACTCATACATATAATTTATTTATTTTCATAGATATTTTTTAGGAAAAAAGAAAGGGAAACACGGAAAGGTGTCCGCCCTAAATATATTAAATTAATGGAGAAATACCATGAGCCATGACTCGAGGAGAGACATGGCACAGAAGATTAAATTATCAATATAGAAAATGATCAAAAGTAAAAATAAAACCATTTTGCAAAGTCCAAATTACTCAGAGAGCTATAATTAAAAGGAGGGTTTCACTGCAGTATGGTGTTTCACATTGAAAATTGAGTCCTGCACGAGGTCGCTATAAATCACCCCTCCAACCCATAGCTCCTGCCAAACAACCTCTGTCTTCTCACACGTAAAGAATGATTATTAGTAGACTATGTTGCTACATCATAGAGAGGGCACCTGTCATTGTTGCTCTTGTTTTTAAAAACACGCCTCGAGGCGTATGCATTGAGGCATGCCTCGAGGTACTGCCTCTAGCTTCAACTGATTTTTTATATTTTCTGTTATATATTCTTCTATTCTTTTTGATTGTGAGCTTTTTATCTTTCGTAGATAAGTAGTTTCAAGTCCTTGAGCTCACGATTCATTGAAATACATTTATTTTTATAGTTTATTAACATATTAAGCTTATTTTTACTTTTTTTTCAACTTATTCTTTATAAATCAACATGAATAAATCCTTAAATCTGATACCTTTACGCTTTAGTATGAATTAAGCATAAATGGTCTCTTTATTGAAATGTTTGGATGCAAGCAAGTCCCCTATTTTGACCTAAATTTAGAAAAGTATGTTTTGTAAACATGTCTTATCTTTGCTTCTATTAAGTCGGGAGCAAAATAATATACATCAAAGCATGCATGAACGATGATGGTCATAACATGTAATATTCATGTATTTTATTGTTCAATCCTTATATTAAAGTAAAAAGTACTTTCTTGTTGATTGGAACACATACCTCAACCAATTTTTTTAAAAAAAAGTGTGGCCGTACTCTTTGGTTAAAATTTATTCTGAATTTTATTATTATTTGAGACTTGCCCATTATTGTGCTTGCAAATCCATATTTACTTGACTTACAGTTTGAGAGTTCAAAAGAAGAGAGTTATTTAACAACTTACAATAACTTATGCTAAAATTTAATATTTCTCTTCTTGTTTAGAGACGTGACATCGATGTTTAGAGATGCAATGATAACTTTTTTATGTTTGAATTTTCTTTATTAGTCTTTCATGTATTTTGATGGTCAAATTATTTACGTTTTGAATTGTTGTTGTTGTTGTTGTTGTTGGGGATTTAAGATAGTTTAGCTCCCACATAGTGCGAACTTGGATGTTTGAACCATGAAATTAGCCTTGAATGTCATGGAGTTGTGTTTTTTTTTTATCAAAACTATTTAGTTTCTAGTATTTGCAAAATGTAGTTATGATTAATAATTGTGTTTTATGATTTTTTTTCGTTCTGGAGTGAGGTTTATGCCTCGGGGCTTAACCGTCTCAATATGCCTCACATTTTTTAAAACCTTGACTGCCATCCACGAAGGTTCGAGACCATCAATTTCTCGTTATGATTTGCCTTCTATGCATCATCCACAAGAAAAACTTAGTCTGATATGATGCCTTTAGATCCCAGGTAAATACGCGAGTATTAAGCATCGGAACAGGAGGCCTATCAATGGCTTTGTAAGCGCTTCTCACGGAAAAAATATCTCTCCAAACCCAATGATCCCTATCCTCGGGCCATCAAAAGGGCTCAACGAATCAATAAACTATATGAGATCTTCCATGCATTGATCGGAAAAGTCTGCATGACTAGGTGGCATCCAAGTTCCACCATCCCAACTGCAATCATCAATGCACGATCACATGTCAATGCAAACAAACATGAAAACCAAGATGCCAATATCCCTCCGTCCAGAAAGCAATAGACATCTCCCTAGACTAGATGGAAAAGATGGGAAAATTGTGGCATTAGAGAATAGAAACCCTTCCAGAAAACAGAGGTGAAAAAGGAAGGGTGATGCACCAGCGTAGCTTGAGCATGAATATTATAAACACCACGGATGAATATGCAACATAGGTCCTCATTGTCCCCCCCATATCTTGGCAATCCATTTCAGCATCTAAGGTTTTGTTCATAGACTTTAGACGAGATACTCCAAGACCTCCCTCCTTGGGTAGTGTGACTAGTTTCCCAATCCACCAAATGTATACCTGATGGATGATGCATCCTGATCGGATTTGCTCCAAAAAAATCTTTACACAATGATGATTATTTATGGAGTGGAAGAACATGACTATGGAGTGGAAGAACCGTCACAGGAGGTGTTGTGCAGTGCTAGTGTTTCTCATATGAACGAGGAGGGTCGAGGGTACATGGGCTTCTGCATTGAAGGTGCTTTAGCTAATCTTGTTTCTTGCCTAATCATGATACCAAGCTTCCATATGACTACCGCGATGCTAATGTTGGTGAGGAACAAGGTGAGAAGGTTCTTTAATGGGACCGACATAATTGATTGAGGTGGTTCTGTGAATGGTTGGGAATAACAGATGACAATAGATACCGATCAAGTGGTTGCTAGGGAGTATATTTTAGAGGCAGAAGTAGAGACATATACAATCGTATCAACTACTTGGAATCTGATTCAAGAAACAATAAAGAGAGGGTTGCCGAATGCGGAGAAGGAATTTTTTTCCCTCTTCTTACTTTAATGATCCGTGTTGGATATGCTCGAGACTCAGATGATGATCCATGATCTATGAAAGTTGATCTTATGGGAGATGTTTCTACAAATACCACCATGCCCGTCACAAAAATCGAGGTTGGACCATAGTAGCTAGCGATGGAGTGAATATGATATGTGTTTACAATTACCAAACGATGATATCAACGAGTTATGATTGAACGGGGCGGAGAGGAGGAACATGTCACATGAAATATTAGTCGATCACCTTAAAAATACTAAAATTATATATTAGTGGATCACTTGCCCAAAATGATGTTAGAATATGTGTATTTGTAATGCAATAAACCAAACAATGTTAGAATATGTAATACTTCTTAAGGAGGTCGATACATGTAATTGAATTCTTATAGGTAAATCAATGTACAATTCACATGTAGTTACATCTGCGGCGTAAATTATTTACAACATCTTTGGATTAAAAGCGAAATGTTATTACTATTTTCCATTTTTTGTTGGTCACAATTAAAAGATTTAATGAAAAAATTACAGTTGTTGGTTATTTATAGGCATATCTCTATCTAAATTATGTGCAAGTATCAACAAAATCATTGACCCTCTTTCCGTAGTCTATTGATTGATGTTTGCTTTTAGCACCTTATAGCTTTTCTCGTCGGCAGTTGTTTGAGATCATCCACATTTTCCCTCGCCCCCCTTGCCTTGGTTGTCTTGATTGTTTGTAAACTTCTCTATGCCGAACAGTATCCCTATACGATATATACATTAGTCCAGTAAGTAAAGGAATGAGATTATAATTGCATCTTTCAACAACATATATTCATATTCGTATTTGCATCCGATCAGTTGCGTCGCTAATCTATAGACTTTCAATGTTTACTTCAATCAGGCGAACACTGGATATAGTATTTACTATTTAGGATTTCCATGACATCTAATTGTTATGGATTTTCTATATGTTTCCATCAATATTATTTTTTAGTTTTCCTTTTGAAAATGCATACTTGACGAGTGAATATTTATGATACGAATAACCTGGTATAAAATTCGTATCTAACCAAAGCGTATACAGTATGTTGTTAATTATTTCTTGCATAAGATGCCATTTAAATCTGATCATACTGGCAATGAACCACTGCAAAGTTAATTATTCTTCATAAATTTAACAAATAATATATTATAAAGTAATTTTATTACAACGAATTGCAAAAAAGGAATAAATCCATAAGAAAACGCATTCAAAATTTCCCGCAGATAACAATTGTTATAATACTCATGTTACTATACACGTAACTTATTCAGATACGTGATTACTACTGGACAGGAAAACAAAGGGCACATCTACAAAAAAAGTAACATAAATTTATTAATTCTATAGGGATTTTAACACCATTATCAATATAAACTTTGCTAATTATGCAGCAAACCCCTGTACTCGTCATCTTTAGTCCCCTGCAAATTTACTATGTCTTAGTCTTATACAGTTATACTGCTACCCCTTGTAAGGGGTTGTATAAATATGAAGAATATATGGCTTTTTATATAGAGGGCTGGGAGGCTGCACCGGCGGGTGTAGCTAACTAGCTGCACCCGCCCATTTTTTTCTTTGATTTTTTGTTTTTTTTTGAAATGAAACCTAGGGAGATTTAAATTACTATATATCACCATAATATCATACCAATTTCAACTAAATTCGACATTTTTATCATCTCCATCAAGGCCATGACATTTTAACAGTTTCAGAATTATTGAAATTGATCATATCTAGATGAGCATGGTAGGAGTGTTTGTTTTGCATGAAATTTGAAACACATATTCCACACAATAAACTAAGTAAATTCCCATAATTTTTTTTCAAAAAAAATAAAAAATCAATGAAAAAATAGCCGGGTAAGTCAGTTGGCTGCACCCGCCGGTGCATACTCCCTTTTCTTTTTTATATAATTGATGATGTCTATAGGAATTGTATTGTAAATCATTTCTTTTTTACTCTTATTTTTAAACTATAATTTTTTAAAGGATGGGCATTTGCTCTAGTGGTATGATTCTCGCTTAGGGTGCGAGAGGACCCGAGTTCAATTCTCGGAATGCCCCATTTTTTAATACAGGCTTGTTCTGTTTAAACTAACATGAAATTTTGAACCCCACAATTTAGGTCTGTTTGAATGGGCCCATTTTAGAGCAGAAGGCCATTTAGGTCTCTCATCGGAACGGGCTTCAGAGGACTCAACAAGCTCTTGGTTTGTCATGAGTTAATTTGTCGAATTGAAGAGGTATACTGTTTGCCATGTGATGTCAGGGCATGAATGGACTTGACATTTACGTAATGATACAGAGAAAGAATACATTATTTAACATGGCATTCTAACTATTGTAGTTTATGCAATTTCAGGGAATTACTACTATCCAAAAATATGGCTGTAGAAACCATGCATATGGTAAATGTATATACAAAAATATACACATGGAGATTATCAACGATTATAATACAAACAAAAGATCGTGGTAGACTGGGTGTATGTGTAGGAACAATGTGAGATGACATAAATGGTTAACATAGTTCCCCTTATTGGTTTGTCCATAGCTCAAGAATATGGGATTATACCAATTCTTGACTTGGATTTGAGTGATATGACTAGCTTGAAAGAGAAAGAACCTCAATAAAGGTCGGTATAGGACCAGACCGGCTTGTTCTACTTGGACCGGTCTAGTTAACAATTTGTATCGATTCGGTCAAAATGCCAGATTTTTCAATCTAATTATCGATTTAATTATCTTTTTCAAACACGATTTAACCTGGTTCAATCGAAATTGGATCACAATTAATTTTAAATTTATTCAAAATAATTATAGAAGTTGAACCTAAGACTAAAAAGGTTCAACTTAAAATAACCACTACAAGAAATTCTATCTAAGTCACCGTTCTATCACCATGAACTTCGACCTTGGTCAAACTGTTTGGTTATCTGGGTACCTCAGAATAACTCGATTTACCCCCTTACATTCTTGGGCTTGAATTCCATCACAAAATAAATGTGGCATCACATCACATTCCTTATTCCAACCTTCTCCACCCCCTATAACTATCCAAACATCTACTATTCACAATATGTTACCCCAACCCAGCTCATCTCTATTACCAAACAGACCCTAATACTAATGTCGTTAAATTTAAAATATGGTCGATGATTAATGCTCAATGTCGATACATGGTATTATACACCAACATTTAGTTAATAAATGTTGGCTTTGATTCCAACGTTTCCGGGGCGACGTTTGTTCATCTCCCTTCTTCAAGCAGTCCCATCTTCTTCCTCCTTACTCCACTCTACATAATAACTCCATCTCTCACTCCAAATCATGCCTCCAGTGGTTTGTTTAGTTGTCAGGGTACTCCGAGGTATCTTGGCATACCCCCATCTTTATCCATGCATTCCTGGATTGGGATTACTTATATGAATCCTACATTTTTTTGATATAATATTTTTTTAACCATGTTTAAATAAAAGAGTTAATATAAAAAATATATTATAAACATTAAAAGAGTTATTGGGAAAAACTGATAACTTGATATTCAAAGAACCCCTGGGCTCTCTTATATAGGAGAAAAATCCTTGGGTAAATTACAAGATAGGTACATGAAGAAATGAAAATACATAAATAACACCAAAAGATAATAATAGTAATTTCAAGACTCCTCTCAAGTTGGAGCATATATGTCTATCATGCTCAGCCTGGAACAATAATATTGGAAAGGGCCTCCGGTAAGTGCTTTGGTGAATATATATGCAGTCTGATCTTCATTAGAAACATGAGAGGTAGATATGAAACCCTTCTGAATCATGTCTCTTGTATAGTGGCAATCCACTTCTATATGCTTTGTACGCTCATGGAATGCATGATTATTTGCAATAAATAGTGCTGCCTGATTCTCACATAGAAACTGCATAGGAAGAGGTACATCAATAGCTAGATCAATCATAACTGACATGACCCACATTATCTCTGTGCATCCCTGAGCCATGGCCCTATATTCAGACTCTGCACTAGATCTGGCAACTACAATCTTCTTCTTACTTTTCCATGACACGAGTGATTTGCCAACAAATATAGCAAATCCAAAAGTGGACTTCCCGTCCCTCGCGCATCTTGTGTAATATGCGTCTGCACATGTTGTGATGTCAAGAGACGTGCCTTTGTTGAATAAGAAACCAACACCTAGTGAGGACTTCAGATATCTTACAATTATATAAGCAACATCCATATGCACCTTCCTGGGCTGCTCCATGAACTGACTCACGTTGCTAACAGCAAAGCATATATCTGGCCTGGTGATGATAGCATATAGGAGCTTCCCTACAAGTTCCCTATATCTCCTCTTATCTATCTCCTTAGTATCATCATCATATAATCTCATACTTGGATCCATAGGAGTAGTAGCAGGCTTGCACCCTATCATACTTGTCTTTAATAGAAGATCAGTAACAAACTTTCTTTGGGTCATCACAAGACCATGTTGGTTCCTGATTAATTCTAATCCAAGGAATTATATGAGATTGCCAAGATCTTTGGTCATAAACTGCTGACCTAGGAACTCCTTGGTTGCCTGAATGCCCAGCTTACCATCACCAGTGATAATAATATCATCAACATGGACAAGAATATTAATTGTACCTCTTCGTGTCCTCTAAATAAAAAGTGAGTAATCCATAGTGGACCGAACAAATCCCTGATGCTCTATCAACTCTGAGAGCTTCTAATACCAAGCTCTAGGACTCCGCTTTCAGGCCGTAAAGCATCTTATGGGAAGCCTACATACCTTCTGAGAACCCCCCTCAGCAGAAAATCCCAGTGGCTTGCATTCTTCACATCAAGCTGATAAAGAGGCTATTTACATGAAACATCAACTGATAGGAAAATGTGTAATGTTGAGTGTATGGCATCTAGAGAAAAGATGTCCTAATAATCCACCCCATAATTCTAGGTAAAATCATGTGCTACAAGCCTTGCCATGTAGCGATCCACACTGCCATCTACCCGCTGCTTCACCGTAAATTTCCATTTGCACCCAATACAAATGCACCTGGAGGGGCAGAAACATCACTTCATGTACCACGAGATTGTAAAGTCACCACCTCCTCTTCCATGGCAAGTCGCCAACGGTTATCCTGTATGACCTCATGATATGTTCGTGGTATAGTAATGGCTGAGAGGCTCATAACAAACTTCATGTATTCCTCTGAAAGATGGTCCAAGGAAGCATGCATAGCTAGAGGGTACTTGGCATAGTTGCGACGGGGCTTCCTCAAGGCAATAGGTACATCAAGGTTATTAACCTCTCTGTTCTCTGCTTTCAGATTCTCTTGTGCAGTATCCCGTGGATCAAGTATATCACCCGTTCCATCAGTAGAAACAATGTGTTCATTACATACTTGGGGCATGCTGGATGACTAGGAAGGCGCAGGAGCAGAGAGCATGAGTAGAGGACCTGTGAAAATAAAAACAAGGTAGGAACTGAGTTATGGTAGATGGAGGTGGAGGAGGAGGTGGTGGAGGAGGAGGTGGTGGAGGAGGATGTGGTGGAGGAGGTGGAGGTGACTGAGACTTACCATGAGGACTTGTTGGTAGAGATATTGGTGGTGGAGGAACGAAGATATCCTCACCAGAGTCATCATTAGACAACCTATCGCCTATGGGAAAAAATATATAATAGACTCAAAAAAGGTGACACCTGCGCTCACATAATATTTCCTTTCAACAAGATCAAAACACCGATACCCTTTTTGGGTATGAGAATAGCCAACGAACACACATTTGACAGCTCTAGGAGAGAGCATATCACGAGCAAGAGTAAAATTGTGGACAAACACCACATATCCAAAGACTCTAGGGGTAAGTGAGAATAAGTCCTTCTCGGGAAATGCAATCAAGAAAGGAACTTTTTCTCCAATCGTAGTGGATGGCATGTGGTTCACCAAGTAACAAGCAGTAAGAACTGCATTACCCCAGAAAGAATGAGGAGATCGACTCTAAATCAAAAGAGCCCTTGTGAAATCCAAAAAATGATAGTGTTTGCGTTCCAAGGCCCTAAATGTCAATTTCGATCACCATCCGGTGACAGACCGAAACAGAATTTCGATTGAAATTTCGATCATTTCGGTCATTTTTTGTACTAGGGTGGCCATTTTGGTCGAATTTCGATTTTGACAAGATATCGATATTCGATAGAAATTCGATCGAATTTCGCTGAAATTTGAGGCCATGTTGCGTTCAACAATATCGTTCTATTGTGAAGTATAGGTACACGAAGTTTGATGAACAACACCAATAGATTTGAGAAAGTTCAATAACTGTAAAGTAAAAACTCCAAGGCATTGTCAGTGTGAATAAATTTCACATTAGCAGAAAAAATATTTTTAATCTCAATAAGGAAAGATTTGATAATAGGACCAGCTTCCGACTTACTTTTGATCAGAAATACCTGATATAATCTTGAATAATCATCTACATCGACCATATAAAACCGATGTCCCTGATGATCAGGAACGTGACTCGGACCCAAGATATCAAAGTGAACCAACTTAAACAACTGACCACTGTTACGATTCCTATGACTTCGAAAAGAGGAACGATGTGCTTCCCAAGTTGACACTCCTCGCACTCCAGACTAGTATGAGTAGAGATCTACAAGAGTACATGACACAACTTTTGCAGAAGAAGGTGCCCAAAGAGAAGATGCCACAGAAACGAGGAGACAAGTCCAGAAGTGATAGTAGCAGCCCCTGCACAAGGATGCTGGATTAGTATGTAAAGTTCCCTCTACTCACGGCCACATCCAATCACCATGCCCGCGAGTATGTCCTGAAACACAAGAGAAGAAGGGTCAAATATGTCACACCAATATAAATATTTTATAATCTGGCTAATAGACAAAAGATTCATCTGAAATGCTGGAGCATGTAAGACATTTCGCAGACGCATCGAGGGAGCTAGCACAATCTCCCCCTGTCCAACAATGGCTAGATGAACCCCATTGGCAATAACCACTGATCTACCCAGAGGGATAGACAGAAGTAAACTGTGCTTGATCGTCGCACATATGTTGAGATGCTCCAGAGTCCATAATCCAATCAGACAAATCTGAACTGATGCTACTAATAAGGGCATAAGCAACACCTGACGAGCTCGAAGAGGCTCTAGCAATATGTGTGACATCTGAAGAACCTACAGACGAAGTAGTCGGAGTAGTCATCATCTCTCGTAGTTGATGAATTTATGATTCATCATACTAACAGATGAAAATAGAGCTTCGTTCCCGAGTAGTTAACTGCATTTCATCATCTACTCTGTGTTTTTACCATTCATGCATTTAAAATTAATATTTACATTTTAGCACTCATAATTGCATTCATAATCATCCTCACATTTGCACACAACTTCATGCATTTTTAACTAATTCATGCTAACCCTAATTAACCTCAAACTACCTCCATCACATAGTACTAACAAGATTAAAGGAAAATTACAAAAAACTTACTAACTTAACCCGTGAGACAAAACTCCAAATTCAGACCAAACGGACTAAAATACTCATATCTTCCTCGTATAGTGTCCAATTTAGATATACTAACTTTTAAAGTAATATATATTCAAAGACTTTCAAAACAATACTAATTTCATAAAAATCAGAGCTAGGATGTGAAAGTTGGATTTTTGGCCTCTTTTGCGCGCTTTGTGTTTTACCCGTTTTGACTTGATGTTATATATATATAATTAACTCTGTTTAGTTTATTTCTTTTTCCTCTATATTCTTTGATGAAAGTTTTAATAAAATCCATAAAAGTCCAAATTCAATTCAAGACTGACATCAAAGAAATTGACCGAGTCCGAGTGTCCTTTGCGAGTATGCACAAATAACTCACTTTTTCTTCTTTATTTTATTTCCTTATTTTCTTATTTACTAAAAATAAAAAATAGATTATTGTGTAAATAATTATCTTTGATTTTATCATTATTTTTCATGATTTTTCTCTTCATTAAAATCACAAAAAATACAAAATCCAAAAATCAAGGTATTTTATGTACATGAAGTACCCCAAAAATATCGTTTTACACAGATGACCTTCTTTGCTCTTGATCCCTTCATGAAAGTTATAGATCTCATAAAGACGAGCAATTTTCGAGTTAAGCACTTTTCATCCGAGGTCGTTTGCTAATTCTTCTGGATTTATCTTTCTATCTACTTCTCGGATTTTTTTGAACTGACACGTGGCCGCTCCTTGAGCCGCCACGTGTCAGTTATTTTTACACCTATTTATTTTCATTTTTATTAAATAAAAATTAAAAAAATAATTCCTCCACCTCATGTGCCACGCACGTGAGGGCTTCCTCTCTTCCCTCTCCCGTCAACGTGACCAAACCCGCCTCCATCTTCTCCGCCAACTCCCAACCTCCACCCCCTTATCTCATCGCCGGCCTAACGGCCACCCCCACGCAGCCGCTTCCTTATCATCATGGCCACCGCGCAACGACTTCCTACTCCCTACAAAACCCATCGAGCCACCAAATACTCGATCATTCACCATCTACGAGAGGGAGACCCATAGCTTCGCTCCAGGATCGGTGACAGCGTTCCTGGTGCTTGTAGGCGACCCATAGCTTCGCTTCAGATCCTCGGCGTGATCCAAGGTTGCATTTCCAACCTTGAAGAAGCATCAACAACCTCCTTTGCTGCACGAGCTTCTGGAGCTCGCCGGCTCCATTGAGGCGACGACGAAGCTCCCTTGAGCTTCATCTTCCCAGGCGAAATCCCAGGTAAACTTCTTCCTCCTTTTTCTAGCGTCTTGCGTTTACAATAACCTCACTCCAGGCGAAACCCAATCTTCTCCTTCTACCTTCTTTTCCAAATCCCATGTTTCTTCCCAAATCCCCTGTTCTCCTTATTGCATCCTCATCCTATCACATCCCACATCTTTGTCCTTCACCGTTTGAAGCCTCTTCACCACCACTCCACCCAGCTGCTCCTTGCATCGATCCCCACGCACACTCTTCGCCTACACCACCGACCTTCGACCCTCTTCGTGCACAACCCGCAAGCAGGTGCACCATCAACGCCTACTCCAACACGAACGCCTCCAGTGGCTAATGTTCATCAAAAGTCATCAACAAGCCCAGGAGACCTGGTCGTCACCCACGCATGGAGTAGCTTCTGCCTTCATCCGCGATTCGCCACAGCACCTCACGTATCGCCGCCAACCGTAGGATTCTAGAGCCATTGGAAGCAGCAATGCTTCCTCCACCTCCTGCTCGACCTGCAGCCACTTGCGACCAGGCTCGCCATCGACACCGCCTGTTAGCGACCTGCACGAGGCAGCAGCACCGCCCATTGCCTGCAGCCGTGCTTTTCATGCGAAGCCACCTCTAGATACCATGCCACCACCGCGCCTTCGATCAGCGACCACCACCCTCGTCAGCGCCGCTGCGTGCGACGCAGCATCCTCCAGCCACCACTCAAGCATCGTCGTGCGCGAGCAGCCTCAGCCGGCCACAGGGGAGCCCCCGCTTCCTACCAGTCGGCCTCGCCCTCGTCACCTCCTGGAGCAGCGGCCCCTCCGCCGCCGGCTAGCGCCTCCACCAGCCACCTACGCGCTAATACGTCGCGCGCCTCCATCATCTTGCGCAGGCCCGTAGGTAGCAGTCAACCTCGACCTTGTCGCCAGGCACCATGTGAAGAAGAAGATAGAACTCTCCCAGCACGTGCTCCGCATGCGCAGGGAGGGAAAAATTGAGACAGAACCCCTGGATCTCCACAAAACTTCCAAGAGGCCCCTGCTGGAGAAACTGCAATAAACCCCCTAATAGGATCGGTAATTACATTTCAGTCAGTCCTTGTACTACATATTACTTATTTTATATTTTGTAATATTACACTCAGAACCTTGTGTTCTTCTACTATTTTGAACCTCATTTCATCATCATTTTAATTATTTAAAAATTGCATTTTGTTCTTCAATTAATTCTCTACATCGTGGCATGTAATTTATATGTTTATATTCAATGGTTATTTAATAATTATTATTCTTACAGATAATTGAATATTTTGCCCATATTGTGCTTAAAAATTCATATCTAATTAACCACAGTTCCAAAAATTACCAAAAATTCATGGATAGCAGGTTAGTAACATTGTGCCCACAAAGAATTGATTTGCATGCATAGTTTTCTCTAGAAAAATCATTTTGTCCATTTCACTAATTAATTTTTAATAGCTATTAAATCCAACATTTTTAAGATTTAGAATTTTTCTAAATAGATTATCTAGTGATATATCTTAGATAATTTTATCTCCTGAAAATAAATAAATTTAATATTTATTATAATTAATTAGTGAAAATCTCATCGTTTGTATTCATTTAATCGCAGAATATTCATTTTTCATCCAAAAATTCCAAAAAAATTACAGTAGTCTCAATTCATCATATTTCACATTCTAGCCACGATTGAGGATTTTTTAAATTCATTTGTTTGAAATTTACATTTTAACCCTCAAACTTTGTCAAATTACATTCATGTCATTTATTTGCATTTAAAAAAACCAAAAAAAATATTCCTCTTCGAAAACCTAAATTCGAGATTGACTTTTAACCAATCTAAGGTGACTGTTGCCCCCCCTGAGTTCGACCTTGGACTTACCCAAGTAAAAAAAGAAATTGACCGCTCGCTTTAATTGACATTAATTAAATTTGCAGTTTTTTTATCAAACCTGAATTTATCTGAATGCAATGAAATCATTAATTCAACATTATTAAAAGGGTGAATTCTCAGTTTGTCAAATGGCATCGTTGTCAGGGAGGCACGGCTTAGGTTGTTTTTAAGGAAATCAAGTTTTCAAGTTTTCCATCCCTGGGTAGTCTGAGCACCAGTTTTCTTGAAATTATTTCTCCATTTTTTAGCAATTTTTTTCTTTTATTTGTGAATATTTTTCAGTAAACCTCTCTCTAATTTTTGATCTTCTATTTTTGTGCGAGGTACCCGGTGAACTTGGAGCGGCTTTCTTTGAAACCAACACAACTCAGAGCGATCGGATACACACAAAATTTTTTTAATTGAAGAGAGAGTGTTTTTAATTAATTGTTCATTTCTAGTGGTTCCCGTTTGGGTTCTTGCGTGTGTAAAAAAAGATTGAACATTTTTCTGTGGTGTGTCAGTCTGTTTCACCCTCCGGAGAGGGTGAGGTCCGACTTGAGTGGTGAAATTAGGATAGGCACATGTTAGTGTAAATTCAAATTTGTTTGTGCCCTTCGCCATTTAAGACCATACTTTCACTAAAATATACACACCTTAGATCGTTTCCACTTAGTCAAATTCAACTCACTTCTTCCTGCTAAGTAGAACTATCTGTTAGGTGTGGTTTCTTTGCCTGCATTTCATATAGTGTAAAAAAAATCAATTCTGTATTGCATCTCGCATGAAGAGCGTGAGGATCACTATAAGTCTTCTGAATTGAGCACGCATCATTGATTTCATCATACATTCGCTTTTCTTAACTCTCTCTTGGTTTTATCACTTAAGATTAAAGGAAATTGGGACTGTCTGTTAGGCATGGTTTGTGTGGTGGATTAAATTCAGTAAAAATTAAACTTAAAATCGAGACTGCTAATACAACTTGAGTAAAAAAAGTGCATTAAAAATTGAAATTATTTTTCAGAGAATAACTCTGACCTTGATTTCAGGCTGAGTGAGGGTACTGAGAGTGTGTGTACACACTATGATAGAGCCCAGATCCCCGCCTTCCTTATCAATGTACGCCTCTCTTCGTAAATATCACAGGCTGAAGTATTCAAAGTTCAACTGACCATCACCAAGTAGCCTCCGCTTACCTTGGCAAGCAGATAGGGGTGATCCAGCGATAAGACGCAATAAGTTGCTTAGTAACACCCCAGGGTGAAGTGATAAGCCTTGTCAGCCTCCGCTTACTTTGGTAGGTAGATAGGGGCAAGTCCCTGAACTTTATCGGTATTAACCGAGTAAGCTTATGATAGGATCTAAGAGAGGAAGGCCGTTGGTATCTTATACGATAGATTAAACATGAGAGACACAACTGGCATTGAGCTGACTTCCCTATAGTCCATCACGTAATGCTTTCCAACTTTGCTTGAAAATCACACTTAATAAACTAGACTAATCGAACCCAGCTTCAGGTCCTTCACTGTGTTGAGTTGGTGAAATCGGGTTTTGCTTTGTGTTTGCATTCAGAGGTGTGTGTTCACAAGACTACAATCTCAAACACTCTTCTATCGTGATCTTAACCTTTTGACATCAAAAATGTCGGATTGGAGTGATTCTTGTTCAGACTCCACGAGCCTCTCATCCTCACAAGTTCAGGGACACTCTTCCCCTGAATTTCCCTGGTTTCATGGACACTCTTTTTGTGGGACTAGAATCAATAATTCTTGTTTCATTCTGAAGACTCATACCAACCCTCTCTTTTCTTACCACGTTGAGAAAGAATCTCACCTCGATGCTTCTAGATTTGCCTTCTTGGCCAACTATTAATTCAAACCCTTCTCATTCTGAAGGTAAAGAAGACCAAGATAGCAAGATGCCTAGGAAGAGTGCGGACGACGAAGGTGATCATGACACCATGAGGGAAATACTAGCTTGACTTGCACAAGACAAGTAGAGAAATGACCTACTCAGACAAAAGCTTGTACAGTTAAGAAATGATGGGGGATCAATGAGAGATGCCTACAATCCCAGTGCCGCACAAAACAAGATTTGGCTTAGGCCAGTAGTACCGCCAAATGCTAGAGAATTAAAGCCTCACTTCTTGACACTTTTACCAAAATTTTATGGCAATGCAGTAGAGGAGCCTTATATGTTCCTACAAGAATTTGAAATGGTATGTGACAATCTAGGACGACCTGGTGTAGCACAGGATTACATATATCTAGGGATGAGCATTGGGCTGGGCCGGCCCGGCCCAGCCCGAAGCCCAGCCCAAAAAGCCCGGCCCGGCCCAGGCCCAAATGAACATCGGGCCGGGCTTGGGCCCAATATTTAGGCCCAAAATTTTTTTGGGCCGGGCTCGGGCTTGGATCGGCCCAGCCCGACCCGGCCCAAGGGTCCGGCCTGAAGAGGGCCCGAACCATTTCCCATATCATACACGTATGAAAACTCCCACATATTTCATGTACACTCCCTTCTTGTATCTCGTCTTCATACAATGTTTATAAATCAAGAAAGTCAAGCGTGTGACATATGAGTTGTTGATCATTGTATTTCAATTCAGTATTAATTTTCTTTAATTAGTCTTTGATTTAGATTGTATTGGTTATTCTTGGATTTGTTAGTATTTATTTTTCAATCCGAATATTTTCTATTATTGAACCTTTACCCAATATGGGTCTTATGTTCATTTTTTAACATGTAAGGTCTGGTGCATCTATTGTTAACTCGTTAAGTTTGTTTCATTCTTTCAGTTTATATACATGTGAGACATTCATGGTATCCAACATTGAATGCACGCGTGAAAAATGAGATATTATCGGATTTGGTAGAATTGAATTTACTTGTTTCACAAGTATTATAGCACATGATTTAAACAAATTTAGCTTGTGTAACTTGAGTTGAGATTAACTTGAAACAAAAGACTCAAAGTTAATAGTCTCTAACGGGTGACGATGGGTCGGCCCGGTCCAAGCCCGGCCCAAAGGAATTGGGCCGGGCCTGGGCTTGGGCCGAGCAAAACAAAATTTTGCGGGCCTAAGCCCGGCCCAAGGCCCGAATTTTTTAAGCAGGCTTGGGCCTGGGCCCTTCAGGGCCCGGCCCAGCCCGGCCCATGCTCATCCCTACATATATCGTAGAGCCTTCTTATTTGCTGTAGCAGACAAGGCCGCCTATTGGCTAAAAAATTTGGGGAGGGTAGTCACCATTTGATCTGCATTGAAGGACATGTTTCTCAATAAGTTCTACCGGTTGAGTAGAACTAATCAAATGAGGTCCCAAATATCAAGTTTCACACAGATGTCACATGAGCCCTTCCACGATGCCTGGGAGAGATTCAAGAATCTGATTCAGAAATGCCCGGGTCATGATATTGACCGACCAATCTTGGTCTAGAACATGTACAGTGGTCTGACTCCAGAGGTCCAAGGATTTCTAAATGCCTCATGTGGAGGCAGTTATCTGAACAAAGGAGCTGACACGATTTGGATGGTTTTAGAGCAGATGACAGAGACCAACCGTACTAGGTCATCAAGTAGGGCTTATGACAAACCACCTCCATCTCGCGTATCACAGGAGGTGGCGAGAACATATGCTATCGATTTGGAAAATGACTTACTCCCCAGCATGGGGATAATCAGTGATAAGTTAACTAAGGTTGACCAGATCGAGAAGAAGGTGAGAGAAATACACAAGCTCGCCGAATGGGAGAACCTCGCCAAGCTTCCAAAATAGATGGCCGAATTAGCTGATCGGGTGTCCAAGATCAAGATACCTACCCCTTCTGCACCTCATGTCCCCATCCACTGAGTGAATCACATCCAGGAGCAGCCTATGCAGGAGTCTTACAACACATGGACTCAGTATCAGCCTGAAGTCCATGAGAACTGGTTTACTGAGACAATTACCGAGGAATCCCTACAGGTATGGGAGGTGAGTGGGATCTGGTATACCAATGATCCCAATGCTACACAACGCTATCAATAGCAACATCCACAATACCCCCCTCAACCTCAATATCGCCAATATCAACGCTCTCATCTGTATCAGTATCCTCATCATCAGAATCAGTATCGTCATCAGGTCCATCAAGGACCTAATAGACCGCAACAGGGTTAGCAGTAACCGTCCCAAAGGCAGGATCATGGAGCCTCATCTTCGGGCACCTCCAATCTACAAAAGATTCTTGATGAACTCTAACTCATCCACAATGAAAAACATGATAAGAGAGCTGACATCAATCGGCTTTTACAATGACGTGATGAGTTCACTGCACCCAAGACCTCTATTCCAGGATAGGTTCAGGTTAATCCTAATAACCTGAATCAAGGACAAAATCGCCAGAAGGATCATGTATACTATTCAGATTCTTTAGAATCAGATCGTGAGATCATATCGCATGGTATTCACCATCTTACTCTCAGGAGAAGTAGGACCGTGTAGACCCTTGATCTGGCACGACAGGAAGGAGCGGAGGATACAGATGAACCAGCCCATGAGGATAGCCAGAGGAGGAGAATCATCATCACCAGCATTCTAAAAGATCAAGAAAATCTAAAAAGAAAAGCGACATCGAGCACGATCGCGAGCATCGAATCTTCGGGAGAGGAGAAGACCACCTTGGATTCAACACCAGTAGTTTTTCCAGCTTCTGTTTCAGTTCCATTTCTTGCATTTCAGTCGAGTCCTGTTCTAAGTCCGAGTCCAAGTCAGAGTCATGTATAGCTGAATTTTTCCAATAAAAACTTAGATGCTGATATTTCTGTTTCACATCATGAGTCTCTCCTCCTTTCCCTCAGGCTTTATCTAAGGGAAGGAAGAAAAATTCTCAAAAAATGACCTCAACATTTTAGAGATGGAAAGGATGTGCACTGAGAATGTTAAAGTTAAAATTCCTTTCCTTCGATTAGTGGATATGGTTCCTACATTCAAAAAGTACCTAAAGGTGAGATGCACACCTATTAGGACTAGCAGGAAAAAGAACACTCGAACAATGAGTTATGTGTTGTCCATAGCCACTACCTGTGCGATCCGTAATGAGATTCCTAGGAAGAAGAGGGATCTAGGTGCACATTTTGTCACCAGTCATATTGCTAACACGCCATTTGCTTGCACTCTACTCGATAACGGATCCTCTATTAATTTATTAGTATATTCCCTCATAGATCGTCTTGATCTAGGACCTCTGAAAAATCAAGAGCACTCTTACAAGTTGTAAATCGATCTTCAAGAGGCCTAAGGGGATGTTGAAAGACGTTATCCTTGACATTGAGGGGAAGCAATATAAAGTGGACTTCACAGTCCTAGATATGGAATGTCCCTGAAGATGGCAAGATTTCCATATCATACTTGGTCGCCCTTTCCCAAGGATGACCGTGCTATCTTCAATTATACTCTGAGAAATATACGCTTTCATGCACATAATGAAAGTGTAGAATTGGAGATGCAGCAAACGAAATGGCAGAGACCTGATTCGGAGAGCAGCACAGAATATCTCTCGTTAGAAGCTGAATGCTACAGAGTTGACTCCATTGATCATTGGCAGCAAACAACTTGGGTTGACAAGTCCCTCTCACCATGAGAGGACAATGTAGATGAGGCCATTAGACAGTTCCTTCAGAATCAATCATTATCCACATGAGAAGTGTTTCATGCATCCCCCTACGCCCTCGATGACTCAAAAGACGACTTAGGCTTGTCAGACATGTTTCCTTCATGTCAATCAGAGGACGAGGATGATGAGTCGGACGTGGCCTTTGCCGATTGCGTGGACACTTTTGACGATCCGACACAGAGCTGACTCAGTTGGTGGCCAGTACTTCAGAGACAGATCCAATTTTTATCAACACAGAGCCAGAGTGGATCGAGCCAGATGTTCTTGATGACCACAATTTACCTGAGTTCAAACCATTACCCACAACACTCAAATATGCCTGCCTTGCAGGCCCACCTCAAAAGTTTCCGGTCATTATCAGTTCTAGCTTGACTAAGGAACAAGAATCTCGCTTGCTAGAGATCCTTGAAAAGAACCGCAAGGCCATAGGCTGAAGCATGTCCGATATTCATGGGATTAACGCAGATTTATGCTCACACCATATTTACCTTGAGGAAGGTGCTAATCCCTCTCGTGAGTTTGAGCGGAGACCAAATCCAAACTTACAATATGTGGTCAAGAAGGAGATCAAAAAATGGTGTGGCGCGAGATTTATATATCCCATCTCGGATTCCAAGTGGGTGGCACCACTTTACGTAGTCCCCTAAAAAGGCAGACTTCAGACAGTCACCAACTCAGATGGAGAAGAGTTCGCGATGCGAATACCCATGTCGTGGCGTGTCTGTGTGGATTATAGAAGCTTGAAATGCTTCGATGAAGAAGGACCATTTCCCCTTACCCTTTATAGACCAGATTCGGGAGAGACTTGCGGGGAAAGAATTCTTCTGCTTTTTACATGGGTACTCGGGGGAAGAAGGACCAGGAAAAGACCACCTTTACATGTCCATTCGGTACATATGCATTCAGACGCATGCCCTTTGGGTTATGTAATGCACCAGGGACTTTCCAGTGATGCATGATTGTAATATTTACTGGGATGGTTGGCGGCTTCCTGGAGGTCTTCATGGATGACTTCTCGGTCCACGACGACTCGTTTGATACGTGTCTATCTCATTTGGATCGAGTCCTCAAAAAGTGTAGTGAGGTAAATCTGGTGCTCTCTTGGGAAAAGAGCCATTTTATGTTTCGAGAGTGCATTGTGTTGGGACATGTCATCTCCAAGAGGGGAATGGAGGTTGATCCTGTCAAGGTGGATGTGATCAAGAAACTTCAACTACCAACCAACATTAAACAAGTACGATCATTCCTTGGGCATGTCGGTTTTTATCGCAGATTCATAAAAGACTTTTCAAAGATTGTCCGACCACTCACAGAGCTCATAGGAAAAGACAAGGAGTTCATTGTAGATCACAGATGTCTCGAGGCCTTTGAGCTCTTAAGGAGAAAAATCATGGATGCTCCTATCTTACAGGCCCCAGATTGGCCTCTTCCTTTTGAGATCATGACAGACGCTTCGGAGTTTGCCTTTAGGGTCATGTTAGGACAAAGGAGAGAAGGGATTCCTTATACTGTCCACTACGCAAGCAAAGTACTCGATCAGGCTCAACGAAATTATACTGTCACAGAGAAGAAAATGCATGTTATAGTGTTTGCCTTAGATAAATTTAGGTCTCATCTTCTAGGATCTAAGGTCACGGTGTTCACTGATCACACAACCATTAAGTACCTCATGGAAAAGAAGGACACTAAGGCATGCCTTCTTAGGTGGATCCTATTACTCCAAGAGTTCGATTTGCAAATCAAGGATAAGCCAGGAGTAAAGAATGTAGTGGCTGATCACCTCTCCCTCATCGAGTTCCCTAGTTCCTTAGAGAATGACCCCATCAAGGATTTCTTCCCTGACGAGTCGATCATTCTGTCGACTCTCTTCCGTGGTATGCCAATATGGTGAATTTCTTAGTATCCAGAATAGTTCCTCATGTTTGGTCCAAGAGCAGCATTGACCGACTTAAGTCGGAATCTAGGAAATACTATTGGGAGGATCCGTTCCTTTTTTTCGAAGGACCGGATTGTGTCTGGCGGAGGTGCATTTCTCAGGAGGAATACATGAGTGTCCTCATCTACTACCATTCCTTGGAGGTAGGAGGACATCACTCCGGGAAGAGGACCACCTGGAAAGTGCTCCAATGTGGCTTGTACTGGCCGACCCTGTTCAGAGATGCATATGCTTTTGTTAGGTCATGTCCAGTATGCCAAATAATGGGAGGTACTGTCGGTCCCAAAGATGAAATGCCCATGCAACCAGTCATTATGGTTGATGTTTTTGATGCATGGGGCGTAGATTTCATGGGCTCATTCCCTAACAACAATGGTTATGGGCACATTCTCTTGGCGGTTGATTATCTCTCTAGGTGGATGGAAGCTATCCCCACCCGATCCGCAGATAGAAAAACTGTCTGCAAGTTCGTGAAAGATCATATCATTTCACGGTTCAGGGTTCCTAAAGTCATTGTCTCTGATGAGGGTAGCTACTTTGTTAACAGGGAAATGAAAAAGTTAAGGCCTATGACATTGAACACCGTGTCGTGAGTCCATACCACCCACAATCAAATGGCATGGTTGAGGTGTCAAATAGGGAGGTGAATGGTATTTTATAGAAGCTCGTCCTCCCTAACATGAAGAACTGGTCCCAACCCTTGGGCCAAGTTTTATGGGCATACCGGACAGCTTACAAGACCCCGCTTGGAACCTCCCCATTCAGGGTGGTTTATGGGAAGCTATGTCATCTGCCCGCTGAGCTGATATACAAATCTGAATGGGCTTTAAAGAAATTGAACTGGAACATTCAGAAGGACAACAGAGTAGAAAGATGGATCTAAACGAGCTTCTGGAAATAAGAAACAAGGCATATGATAATAGTGTAATTTACAAGGATAGAATCAAGAGTTGGCACGATCAACACATCAAAAGAAAGAATTTTGTCCCAGGACAGAAAGTGTGGTTATTCAATGCCAGGTTGAAGATTTTTCAGGGCAAGTTTAAATCCAAATGGATGGGACCCTCCATTGTCAGAGATGTAAATGAGAACGAAAATATATGGATTTCAGAGCTTACAGATGGAGCACAACCGTTCATTGTAAATGGGCAATTGCTAAAGCACTTCGTAGGATCAGATGAGCAGTTAGCTCAAGTTAAGGAGATCTCATTCATGCACATTCCAAAATCCCATGATCTTATCTTAAAGAATGCATGATTTTGCAATAATTTCATATATGTACCTCAACTTTTTCCTCGACCCCATCAACTTCCTTGTATTTTTTTCTTCCTAAACTTATGTCAAGGCATAAGTATGGGTGGGGGGGGTGATACCATATGTATTTATTCATCATTCTACTCCTCATTCACTTTGTATATTCTCCAGAGCTCATCGGTTCTCATACTCACTCATGTCCTATACTTAGGATGACCGGAGCCTAAGTATAGGGAGGACTGATGCCCGTCCTGTATGTATCCATCCATTTCTCCTCTTGAACTCAACCGCTCCATGTCTTCTATTTCTTCTATACTTAGGCTGAGCAGAGCCTAAGTATAGGGGGCGGTTGACTTCTATATCTATTTTTATTTTTATTTCTCTCTCTACGCTTAGCACGAGCTATGTCTTCTTGTCGCTTCTTGTGCTCTGAGGACATATCACACGCTAAGTATAGGGGGATTGTATATATTACATATATACTTTACCCATAGCTCACACTTTCATGTATTTCGTATATATTATTACAGGATGGGTAAAAGTTAAAAAAAGAAAAAATCTTTCTTGCACATCGTTTTTGCATTCATATAAAAAAACAAACAAAACAACAAAAAAACCATACAAAAAAAGTGAACAAAAAAATCATCTTGCACTTCATATGCATATGCATTTCATTTTGCATATCTAGCATATGCAAAGTGGAAAGTTATTGGGTTCTGAATCGAGTTGTGAGTAGAAGTGGAGAGTAGTCTTGATTTGACCTTAATCTACCTAATTTGCAGAGGAACTTCACCAAGAAAGAGGATTTTAGAAGCTTCAGGTCTTTTGACTTAATTCTTTGAGTTCCGCATAACAATGTGCAATCTTTAACTCTTAGTTTCTAACCTGTTCTCCTAATTCTAGGTATAGCTTTTGAGTAGGGAATAAACTTGTTCTCTCGCACTATGCACTTAGATCAACTCAGACGGGATGTTGGAAGACTGTGTGAGTCTCAGATGAGTTACTGGGAGGAGGGTTTGTATGGTAGTCCAGCATTCTTGATGGGGAGAGCTAAAACCTTTCACACACATGAGACATTTGTTCAATGTTCATGGGATATGCTTTGGGAGAAGGATTGATCTAAGATGACTTCTGAGCCGAATATGTTACAATGATATGTAGAACTTGAGAGCTATTGATTTTAATATCCTAAGTCTCACAAAAGTTCTGCCACACTATTAATCCAAAGGTCAGGTCTAGCTCCATTTTCACCTTTTATTCATGACTTTGGTATGGAACCCAATATCATTTCACATTTGCATTTCATTCTAGTTGCTCAGGAATGAGCAAGGTTTAAGCATAGGAGGTTTATGAATCCACGATTCATCATACTAAAAGATGAAAATATACGTTACCGAGTAATTAGCTGCATTTCATCATCTACCCTGCATTTTTACCATTAATGCATTTAAAATTAATATTTGTATTTTAGCACTCATAATTGCATTCATAATCATCCTCACATTTGCAACCAACTTCATGCATTTTTAACTAATTCATGCTAATTCCAATTAGCCTCAAACCACCTCCATCGTGTACATAATACTAATAAGATTAAAGGAAAAATACAAAAAAATTACTAACTTATATAACTGACCCGTGAGACAAAACTCCAATTTCAGATCAGACGGACTAAAATGCTCATATCTTCCTCGAACAATCCGATTTAGATCTACTCATTTTTAAAGTAAAACATATTCAAAGACCTTCAAAACAATACTAATTTCATAAAAATCAGATCTCGTATGTGAAAGTCGGGTTTTTGGCCTCTTTTGCGCGCTTTGTGTTTTACCTGTTTTTGACTTGATGTTTTATGTACATAATTAAATCTTTTTCGCTTATTTTTTTCCTCTATATTCTTTGATGAAAGTTATAATAAAATCCATAAAAATCCAAATTCAATTCAAGACTGACATCAAAGGATTTGACCGAGTCCGAATGTCCTTTGCAAGTATGCACAAATAACTCACTTTTCTTCTTTATTTTATTTCCTTATTTTCTTATTTATAAAAGTAAGAAAAAATAGATTATTGTGTAAATAATTATCTTTGATTTTATCATTATTTTTGGCAATTTTTTCTTTATTAAAAATCACAAAAAATTACAAAATCTAAAAATTAAGGTATTTTATGTACATGGAGTACCCCAAAAATATCTTTTTGGACAGATGACCTCCTTTTCTCTTGATCTCTTCATGAAAGTTGTAGATCTCATCGAGACGAGCACTTTTCAATCCGAGATCATTTTCTAATTCTTCTGGATTTATCTTTCTATCTAATTATCGGATTTTTCTAGAGCTGACACGTGGCGGCTCCTGGAGCCGCCACGTGTCAACTATTTTTACACCTCTTTATTTTCATTTTTATTAAATAAAAATAAAAAAATTCCTCCACCTCACGTGCCACGCACGTGAGGGCTCCCTCTCTTCCCTCTCCAGTCAACGTGACCAAACCCGCCTCCGTCTTCTCTGCCAACTCCCAACCTCCACCCCCTTATCTCATCGTCGGCCTAACGACCACCCCTGCGCGAGCCGCTCCATTATCCTCGCGGTCACTGTGCAATGACTTCCTCCACCCTATAAAACCCATCGAGCCACCAAATATTTGATCATCCACCATCTACGAGAGGGAGACCCATAGCTTCGCTCCAGGATCGGTGACAGCGTTTCTGGTGCCTGTAGGCGACGACTGGCGTTCAGATCCTGGGCGTGATCCAAGGTTGCATTTCCAACCTTGAAGCAGCATCAACAACCTCCTTGCTGCAGGAGTTTCTGGAGCTCGCCAGCTCCATTGAGGCGACGACGGAGCTCCCTTGAGCTTCATCTTCCCAGGCGAAATCCCAGGTAAACTTCTTCCTCCTTTTTCCTGCATCTTGCATTTGCTATAACCTCACTCCAGGAAAAACCCGACCATATGTTTTCCTTCTACCTTCTTTTCCAAATCCCTTGTTTCTTCCCAAATTCCCTTGTTCTCCTTATCGCATCCTCATCCTATCACATCCCACATCCACTGTCCTTCACAGTCTGGAGCTTCTTCCGCCGCCGTTCCACCCAGTTGCTCCTCGCATCGATCCCTGCGCACACACTTTGCCTACACCACCGACCTTCGACCGTCTTCGTGCATAGCCCACAAGTAGGTGCACCATCAACGCCTACTCCAGCACGAGCGCCTCCATGGCTAATCTTCATCAAGCGTCATCAACACGCCTAGGTGCCAAGGCCGTCACCCACGCACGGAGGAGCTTCTGCCATCATCTGTAATTTGCTACAACACCTCACGCATCGCCACCAATAGTAGGACTCTAGAGCCCTTGGAAGCCACAGTGCTTCTTCCACCTCCTGCTCGACCTGCAGCACCTGTGACCAGGCTCGCCATCGACACCACCTGCTCGCGACCCGTGTGAGGCATCAGCATCACCCACTGCCTGCAGCAGTGCTTCTCACACGAAGCCACCTCCAGCTACCACGCCGCTCCCGCGCCTTCGATCAGCGGCCAGCGCCCTTGTCAGCGCCGCCGCGCGTGATGCAGCAGCATCTAGCCATCTGCCAACCACCGCTCAAGCATCGCCGTACGCGAGAAGCCTCAACCGGCAAGAGCCCCCGCCTCCTGCTAGTCGGCCTCGCCTCGTCACCTCCTGGAGTAGCGGACCCCTCCGCCGCCGACTAGCGCCTCCACCAGCCACCTACGCGCTAATACACCACGCACCTCCACCGTCTTGTGCAGGCCCGCAGGTGCCAATCAAACTCAACCTCATTGCCAGGCACCGGGTGAAGAAGAAGACAGAACTCTCCCAGCACGTGCTCCGCACACATAGGGAGGGAAAAATTGTGACGAAACCCCTGGATCTCCACAAAACTTCCAAGATGCCCCGCTGTTTAAGAGTCACATGCCACGCGCATATCATGTTACTGTTGGAGAAACTGCAATAATACCCCCAATAGTATCGGTAATTGCATTTCAGTCCTTGCACTACATTTTACTTATTTATATTTTGTAATATTGCACTTAGAACCATGTGTTCCTCTGCTATTTTGAACCTCATTTCATCATCATTTTAATTATTTAAAATTTACATTTTTGTCCCTTCAATTAATTCTCTATATTGTGACATGTGCTTTATATTTTTATATTCCGTGGTTATTTAATAATTATTATTCTTGCAGAAAATTGAATATTTTTCCCATCTTGTGCTTAAAAGTGCATATCTAATTAACCACAGTTCCAAAAATTGCCAAAAATTCGTGGATAGTACAGTTAATTGTTAATACTATTGTGCTTAAAAAGAATTGTATTTGCATTATAGTTTTCTCTAGAAAAATCATTTTGTGTATTTTACTAATTAACTTTTATAAGTACTAAATCCAATATTTTTAGGGTTTAGATTTTTTTGAGATAGATTACCTAGTGATACATATTAGATAATTTTATCTCCTGAAAATAAATTTAATATTTATTATAATTAATTAGCGAAAATCTTATCATTTACATTCATTTAATTGTAGAATATTCATTTTGCATCCAAAAATTTTAAAAAAAATTACAGAGTTCTCATTTCATCATATTTCACATTCTGAACAAGTTTGAGGATTTTTGAATTCATTTGATTGAAATTTATTTTTTAACCCTTGAACTTTGTCAAATTGCATTTGTGACATTTATTTGCATTTAAAAATACCAAAAAAATATTACTCTTCGAAAACATAAATTCGAGATTGATTTTTAACAACCTTAGAGACAGTTGCTTCCCTGAGTTCAACCTTGAACTTACCCAAGTAAAAAAGAAATTGGTCGCTCGCTTTAATTGACATAAATTTGCAGTTTTTTATCAAACTTGAATTTATCCGAGTACAACGAAATTGTTAATTCAACATTATTAAAAGGGCGAATTCTAGGTTTGTCAGTTGTCTGGAAACAATATCAACAAAGTGTGCATCATGAGCCGGTGCAGGTGTAGATGGAGGCTCAGTTTGCTCAGCACTCGGGCGGAGGCTGGATATCCATGCTTTTGATAGCATGTCTCCTCAGAATGACCAGGACGATGGCAACATGAACATGGACCTCGCTGACGACCTGCTCCTCAACACGTGGTCCTCGACCACGGAACTACGAAGTATTCCCTCTACTGCGAGAGGCTACCATAGGTGAAGGAGTCTGAGCCACAATAGTAGATGATGTAGTAATTCTTCTCAGCCTCTTGTAACCTCCTCCATTGGAGGTATCGTCTCTCTGTAAGAATTTGAGTACATGCTGCATCGTACTCAGAGTCTAGAGATGACAAAATTACTCCCGTCATAGTAGCATTACAATATGACAGATGTTGCTCAGTGCTTGATAGTAATCAACATGAAGCTTTGCAGACGCTCAATCATGCCTCTAAGATGCGGGAAGTGAGCATGAAGAGGTCGACCATTCTTCTTGGTCGAAAAAATATCGAACTGCAACTATAAATTTTGCTCTCATTTTTCTTCTGTCCATACATGACTACTAAGATATCCCACATAGGCCTTCTGATGTAGGATGATTGACAATATCATTGGCAATCTCCATGGTGAGCGTCTCGGAAGAGCCCAATGCGAGCATAGGCATCAATCTTGCTTCCAAGAAAGCATTAGCCCCAGTCTTGTCCTCCGGCTCTAGATCCGTTTAGAATGTCTTCCTTGTTATGGCACTGCATCAGGGTACAAAACTGCATGGACCACAACTCGTAGTTGATCCTATCCATCTTTACGATGGGAGCAGCCCCTTGAAGGTACCAGACAAAAAAATATCACCCTTGTTCTCTGGCATGGTAGAAAGAACGCAAGCTTTGGGACAAGACTGAGGAGTAGACCGTTATAAATGAGTCTACACAATCACATATAGAGGATTGGTTGTCTTTGTAGACTCATACAACATCCTCATCTCCTGTTGTCGTAGTCTAGGCCGTATGTGCGCACAGGGTAGCGGTGCACTAGAGATGCACACAGATGCACGTCAACCGCACACACGTGTATGCAGATGTGCACAGGACGCGTGCGCTGGTGCGTAGATGTAGATGTGCTCATATGCTTGGATGTGCGCAGATGTGCACATGTTGGCACACAGTTGATGGAGCAAGGTGCAGATGCTAGCGCAAAGGTGATGCACCGGTAGATGCGAAAGGAGAGATGCACAGAGAGGCGCATTGGCGGTGCGGTGCGCGAAGCGGGGGCAAGCGCAAGCGGGGTTCAGGCATGAGGGTAAATGCGGGGGCCAAGCATGGGCCAGGAGGGCACACAACATGGCATGCGGGGAGGCAGGGCGCGCCTGGGTGGTAGGCGCGCGGTGGGGTAAGACGCGTGGGGCAGAGGGAGGCGCAGTGCGCATGCGATAGGGCGGTGTGCAGGTCGGTGGGGTGCGACGTGCGGGGCAGTGCGTGGGGCGGGAGGGGCGGTGGAGCTGTGCACAGGGTGGGGGGAGGGGTGCGCGGGGAGGGGGGCACGCTGGGCGCGGTGAGGCAGTGTGGCACATGGAGGGGGGGGGGTAGTGGCGGGGTGCACGGGGGTTAGGATTAGGGTTAGTGTGGGATACAGGAACCCAAGTCTAGGATCGTTGCTCTGATACCATGTTGGTGAAAACCAATGACTGGTATTCAAATAACTCATGGACTCTCTTATATAGGAGAAAAACCTTTGAGTAAATTACAAGATAGGTACAGGAAGAAATGAAAATACATAAATAACATCAAAAGATAATAATAATCTCAACAAGAGTTAATATAACACATAATAAATGTGACATCACATCACATTTATCATTACAACCTTTCCAACCCCTTAACCATCCAAACAACTACTTTCATAGGAGGTTACCCAACTTAATTCAACCTAGTTACCAAACAAGCCCTAGGTTGAGGAGGGTCATGCTCTAAGAGGATGTCGGTAGAGGCTCCACAATCATAATAGGGGTAAGTCAGGCATGGTTCTCTTCTTCTTCTCAGATGTGATCGGGGGTAGAATTTGAAGCTGTGAACCATGCCTTAGTGCTTATGGATGTTGATCCCCACAAGCGATGGCGTGGAAGTCGAGCGACGACAGGGGAGGTCTATAGCCAAAAAGGCAACATCAATGGTTGTCATGGGGGTCATGATGACAAATGAGACGGTAGACCTCTAAGTGGCGATCTTCATGTTGGTCCAAAGGGAAGTGAGTTGGGGCTCCCGGTGACCTTTGATCTTCCTCAAACCCTTTATCTTCTCAAAAGTTCCCATTTACATCACTTCTTGTCCAAAGCGACAATAGATCTCTCATCTCTCTGCAGTTGTGGTGGACGGTTGTGGCGTAGTCGTCGCCAGCATTGTGATGGACAACGACGTCAATGTTCTAATATTTGTCAGGTGCCATTTATTCAATATTGTATGCTATGTAAACTCTTGATTGAGTCCTTTTTCTACCAGAACTGCAACTACATTGACATGGACGATACTTGATCAGTAGCCGTTGGCAATCTACCAATTGATCGGTTCAAGTTTGCAGATGTTGAAGCATAGTGCCGTCACATGTGACACCTGTCTGTTTGGTAACTGGTTGGATTGGAGTAACATCATATGAATGGTAGCTTTTTAGATGGCTAGGAGAGTTGGAGAGAGTTGGAATGATAAATATGATGTGATATGATATTGATTATATATTATATTAGTTTTATTAATGATTATAATATGTTTTTTGTTGACTTTGTTATTTGATCGTGGTTAAAAAATATTATAAAAAAGAAATTGCATGCTCCATACAAATAATTACAGCCTAAGAATGCAGGGATAGAACACGGGGTTTGCCATTTTATCCTAGGGTAACCTGGCAACCAAACGAGCCCTAAAGTATTTTCAATATTGGAAATCGTCGACAAAATCACCAACCGCTGATAGGTAAGGCGTTTGACAATTGATGAGGGGGGATGCTTGTTGTAGGGTGGCCAACAGTGAGCATCGCTGATAACTTTTTTTATGTAAAAACAAATAGCTATGTATTTTTTTAGTTTAAGGATTTAATATATGAGAAAAGGGAGCTTACACTTACGTGTAGGTAACTTTCTTAAACTTATCCCTTTTTCCCTCTATTTTTTAGATTTTTTGGAATTGAATCCTTGGTGATTTAGACGGCAATATATCACCATGACATCATTTAAATGTTAACTTATTTTGAGACTTCTAGCTTATCCATCAATACAATTAAATTTTAACGGTCTCAGATTCGCTGAAATCGACTCCTTCTCATTACTTAATATTGTAAGTAAATTTCTTAAATATTCATTTAAAAAAAATAAAAAAATGATGGAAAAATGGATGGGTGTAAGAAACATACCTGCACATGGGTATAGACTCCCAATCTCTTGATATATATATATATATATATATATATATATATATAGAGGAGTGATCCTATGAGAGCAAAAAAATGTGGGAGCATGAGAGCATGCATTCTGGACCACATGATCCTGTTTTCTCTCTCCTGCTCTTCTCTCTCCTGGTTGGAACATGTGGTCCAGAATGCATGCTCTCATGCTCTCACAAATTTTGGCTCTCATAGGGATCCCTCCTATATATATATATATATATATATACAGGGGGCTTTTCCAATAGGACTCAGTCATTCATGAGTTCAGGAAGGCTGTCCAATTTTGTATAAAATACGAGCACTTTAGTAGAATATGTATACAATTTGTATTATAACCGCATATTATAAATACAAAACTGCATAAAAAACTGCACATTATAATACAAACATTGAAACTGCACATTATAATACAAAATGTATATGTATTCTATTAAAGGCTTTGTGTTTTTTTACAAAAAGAGGTTGGCCTCCCTGAACTCAAGAAGGACCATGTCTTATTGGAAGGAAATCCTATGTGTGTGTGTGTGGTGGGGGGGGGGGGCATGGGAGGGGGTGGAATGGGGCTGCACCCATCTCATTTTTTGGCAATTTTTTGTTTTTCAAAAATACAACATTATATTTTCATCACTATATCCATCTAACATACCATTCCAATTTTATCACAAATAGAGACTCATATGCCTTTCATCTAGAACATGTAATTTTAATGGTCATATAATTGTTGTAATCGACCTGTCTACATGGAGGGCATATGAGTCTCTTTTTTTTGACGAAACTAAAATGGTATATTAGAGAGATGTAGTTATGAAAATACATTGTGGCATTTTCTAAAAAACAAAAAATATCACCGAAATATGGTTCGAGGCAACCACATTAAACACTATATATAGAGAGAAATGGGGTTGCACTGCCCCCGTCCATTTTTTTTGCTATTTTTTTGGAAAATATCACAATGTTATTTCATCATTATATCCTTATAATATATCATTACAATTTCGTCAAAAACATGGACTCTATTCCCTTCATATAGAACATGTAATTTTAACGGTCATAGAATTAATAAAAATTGATCTGTTCTGGATGGAGGACGTAAGAGTATATGTTTTTGACGAAATTAGAATGACATGTTAGAGAGATATAATGATAAAAATACATGAAGATATTTTCCAAAAAAAATAAAAAATAACTAAAAAAATGAGATGGGCAGCAAGAGAATAGTATTATAAATTAATACCAACTTTGCATTAAAGTCGGTGAGAATAGATATTAATTAGTAAAGGACGACATTCAATTGTTGGCAATGAATATGTAAAAGCAACATTTGAACATCGGCCAAAAGCTTTAATGGCATAAGTAAGCGGTCTTTTCGATAACCATAGCCGGCATTTTAATTCGCCCTTGGAATCATCGTTAAATATCGTCGTGTTAGGCGCGGGTGACGTTAAACGGAATCAAATCTGACGGCTAAAAATGTCGTCTATTGTACATATTCCACTACTGAACCTACAACAAACTTCTACCGAACTATTCTAGCACAAGTTCTACTATTAATGGAATTTAAATATAACTTAAACTATCATGAGTATATAGTATGTTGTTTAATATATATAGGATATTTGACGTCACATTTAAAAATATATTTTACATACACTAGAAGATATATACATTACTTATGTGATTTATATCTATTTCAAATATATTCAAGTGTATATTTTATACATGTTTTGATCAATTCCAATTCGATTAGCTAGTTCAACAATTTCTTTTCCTCCAATTCAGATAAATCCGAGTCTTTAAGAATGATGATGTCATCATCTAGTTGAACATGTATGATTCCATGATTCAACTTGATCCGATCTTTCAGCATAGCTTCCGGTTCAATCTCCGGTTCGGTTTCAAAAACATTGGTTATACTTCCTCTTGACAACTTAAGCATTGTCCCAAACCATCAGATCTTAGGCAGCTCCCCCCACAATCGAGCTCTAATTCTGATATACGTTGGTTGCCTCAAGTTTGTCTTGACAATCCTCTAATTTCATCTCCATAACTCCAAACATCCCGAACCTTTTTCAGACTTGTCAACCTCAACTCATGCCTATTTTGTATGGTAACCTTCGGTTAACATGATATTTCACATTGCTACTTTCTTTTTTACCCAACCTGATCGACACAATCGAATGAATGAACGCCCATCCAATATTCAAGTTGCATTTCCTCTCATGCGGGAGGTTGGCATTTATAGGAAACTTGTAACGTCCCGGGCTTAGATCCCCGGTCCGTTAATGGAGCATTACTGGCCCTAACAACCTCTTGGGATCGGGCTCATGCGGACCCGATTAACCACCCCCAAAATGCTTAAACCGGGTTATTAAGTAGTAACCTCCTTCACTATTTATCCCACCCGGGAATTTTGTATTCCACGGTGTGGGACAAATCCTTTGGGGTTTTACAACCTCCCCCACTTATATTCGCAACGTCCTCGTTGCGAAATGGCCCATCGCTTATTCCCAGTGACAGTGGCGGCTTCACGCTCTGGGTAGCCATTTCCTCCAACCTCTTTATAGGGGCGGCTCCACCTCTCGGGTAGCCCTTTCCACTGTCAGAGGGTGTTCGGCTCTGATACCATTGTAACGTCCCGGGCTTAGATCCCCGGTCCGTTAATGGAGCATTACTGGCCCTAACAACCTCTTGGGATCGGGCCCATGCGGACCCGATTAACCACCCCCAAAATGCTTAAACCGGGTTATTAAGTAGCAACCTCCTTCACTATTTATCCCACCCGGGAATTTTGTATTCCACGGTGTGGGACAAATCCTTTGGGGTTTTACAAAACTAGTGGGCAAACCCGCGCTTCGCGGCGGCATAAGAATGTATGGGTAGAATCCGAAACAAAGTGGTACATCCGCTTTTAAATCAGGGAAGGAAAACCCAATATAATATAGGCTAGAAAATTTTGGCAAAAAACATCTTAAAATATATTTAAAATTAGGAGGCTCAGGTGTTCGACGATTCATCTTTTCATCTAATGATGTAAAGGCAAACGTTTGAAATGAAATTCTATTTTAACAACCCTATCAAAAATATGCAAACATTAATTTAAAAAGATAAATATAAAACTAATCCCGAAGGAAATGAGACATTAAAAAATGGATGCCTTTTTCAGCTGAGAAGATAGTAGATGTTGATTGAATAGCTGTAACAATAAAAATCAACACACAACATTTCAAAAAAAAACATATGCTTCTAAAGGAAATGGAGAAGAGATTACAGAAGGACTTTGCAAACAAAATAACAAATTGCTCCCATCAAGATAATAAATAAAAGTGTTTTACCTTTGTGTTTCTTTTTGCAAGTATTGTTGTTTGGACAAATCTATCTATCCACTATACCAAAATGGGGTTCTTCCTTTAGTTGTGTAATAAAGTGGGGAAGAAGTCGCGAAATCTTTGCTATCAAACCCATATAAGTGACTGTAACTCTCAAAGTACACAACTGTTTGATATCTTATTGCAATTGTATTACCATAACCAAACATAAAAATCAAGAAAAATGAAGCATATATGAGTCCAAAGATTGTATCCTGAATAAGGTATAAAGTTCAAAACATACTTGAAGGCGGTGAATATATTACATACATATCATAGTTGCATATATGGAGATTATATTAGGGGTCATCTGAGAACCAAAATATATTACATGCCTATCATAGTTGCATATATGGAGACTATATTAGGGGTCATCTGAGAACCAAAACATGTTATAGAGAATGAGAACGTAATGGATACATATCAAATCCACACACCTGTAGAATATGTTTGCAGTTGTTCTGTTTGCGAGGAGAAACACGACTTAGGGCCCGTTCGGTTCGGGAATAAGCAGGAATAATAAGGGTCTATTCTTTGTTCGGCTAGAGGATAGGAATAAGGAGAATAAGGTGAAATAAAGGTAGATAAGGTGGGATAAAGATAGGAATAAGAGTGAAATAATATGGAATAATGGGGAATAGTCGTACCACTGGGATCCGTGTCGGGAGGAGAATTGGCCCCTTATTACAGGGCTTATTCTCCAACCAAACAGGGCCTTAAGATGTAAGTATAGATTGTATACAGATCATAGCTACATAACTTAAAGGAATGGAAAAAAGCACACCTTAAACGTGACAATACAAAACCATATCTTGTAATACATACTATTTTATCTCCCGTCTGTTGTTACATGTAAGAGAAGTATGCTTTTTTTTAAGGAAATGAAGAGGTAATTTTGTGCATGATATGTAAGGTATATAAAAGGCAATTGCCATATGGCTAAAAAGAAATACCAAATTGACACAACAACCAAGTTGACAAATATTATGCAAATAAATGATCTTTCAAATAAAAGAAACAAATATGTAGTAGAATCATGGTCATTTATGGTGTTTATTGTAACGTGGAGTATGAATTCAAATCTAATTCATATATAAAAAAGTGAAAATATTCTAGGTATTTAAGGCATCATGTTCCAAAAATTTTAACATTGGTCTGTGAAAGCATTGCTTCATATACATAAGTAATGTGAGTGTAATATATATTTCTAAATGTGTGTCAACAGTTCCCCGTAACTGTGTGAGAAGGCAGGAAAGAAACTGAGTAGAACAAAGCAATAATGTAATGCAAAAACAATAACAATGGAATAATTTAGAAATAAGTAGTATGTTTTGTTATTGTAGTAGGATATAAAAATAATGCATGAAAAATATTAAAAATAAAGTTATAGTATATTTAATTAGTTTGTAAGAAAATTAGAATTTATATAACCCATTAGTATGCTAACCCCAAGAATGTGAGTATAAAAATTGGAAAACCTATAAAAAAAACTCAAAATCATGAAAAAGGTCCCAATCCACTAAGATAGAGCTTAGTGATATAAAGCAACTACTTTGCACTTTGGTATTGCTAATTATTTGGCAATGTTGCGAAAACTCGACTCTTGGATTTATACCAAAGTGTAATTGCTAATTATTTGGCAATATTGCATCGACCCTATGCTACAGTTAAATAAACTTCAGATTTCATTTTAATAATTTGAGAAATCAAACTAAAACATCCGTAACATAAAGCTAGCATACAAATATCAACTCTTAGTTTTTAACATGGGAAATAAAAAAAATTCAACAATAAGATTACATTTAACATGTTAAACAATCATTGCGCAATAGTAAATAACCCAAGGTAAAATATATGTTCCAACTGTTCCAACCTATCGATGATCGGTTCAACATCTGCTTGATGATATCAATAGAAGTCGATGATGGCCAACATTCAGGTCATGCGATTTGATCGTTGATGAATGCTTCGGAATTTTGATGATGCACTCCCGGATCAAGGTGGATCTCAGGAAAGCATATCATTCTACAGATGCTCCTCGATGATCAAACTGGGATGCTCAATCTTGATTCAATCGAAGAACTACCTGCAAGTCAACAAAACTCGTCCCGATTCTCAACAAATGGACCTTCATAACTGTCTAGGATGTTGATGCACTCTCAATTATTATTTAGAAAAGGCCATCAAACTAATATAGTAAATGGTTTGAAATACAATCTCTCTTGATCATGAGCATTCTCCACATAAAGAAAACCGACCAAGCATGCGGGGTCATTAATCATGTCCATCTAAGTAGCTTTCTTCACTAATAGAATTGGAATTGTTGGTATTTTTCTTACGTAGACCATTTCTGATAACTCCACTAGAACTTACAACTCCACCATTCTGACTCTATTAAAAAATGGCATCATTAATACCATAAACATCAGCAATAAGTTCGACCTTCCCAAAATTGTACCACATACCAAATTTATCAAGTCATTTACATTTGATGAGCTTGAATCTGGCCTGTGGGATAAAATTATCCCCATCCTCAACAATTTCCTTGTTTTCATGAAGATAATCGTTCTTCCCGTGTCACTAATAAGATGATATTTGAATCTTGCAGGATAGAACTACCGGCATGCATGGTAGCTGTATCTTTAGGAAGTGAACACATTTATATAAGAAATTGGCGAATAAGTATACCAAAAGAGAAGCGAGAAAAAATATATGTAGATCAATCAAATGATAATTTAAAAATACATAGAAAAATAGTCGACCTTTTTGTGATGATAAACTATGCCTTATATTTCCACAAAAACTGGAGCACAAGATGCATCCTCGGCCATGGTCGTGGCATGGACAACAGGCTCTGTTGTAGCACATGTTCTAGAGAGAGGCTGAGAAGTATCATCATAATTATGTCTTCGAGATCAATTGCCAAAATACAGAAGATTAGGGCCCATATTGAAAATAATTGTTGCAATAATATGCATATGCGTGGCAAGACCAATCAAGAGGCATGTTTTACATGTTACCTAGGGGCTTGACGATTTGAGGGTGTTTGGACTTTTAGATTAGATTGTATAGGCGACGACCTTCGATGTGAAGCGGAGGAGAGCGTGCGGAGGGAGGAGAGGTTGGCGAGGGCGGTGGGTGGGAGGGCTCGTGGGTTGCTACTCCAACCTCAACTGGAGCGCCTCCTACTCGTCGTGCATGTGGCAGGGCATTATCTGCTTCGCCGGCTCCATCCATGTTTCCCTCTTCGGCCTCAACAACCTTGTCTGTCTCAACATGACGATGCCGTCAGCGTCACTGATAGGAAGCACATAAAGCTCTCCGCCGGCATGATCGTTGGCATCATCATCATATCCATTGCCGCCGTGAGGTTCATCGCATGGGAATACTCGGGAGATGAGGAGAAGGTGAATAAGGGTTCATGAGGAGGAAGCCGTCGTGGGAAGCATGGAGAGACGTGAGAGGAGTTAGTTCGATAGAAGGGAGAAATGCATATCCCTTTGGGTCCATGTCTTCTCGGACCTTCGAGGCATTATGTGTTGGGAGGAAACCAACAACTCTACAGCTGGAAATATGGGAATACACGCGTGTCTCAAGTAGTGAGAAAGAGAGGGAGGGAAAAGTTGTCTGTGACAGAGAAACAACAAATATCGGGAACCATCGATTTGGGATTGTAGTAAGAATGGGCAAAGACGGTAAAGAAGGGAAGATTTAATATGGAGGAAAGAAGGAAGATGGGGCATCCACGTGGCAAAGAGGGGTAGCAACCCAGCAAAACCGAGCTTTAGTATATTTATATAGAATAGATATAGATATAGATATAGATGTATAATCCCCTCGCACACTCTGTCTTTGTTCATCCGTTTATTAAATGTAGATGGCATATTTGGATAGATTACTTGGATCAATCGATGCCTCATTGTTGTATTTTCTAGATGAGCGTCATTTTTTCTAAAATGCAAGATCAATTAATATTAAATTAGATAGTATGTTGCAGTAGATGAAACCATTATGTTACATGGATGTGCAATTAAATTATAATCCTTACAGATTCGATTTTGTGGAGCACAATAGTTGCTCAATGATATTATGCAGAAAAGAAATACCGTGATAGATAGGTTATTGGAACTTTATGGATTTTTATGTATTGTGAATATGAGAAGGTACAAGTGGACCCTTCATTGTTAATATGTTTTTAGAGCTATGGTAATACAAAACACACATTTCACCTTATATTTGGTGAGGCTACTGTTACATTGTAGGGTATTTGCTTAATCAACGAGTTGAGGGTTGACAGTCTGCATGTTAATGGTCCTGATGTTCTGATGAACGGTTGTTGGGAAGCACTATATTTTAACTTGTTAGGTGTTATACATACTTCTATAAAAGAGTGGTAAAGTGAAGCTAACATGGATACGCGAGATCTTCTTTCACCACGATGACCCATTTCTTAAGATTGAAGATGAACAAAAAGCAACCCGTAAAGTTAGATCACTCATTTTCTATCATACTGGATGTAGTGTCTTGTAGATAGCATTGGAGCCTTGATCTCTCTTATTGAGAAATTGAATTAATTAATTTCTTAAATTATCTATTTCCACTCATTAATAATTCTTCCACTGTTGACTTAGATACCTACTCCATTTATATGAATCAGAAGAATATGCACAATTGGATTGGGGTGCTGCTTCTTTAGAACACATGTACTCTGGGATGTGAAGATTGGAACATCAAGAATTTATGGATTTTTCACAGTATTGCATGCACGTTTTGTATTAAACATGTAAATGCATATATTATATTGATAAAATTAATAATATACAGGTTTGGGCATGTGAACACATGCATATGAGAAGGCGAATTATGAGAGATCGTGCAAGTAAACAAGGCAGATCATTGGTCCTAAAATGGATTAGAGTAAGAAGTTTCAAGGAGAAGTTGCATACCGCGATGCTTATCTATTATCGGAATGAGTTGGAATTATCATGTGAATAATGATAATAATAACACATTTTTTAAACTAAGTGAAGAATTACATGTGATTCTATTTTATGAATATAAATAATTTGGATTCCCTATGTTGAAAAAGAAATCACAGCATTGCATCCAATATGTAAAAGTGGTGAGCCTGTTTGGATGAGTAGAGTACCACTGATTTGTTATGATATTATAAATACGCATCATCCAGATCAAGTGATGCATCAATTCAGGATGCGATAACATATCCCAACTTCCGTTGAGAGGATACATGCCTCTCGATACAATCGAACACGAAGCGGTGACATATTAGATTGGTCTATATTACATCGAGAATATGTGGACTGATGGGAGGACAGAGAAGATGTTGTAGTCATTGAGAATGTGGATGCAAACAATGATATCTACATGAAATGGTATTGAAGTATAATAAGAAGGTGGATCTAGATACAAATTCCACTTCCTATAATATTGTACCATATAGAAAGACGTCTAATAGGTTTCATATAATTACCTATCTTTCTTTGTAATATATACTACTAATTTAATAAATCATCTTCTTAATAAGTGGATACAATTCTCATGGAAGGAATAGTTTGAATGAAATTCAACAATCAACAGATTTGGCATTGATCATGAGGGTGAAAGTTGAAGATACAATTACGTATTTCGATGAATTAACATGTTCTCATTGATGGATTCACTCTATCAATATGATCAAGCATACATGCCACGACAAGAGAAACAAACCTTTGGACCTTCAGGTTTAGTTAGTTATTGTTTGGTCATTTTTTAGTAAGTCCAACATCTTCTTATGCAATTTTAATGATAATATGCTTATCTTTGGTATGGATCGTGCAAGATATAAAGGAGAAGGGTACCGACAAGGGCAACTGACTTTTGAGGCTTCAGGTTGCAATAATGTATTTTAATAATTATCTCATTCATAAATTTAATATTTAGTTTAGGAGTTATTAAATATAATGCATATATTCCAGGTTTAAGCTATGCAAGATATAGCGGAGAAGGGTACCAACAAAGGCAACTGACTTTTGGGGCTTCATGTTGCAATAATATCTTTTAATAATTATCTCATTCGTAAATTTCATGCTTACTTATGAGTTATTAAATATAATGCAAATCTTCTATGTATGAGTTATGCAAGATATATCGGAGAAAGGTACAACAAGAGAAATCAAGCTTTGGAGCTTCATGTTGAAATAACTTGCTTAATTAAATATCTCATGCCAAAAATTAGTCTTATATTATGTAGTATTTAATACAACACAGCTATTTTAGGATGAGCCTAGCAGGATATACAAAAACTTCAAGTCATACAAAGTTTGCAGGATTGTCATTTGTTGGTCCTTCTAGTAAATTTGACTCTGGGCCCTCTTAGCTCACACCTCCTACTCAATACAATTCAAAAGCTCTTCAAGCTGAGTTATTTTCTGGTGTTCATACTGTTGAGGCAACTGACTTTGAGAGATAGTTGTTTGGTATTTCCATGATAATACCACAACAATTCTCGAAACCATCTCGAAGACTATCAGTAGGAGTAAGGATCAATGAACCTACAACAGTTCTGTTAGAGCCACCATGACAGTCAATAGTTGAAAGAAACACTAGAGAACAAATTAGTCAACCATCTGAACCTCAACGGAAGTCCTCTGCTAAGTTGCAACCTCATAAGTATGTCCCAACACATTTTGAATGGAATATCAAGTCGAAGAAGCAAAAAACATTGACACATGAAGATAGACAAAAGACGACGGAAGAGGGTGGCAAAGGAAATGAAGGAGGAAGAGATGAAGGAGGAGGAGGCCTAAGAGAATTTCTAAGGTGATGGAATCATTAGAATATGTTTCTCATCCCAAGTTGATGTAATTATAATATCATTCTTGTGTGCTATTGATGGCAGAGATCTTTGCGAGGACCTAGAGTAGTCTACACAAGGCGAGACTACAATGTCGCTGAAGCGACCGCTCACGAAACCTTGATCAACCAACAATTAACCCACAGTAAGCATAAAGCAGTGAAAAGCAAAATACGTGGAGAAAAAAATTATTATAACTTCACAGCAAATGTATATAGGCGTAAGCATGTGTAGAGGTCGAACTTAGGGAGCAAACGGTAGATTGTGCGAAATGATGGGCAAAAATTTGTTCTTTTCTCTTGTCATTTTATTGTTTTTGTGGATCTTAATATATATATATTCATTATTTTATATTTTGTTTTTAATTTTATGTTTTTTTCTTTTTGTATTTTTATATTTTGTATTTCCTTTTTCTTTTAAAATAAGTAATATAACTTTATATAAGATATATATACAACATAAGCTAATATAGATATAAATATAGCTAAAAATAACCAAAAATTGCATAAATAAATATCTTTATATTTTAAATGATTTTTTTTACTATTTTCGTGATTTTTTTAGTAATTTACATATTTCTAAAGTCAAAAATACCCTAAAATAGGGATAAAATAAATGGTCAAAATTGAAATGGAAATTTAAAATAGAAAATTAATTCCAAAATTTTCCAAATTAATTTTAGTTAAAAAATAGTAATATACAGAAAATTATGAGACAAAAAAGTATTTTTGGTGTTTTTAGGAATTTTATATATTTTTGTAAGGATTTTTAGGGTTTTTTAATTTTTAAGAGTTTTCTTTTTCTATTTTTAATGATTTTTGATCTGAAAGTTAAAAAATACTTAAATAAGCAAAATATATTTTTGGAGGAATTTTCCAAACATTTTTATATTTTTATGATTTTTAAGCCAGACAAAAAAGTGGGATCATTTTGATTTCTAATAAATGGTTAAATTGTCAAAAAATACAAAATAAAAATATAACGTGAAAGTACGAGCTACCAGGCATCACCCTATTTTGCTTAATTGTTAGAGCAAGGGTGTTATTTTTAATAAATAAAATTTAAGCACCAAAATCCATAGACTCGCATGGCATAACAGTAAATAAAATAAACTTCATGGGCTCCTGTGTAATTTTCCAAAAAATATACAACATCTATAAAATTTTATTGGACTAAAAATAAATATAAAAAGTTGCAAGGGGTTCCTTGCAAATTACCCTTCTCACGTGGGACTACACGTGAGCTGAGCCGGACAGGACCAACTTGTAATAAAGAATAAGTAGGAGGGTCTTTATACAAAATGTCCAATTTTATATACATTTTATTTACAAGACTATTTAATAAATATAAAAGGCAGGGTTAAGATCTGCAATTTACCCCATTAGCACGTGGATCGTACGACTGAGGTTATTTCACTTGACACGAGGTGTCTTCTCCGTGCACGATACCCTTTCGCAATGGACGTCTGGGATTAGATCACGGGAGGCAACCTGACGATCGAGGGATCTGATGAACGGACGTCTCACGTTGCGTCTGGCATGCGATGATTCATCAGATGGTGGAGGAGGCCATTGAAAGAACAAGTCAAGAACTCGCCCCAAGCGAGACTCGATCCGCTCAAGCATGCATCTCCGACCTTCTCCACACTCATGTACGAGCCGCGGACCTACTGGACACCTCAAAGTGCTCGGAGCTCGTCGGAAGAGATCTGGAGCGTGAGTGTTCATGGAGGGTCTTCTTCAAGCAAGAAGGGGCTCAAATGCCCCCTTCAAGATTAGCAAAAGGGTCAAAAAAACTGGGGGACAACGTCGAGGGTCTTGAATTTTATTTGGTGGAGGGTCGGGGCGTGATGAGGTGAAGTAGTCCCGCTCCGACGAGTGGTGAAGGTTGAGCAGGGATTCACTGATCGAGGCTCGATCAGGTTGGGCAATGGGATGTTATGGATGGAGAAGTGGATAGGTAGTGAGGGCGAGGTGAAAGGCAGGTCGAAGACAAGTGGAGGCACAATGAACTACGAATGGCTATTGTACGACTAAAAGTAGGGTCTAACAACTAAGCTAAATATAGAATTAAAAGGCACAAATTAAATGCTATCTACAAAGTAGAAAAGACACATCTCATACCTACCGACGAGGAAAGGGAGCAAAGGTGGCCAGACGCCCGTCGTGGGTGCACCTCCGCTCTCCTTCAGTCGTCGTGGAGCCTCAGAGGACTCCCCCTGTCACGGGGATACACACTAGACCAAAGCTACGGGGCTTTAGGGGCTGGAAGATGACAAAAGAGGACGAGGAAGGTCGGAGGTCTTATTTAAATACATGTGAACGACCCCTTATTCCATGATGATTTAGCGAGAATAGAAATTATGTACAAAGAATCGAAGTGCCTGGCATGAATCATGGAGTATTAGGGAACATAATTGGTGAAGGGCTCGAGGATGATGGAGCATCGGAGCGGCGAAGGAAATTACGAGAAAAGCAGACCACTCGAGGTTGTGACAAGTCAAAAGACTTGGAGGGGGAGTTGACCGAAGATCAACAAAGGAAAGGCTGCGATTGGACCACATAAGGGCAATACAGGACAAAATAATCCAATTATTCAAAATTATTTAATTCAAAATATAGTTGAATATACCTATAAATACCCTCTTATTAATTTTTAAGAGGGTATTTATAGGTATATTCAACTATATTTTGACTATTTTATTTTTATTTTGTGCATTTTTCTTATTATTTTATTCTCATATTTTAAGTATTTATAACTTATTTTTAGGTACATAAATATATTTTTGTTATATTTTTATGAAGTTATTTGTATATTTAAACAAATAGGGGTATAAATTATATAGGTATAAACATAGGTATTTCATCTATGTATTTTGGTTATTATTTTATTTTGATGTATTTTCTCAGGTTTTGTTTTAGCTTTATATTTTTAATATAATATAAATAATATTTACAAGAGTATAAAAATATAAGAGAATAAAGAATAATGGAATAAGGTTCACTTTTATTTATATACATTAATAATTGGGATTTTTACCCGGCAGATGATGAATACTCATTCATCACTCTTTATTCTTATATTTTAGCTACAAAAACCTTTGCAAATACATGTAGATATGTGTAAATAGGAATAATTACCAAAAGCATGCATTGTGTAAAAACCTATAATTAGCATGTTTTTGTGCAAAAATAAAAGAATAAAGATTAAAAAGAAAAAGAGGGAAATATTTAGAATAAATATTGAGCAACCTAACTCAAGGGAGGGCTCAGCATGGGCCTGATCGCATAAAAGCCAAAGTAGAGAGAGATAAGGGACTCTTGAGTGTAAATATTTATGTAAATAAAATAAAAATATTTTCCTCACCAAAAATATGCTTGTAAATACTCGTATATATTTATAAATATAAAAACAAAAGAAAAAGTTAAAAATCAAAAAGAACAAAAACACCCCTTTTTCATCTTGTATATAAACCACTCTTCCATATTTATCTAACCTTGTAAATAAATAAAATCAATTTTCATAATTTTTGTGAATAGTCTATATTATATATTGTAAATAAATAAAATAAAAACAATTAAAACAAAAGCAAAATAAAAATAGCAAAAATAAAAATAAAAAAATACATTGCATATATACCATGTATATAGATGTACATATATATTTATTTTACCTATGTACATAAATAATAAAAATAAAATAAAAATACCTTTTTATTCCTTATTTCATAATGAAAATAAATAAAATATAAAATAGGAATAAAATTGCACAAAAATAATAATTCAAAAAATCAAAAATTAAAAATCCTAATTATGTACATATACCTATATAGTACATACTTTGTATATACCTTAGTTTTATTTCTAAAAATTAATTAAAAATCACTAAAAAATATAAAAAAATAAAAAAAAATATTTTGTGTTTTGAGTTTTTGCTAAATCGGCCCCTAGCTACCCTTAATTTTCACTCCAAGATCCAGCCACGTGGCCGATCTCTATTGGGTCCTGGGGATGTTGACCGCCCGATCAACTACCCCCCCAGGACCACTTTGCACGGTTCTTAGCGGGTAAGCCCGCTTCTCGGATTTTTAGCGATTTAACCCGGATCCCATTCACCCAAACCCCGGGTCCGACTTCTTCGCGATTCACCCAACACCCTCGCCGGAGCTGCACCCTCGGGATCCGCGCGCTTCCACGCCCTACCCGACCTCATCTTCCCGGACCCTCGCCCATATTTAGCTCGAGCTCCGCCACCTCATTTCTCGATCTTTGGTCACTTGTCTCCACCCCCGGTGAGCTCCAGCGAGTGCGCAAGAGTGACAGCTTGCGTCCGAGCCTGTCGAAGCGAGGAGAGGGAGCTTGGCCATCGATCCGGCGAGCTACGCCGTCGTCGCTCCGCCATCAGCTGGAGCTTGAGCCTCGGAGGGAGACGCTCCTCGAGGCGACGACCAAGAGCTTCCCCAGCTCCTCCCCAGTCTCTCCGACCACCCAGGTAGTTTCGATAGCTTATCTTTTTCTCTGATTTCCATTTACCCCCAAATCGCGCCGCCGCCGTTCATCTTCGATTCCCATCGCTTTCGACCACCATCTGATCATCGGGCATCGCCATAGCCCTCGCCTTCCTCCCGCGTACCTTCTCCACGTTCCCATTCAACCCAGCTCGCACAGGAGCTGGGAGTCGAGCTTCACCGTCCTCCCTTCGCCGGAGCTCGTCCGCTGCGACCCACAGACCACCGTCACCTTGCCTAACCGGGTCGAGGCAGTTTGCCCTCGACCCGCGAGTCTTCTGGTTTGCTTTTCAGGTCAAACGACGGCCATCTGAGGTCCTTCGTCTTCTAGCCAGGAGGCTCAGCTCCGCCGACCTCGTTCGAGCTCCTCGGAGCTCGGCTGGGTCATCAGAGACCCCCACTCGACGCGGAGGCTCACGCCGGACCTTCTTAGATCCCCAGCGCCCCGCGAGGAGGTCGGAGGCGCTCGCACTGGGCCGGCGAAGTTCGCCAGCCACCTGTTCTTCCACGACCTCGAGACGCCGTTCGATCGCCCCTCCCGCTCCAGTTTCAATCCGAGCCGTCCATCTCCGGAGCAACCATCATCGTCCGATCTGAGGAGGCGACATCTGGAGCGCCCACCGTTAGCCACCATCCGATCCTCCACGTGGCGCGTATCCAACAGTCCGCTTAATAAAGGGTAATTTACCCTTAGGCCCCGTCTTTTCTTTCATTTCGTTTTAGTCCTGTAAATATTGAATTCAGTTGTTTAGTCTTAGGGTTATTTGCATAGTGGACCCCGTACTTTATTTTATTTGCTTATATACCCTTATGCGTTGTATGCCACGTGCTTCGTCACGTGTTTGTCTGGTTTATTTGCAATAGAGGCCTCTGTAGTTCTGGTTGTTCTTGAATGAATGAAAGTTTTTATCTATTTACATATATACCCCTGTGCGTGATTTATTTCGACATGTGCGTGATATTTGTGGGTATTTTGCAGATAATCCCTTGGACTTTTGGTACCTGTTACCAATAAGTCCTCGGGACTTATTTTTATTACATTTGGGTCCCTGAGTGCCCCAGGCACGTGCGTGGCGCGTGTTTTGCTGGGAAAATTGCACCAGACCCCCCAGACTCTTGGGTATTTGCACTTTGGTCCCTGTGCACAGTGCCCTTCCTTTATTTTTGAATAAAATAGCAAAACACCTCCAAATCCAACGAAAATTGGATACATGGCTCCTGCCATGGTGTAAAATTTTCGTGGATTTTTGAGGACATTTTTGATTTCATTTGTTATTTTTAAAAAATCAAAAACCTTTAATTTTGTCACTGTCTAACTTTAAAAACCCCAAAAAATATTAAAACTCACTTAAAAATTCCACAAAAATTAGCTACTGTTTGTTTTGCTTAGTTTGATTTTCTAGCCAATTTTGGCTATTTTTCATTACTGAAAACCACTAAAAATAGAAACACACTTAAAAACTTATAAAAATTCTAGTAATTAATCCAAAAATCCAAAAATATTAAAATTGGTGTCTAAATTTTCCTTATTTTGTGTTCTTTACAGGAAAATTACCTCCCAGCCATTTTGGGGCCCTTAGATATTTTATCTAGTCCTTTTTGGCTCGGCTGGACAGTACCATTCATTTCTGCCACTTTTTGATTTTTAGAAAATTAAATAAATATCAGAAAATTCTCAAAAATTCACCAAAAACACTAAAAATTATAAAACACATAAAATATTTTTGTTTGAATTTTTGGTTGATTTTTAGTGCTTTAAATAATTTGTTGAAGTGTGTGTTTACTTGATTTTCTTATTTTCTTTATACATTAAAAAATCCAAAAAATTATAAAATAAATTAAAAACCACTAAAGATAGTTTCTCCTTTTATTTTATTACTTTTTACTACTTCGTAGGCCGAGAGGCCAACCCGTGCTCCTTGAGTTCGACCCTGGTCGCTATACCAGGTTAATCCAATAGCAGGACCTCTATTTTGTGTTTTATCCGTTTTATCTCTATTAGTGGTTCATTTTTCTTGATTGACACATCTGAGTGACCGAGGTCGCAATGACCATTTAGATACCTTTGCCTTAGTCGCTCGGATTTTCGTGTCATCAGAATGGCGCCGTTGCCGGGGAGCACGTCTTAGTAGTTTTTAATTTATCTTCGTTTTTGTTTTCGCGGCTTTTCGCGGCTCTTTCAGAGCTCGCGGCTTTTTCGCGGCTTTTGTTTCTAATTTATTTTTGTTTTATTTTGTTTTATTTTCTTTTTCTTTTATTTTTATTTTGGTTTTATTTTGAATGATTATTTTATTTTGTATTTTTGCATATATACCCTCATTTTCAGTTTCATTTATTTTCCTTTTTATTTTATTTGATTATCTTGGTCTGACCACTCATCTCTTTTTCTTGCGAGGGCCCGAGGACCGCGGAGGCGACTTTCGAGGAGCCGGTGCAACCGAGGAACTTGGAGGCGACTTCCTTCTCTACGAAGCCGCATGAGAGAGCGAGAGAGAGAGAGAGTTGAGTAGGTGAGGTTAGATTAGGTTTTATTTTTTTTATTATTGTTGTAATAATACAGGGACTCTTAGAGACTGGACTTGGACATTGCTTGAACACTTAGCGGGTCTGTTTCGCCGAGCACCGGTGTGCTCGGGGGACCCTTAGGTTTTTCGCGGCTTTTTACGCGGCTTTATTTTCTTTTCATTTTTTCTGCCTTTTCCGGAGTTTACGCGGTTTTCATCGAGCCCCTAGCTTTAGGAATTTCTCTTGCTTGAGCCGTAATTAGTAGGGTCCCCACACTTAACTATTTACCTGTTCCTATAGTGCGCTTATTGGACTCACTAATAATCAATTAATAAAAATAATCGACTCATCTCCTTCGTAGCCTACGTGCCGCAGCTCGCCCTGTAAAGCGCTTTCTCCTACCCCCGATTTGTCGGGCAGAGGAGGGGTAGGCCAAGACCGGACCCTTTAGCTTGGAGGTCGGTGACCGATTAGACGGTTCTGCGTGTAGAAATTGCTCATCTAGGACTCGGTTTTTCCCGTTGCATCATTTAGGTAGTTTATTTTCAGTCTTTTAAATTCTGCGCGGATCACTTGCATGTAGAGTGCTGGAGGCAAGGTACGCATTTCTGACTCAGCATGCATCATTGATTTCATCGCGCATCGGCTTTTTCGACTTCTCCCCCCTGTTTTGGACTAAATAACCAGGAGAACCGAAAAATTCGTTAGGCCGTTTGTTTTTATTTGAAAAATATTAAAAAGAAAAACCATAAAATTAGGACTGGTTAACACTATTGATCCTAAAATACATTCACCATAAAAATTTGTCTTGGGGAGAGCAACCCCCTCATTGTATGGTTTGGATGCGCGAGAGAGTGACCCGCACCCTAGGTAGAGCCCTCCGGTGCTAGTCCCGACTGATTACCGACTCTTCCGTGCGGGCCAGTCGGTTGGGATAGCATCGGGTATCCTAACAGGTCACGTAAGCACTCTGATATCTTGTGTGTTCACCTAATAAAAATTGACAAGATAATTTGACCGAACTTTCACGGTCTTCAGCTCGTGTTGCGTTGGTGAACCGGGGGTTTGCATTGTGATCATAGTTTCTCCAGATCTTATCCGCCCTACTCGCCAGATCAAGATGATGGGTAGATGCTCTCTTAGGCAACCTCTGGCTGCACCGCTTTCGGGCACGTCCACTCAATCATCTAGGTTGGCTCGCGAGAGCCGAGACCAGCTCTCCGAGCCCGAGTACGACTCCGCCCTATTCCCCCTCGACCCCCTTTCTTTCGGACCTGAGCGACATGAGCCCGAGGAGAGATTGATGGATTTGACAGCACCTGAGTTGGGCTCATTTGATTTTGCAGACGTCATGGCCGACAGTTCTGAGGATCGCTCCCGTCAGCCTGAGCACTTCGTATTGGATCAGGGAGCGATCAACTCCACCCTAGTCGCCTCGTTAGAGACCGTCCGGCAGCAGCTGAGGGATCAGGGAGCTTTCATGATCGACATGAGGAGAGAGATGGAGCAGATGCGAGCAGAGAGAGCAGAGCGAGAGCAGAGGAGAGAGGGACCGAGGATCCCAGATGATGCGGATGCAGCAGCCGCAGCAGCAGCCGCCGCAGCAGTGGCAGCCGCCGCAGGAGCGCCCGGAGGACCACCGAGACCGATGCGGGAGTTACACAACCCCAGATCGACGCTGACGCACCACTGGGTAGTACTTCCAGCGATCGTGGGGGACTTCAAGTTCCACCTGAACACTTTGCAGCTACTCCCCCGCTTCCACGGACTCGCGACAGAGGAGCCCCATCTCCACCTCCAGGAGTTCTTGATGATATGCAGCACTGTCCATGACCGTCAGGTGGACCAGGACACGATCAGGATGATCGCCTTCCCCTTCTCCCTAGCAGACAGAGCAGCCACCTGGCTGAAGCATCTGGGGAAGTTTGTTTACACCTGGGAGCAGCTCCGCACCGAGTACTTGAATAAGTACTATCCACTCGGGCGGACGAATGCAGCGAGGGCCCTGATCAGCAACTTCTCCATGCTCCCCAATGAGCAATTCCACGAGGCATGGGAGAGGTTCCGAGAGCTCACAGACCGATGCCCGCACCACGACATCTCGAAGCCGAACCTTGTTCAGAGCTTCTTCAGCGGATTGACACCAGAGCTCCAGGGCCTGGTGAATGCTTCTTGCGGCGGGTCCTACTTCGCCAAGGACCACGATCAGGTCTGGGCCATTTACGAGGAGATGGCCGAGAATTACATGGTCATGTCCCAGACCCGGTTGTACACACAGGGGAGACCCCAGCAGCAGCCAGGACCCGTGCAGTACCAAAGGATAGCACGGGTCGACGCCGGTCCATCCAGTTCATCCGCAGTTGCAGCAGCACATGCAGAGTCTTCCACTGCGGATATGGGCATCATCAGCGAGAAGTTGGACCGGATGGAGCTGATCGAGAAGAAGCAGTGCCAGAGCATCACGCAGATGGAACAGATGGCACAGACTCTGAGCGACATGAAGACCCAGCTCATGTGTCTCCAGGAGGCACAGACGGCTTCACAGCCCCGTCTTCAGTCGCGAGGCGACTCCGGCGGCAACAACAGCTTGTCCCAGCGCTCCAGCACCTTTCAGCAGCCTAGACAGGTCCATCTTGTACAGGCGGAGCCGTACCAGCAGCCGCAGCCCACCTACCAGTCCCCACCATCTCCAGATATGCAGATGGTGGTCTACCAGCCGGATCAGCCTCTGGCAGTACTCCCGCCAGCCCCCTACGATGCAGAGCCGTTGATGGATGTCAACGGGATTTGGTATAACCGCCCCCAGCCTGGGATCTGACGAGACCATCCCGGATTCAGGTGGGGGAGTGGAGGTACCCAGCCCCAGCAGCAGTCATCAGGTCAGGGAGGGCAGTATGGCCAACAGAGAGATCACCAGCTGCAGCAACAGCCCCCAGCATACCAGTCACACCAGCCTTCGTCCTTCGGTCCTCGTCCCTATCAGCAGCAGGGATAGTCTTGGAGATGTGAGCAGCATGCTCACCCACCACACCAGCAGCAGCATCCTTCCTCCTACTCCTCTTACCAGCAGCACCAGTTCCAGCAGCCTCAGCACCAGAGAGGCTACCCGTCGGGCTCCCATGAGAGCCCCGCCTTGGATGACATAGCCCGCCTCCTCACGGACCAGCAGGCTACCTTTCGACGGGATATGGACGAGTTCCGCCAGGAGATGCGTGACCTTGTGAGAGGGAAGGCCGCCATTCCTACACAGATCGAGCCGAACCCGAACAACCTGAAGAGGAAATCTGAGCAGGTAGTTTCCACTAAGCATGCCACTCCTAGTGACCCATTTGATGATATGTCTTCGGATCTATTTGGTGCTGATTTTGTTACACTTAGGAGCGGTAGAGCACCAGCAGGCGGCGCCTCATCTGAGCGACGACTCGAGGAGCCACCCAAGGCGCCAGATGAGGAGGAGGAGGAGAGCGGTACTGAGGCCGCACCTGATGACGGTGGTACTGATGCCACCAAGGATGCTGATTCTACCGGCGGTACTGAGGCCGTCACTTCACCAGTTCGAGGAGGTGGTACTGACGCCACCCATATAGCCGAGCCAGCCCGCGGTACTGAGGCCGCGAGACGTCCAGTTACAGAGCCAGCCCGAGGTGGTACTGAGGCCACCGGTGTTCGTTTTGATAGAGATGTTGTTTTTCCTTCGGTTGATGTATCTCAGAACTCTATTTTGAATAAAGGAAAAAGTTTAGTTTCTTCTGGTCCCACTGTGGTGAGTGATGTATGTGTGGATCCGGCCGTCGAGCCGTCTAGGCCTTTTCCTAGTCCTTCATCTGCGAAGGACCCTGTTATCCCCTTCCCTAGAGCCCTTCAGATGGGGAAGGGGAAGAAAAAAGAAAAAGACCCAAAAAAGAGAGAGCAGGAGGAATTCAGCCAGAGCATGATCGACAGATTTCACATCCAGCTGACCCTCCAGGAGGCTTTGCAGCACATCCCCCTTCTTCAGCGATCTTTGAGAGACAGGACCACAGTCAGGAGGAGGAGGAGGAACCACACTTCAGAGATTCATGTGCGGACGAAAGCCACGTGTTTTGCGATCCAGAACCATCTGCCAGCCAAGCGGCCAGATTCAGGGGCCCCGTATGTCAGATGCCAGATTAGTGAGCAGAGGTTCGACCGGACTCTATTAGATAGCGGATCGTCGGTCAACCTCCTTCCGGCAGCCCTTCTCGACCGCTTCGAGTTGGGCACTCTTCGACAGAGCAGGACAGTCCTTCAGTTTGCTAATCGATCTGTCAAGAGGCCGAAGGGGTTGTTGCGAGACGTTATCGTCACGATTCAGGGCCTGCAATTCCCCGTGGACTTCGTAGTGTTGGACATGGAGATCCCTGATTCAGTGGCCGATACCCCCATCATCCTTGGTCGTCCGTTCTTGGCCACAGCCAAGGCGGTGACTGATCATGATAGCGGGAAGGTATACTTTCACGTCGAGGGCGAGAGTGTACAAATAGAGACGGTCGAGGACTACAGAGCCAGAGAGAGAGCACGCTCAGAGGCTAGCACAGATTCAGAGCAGCTGACAGACGCCGAGCCAGACATCCACCAGGATTGTGATTTTGTGATCACAGACGACGAGGTAGCATGGGCAGATCCTACAGCATAGGCCATCCTCTTATTTTCAGATACAGCTGATGCCGAGATGATAGCAGAGGAGAGTCTGGAGAGCACAGCCCTAGTTCAGGATACCACAGAGGCAGCAGAGCCGGTTCTTGACCGTGACACGGTTTGTAGTGATGGTGGTACTGATGCCACCGCGCTTGATGCAGATCCCTCGGATTCAAAGTCTGATTGGGCAGATTGCGATGACCAGATGCCAGACTTGAGTCCACCTGAGCCTACAGATGAGGAGGAGGTAGATGCAGCGCATATCAGAGACAGCACAGTTGAGCAGCCTTCTCCAGATCCAGTTTGCGAGAGTTCGCTTTCTTTATCCCAGGCAGATTTGGCAGACTTAGCAGCATTGACACATTTCCTTCCGCAGCCAGATTTGCCAGCGCCCAGCTGTCCAGAGCTGAAGCCGCTCCCTACTTCGCTGAAGTACCGATTCCTTGCGGGTGAGCCTGAGATGTACCCAGTCATCATCTCCGCCGATCTGACTGGAGAGCAGGAATCCCATTTGATGGGGGTTCTTGAAAAGAACCGTAAGGCAATCGGATGGAGCGTAGCAGATCTCCATGGGATTAGTCCATCAGTGTGCTCCCACCATATCTATCTCGAGGAGGGGGCGAAGCCGTCGCGTGAGTTCCAGCGGCGATTGAACCCCAACTTGAGAGAGGTCGTGATGAAGGATATATCGAAATGGTGGAGTGCAGATTTTATTTATCCCATTTCCGACTCCAAGTGGGTCAGCCCCTTGCATGTGGTGCCCAAGAAGACGGGCATCACGACTGTGATCAGTGAGTCGGGAAAGGAGATTGCTACACGAGTACCCACCTCTTGGAGGGTCTGTGTTGACTACAGAAGACTCAACCAGGCCACCAAGAAGGACCATTTCCCCCTGCCTTTTATTGACCAGATCATTGAGAGACTGGCAGGGAAGAGCCATTATTGTTTCCTGGATGGGTACTCGGGCTACAACCAGGTGGCCATCGCTCCTGAGGACCACAAGAAGACCACCTTTACCTGTCCCTTCGGTACATATGCCTTCCGACGCATGCCATTTGGGCTATGCAATGCCCCTGCGACTTTTCAGAGGTGCATGCTGTCGATCTTTTCGGACATGGTAGGGGAGTGTTTAGAGGTCTTCATGGACGATTTCTCGGTCTACAGCGACGGATTCGACTCCTGTCTTGACTGCCTAGACCGAGTACTCCAACGGTGTATTGAGTACCATTTGGTTCTATCTTGGGAGAAGAGTCACTTCATGGTGACTCAAGGGACGGTGCTTGGCCATATCATCTCCAACAGGGGCATGGAGGTTGATCCGGCCAAGGTTGATGTCATTAGGAAACTCACACCGCCGTCCAATTTGAGGCAGCTACGGTCATTCCTGGGGCACGTTGGATTTTATAGGAGATTTATTCAGGATTTCAGCAGGATTGCCCAACCGTTGACTGACCTCTTGACGAAAGACACCGAGTTCCTTGTCGATGACAAGTGTCTTTCAGCCTTCGCGACTGTCCAGCAGTGTGTTATTGAGGCTCCTGTCCTCCAGCCGCCTGATTGGTCTCTCCCATTTGAGATCATGACGGATGCCTCCGATTTTACCGTAGGGGCAGTGTTGGGACAGAGGAGGGATGGAGTTCCATTTGCCATTCACTACGCTAGCCGCACATTGGATTCCGCCCAGCGGAATTACACGGTCACAGAGAAGGAGATGCTAGCCGTAGTGTTCGCCCTAGATAAGTTTCGATCTTATATCATTGGATCTAGAGTGACTTTGTACACAGATCACACCGCCATCAGGTACCTCATGGCAAAGAAGGATGCCAAGGCCAGACTTACTAGATGGATCCTTCTACTCCAGGAGTTCGACATTGAGATCAAGGATAAGCCTGGAGTCAAGAATGTGGTGGCTGATCATCTCTCCCGTTTAGAGCAGCCTGAGGAGTCTGAGCAGATTGACCCCATTCGAGATACCTTCCCAGATGAGGCGATCCTTGCTATCGCCTCACTCCCGTGGTACGCCGATATTGTGAACTTTCTCGTTGCTGGGAAGGTCCCACAAGATTGGCCCAGGCAGAGGCTTGAGACCTTCCTTGCGAAGGCCAAGTCCTACCATTGGGAGGATCCCATCCTTTACCACGAAGGAGGGGATAGCGTATGGCGTCGGTGTATTCCTCAGGAGGAACACCATAGCGTCCTCACTTACTGCCACAAGCTTGAGGCAGGAGGACATCATTCTGGGAGGAGAACGGCACAGAAGGTGCTCCAATCCGGCTTGTGGTGGCCTACCCTCTTCAAGGACTCTGATGAGTTCGTGAAGAGGTGTACTGACTGTCAGAGGATGGGCACTTGTGGACAGCGTGATATGATGCCGATGCAGCCCATTCACTTCTGTGAGGTTTTTGACGCATGGGGCATCGATTTCATGGGTCCATTCCCTAAGAGTCAGGGATTTGAGTACATTCTGTTGGCCGTAGATTATGTTAGTCATTGGGTGGAGGCCATCCCTGCCCGAGCCGCTGATGCGAGGACAGTTTGCAGATTTTTGAGGAAGCATATCATCATGCGGTTCGGGGTTCCACGAGTTCTGATTTCTGATGGGGGATCTCACTTCATCAACGACCAGGTGAAGGCCCTTGCTAGCGAGTTCGGTATAGACCATCGTGTTGCTACACCTTACCATCCACAGACGAATGGTCTAGCCGAGGTGTCGAATAGGGAGATCAAGACTATATTGCAGAAAGTCGTCCGCCCTGACCGAAAGGATTGGTCACAGCTTTTGGACTCGGTCTTGTGGGCATATAGGACGTCTTTCAAGACACCATTGGGCACATCGCCCTTTCGCCTCGTATATGGCAAGCCGTGCCATTTACCTGTTGAGCTGAGGCACAAGTCACTTTGGGCAGTCACAGATATTCTGATGGATCCAGATGGTATGGGAGACCAGAGGAGGGCAGAGTTAGCAGCCTTGGTGGAGCTTAGAGATACAACATTCTCAAACAGCCTACATTATAAGGAGAAAGTGAAGGAGTGGCATGATTCTCACATCAGCCACAAGCATTTTGAGATTGGACAGAGAGTATGGCTGTTTGATGCGAGGCTACGTCTATTTCCAGGGAAGCTACAGAGCAAATGGAAGGGACCCTACTTGGTCAGAAAGGTACACGACAATGGTAGCATCGACATATCTGAGTTGTCTTCTGAGAGTACCTTTCGAGTGAACGGCCAGCGGCTCAAACCATTTCTAGATCATGAGCCGCGGGTCGCTGATCTTGCCCCTATTCATTTTGCGTGAGATGTGGTCTTTGACTCACATCTAATGCATCTCACGCCTGAGTCTCACTGATCTTCCGCCTTGTATAGATCCAGATGTCCATATCACTATATTCTTTAGTCCCACATCCCTTTCTCCATCTTGTGATTATGCTATACTTAGGGTGCACTTTACCCTAAGTATAGGGGGATGTGAGACCTTTTGGGTATTTCTTTTGTTTCTGTTACCCCTGTTTTTGCTGCCTATACTTAGGGATATTTCACCCTAAGTATAGGGGGGGTAGGCCCTGTATATTCTCCACTCGGTTTTACCTTAGTATACAGCCTGCTATACTTAGGATTATTTAATCCTAAGTATAGGGGGAAGATCCGAGACCCTCTTGACTTTTCTGTTTCATTCATTCGTCTTTGTATATAGCCTTCCTTTTCACTTCCCTATACCTAGCACGAGTTATGTCTTCTTCATCGCTCTTGACTCTGAGGACATCGTTCGAGCTAAGTATAGGGGGGTGTGTATATATTTCATATATACTTTAGCCATAACTCGTACTTTGTGTGAGTGTGTTAATAAATAAAATGGCTAAAAATCACAAAAATTAAAAATTTTTTCATGTACATAAACATTCTTTTAGTTGCACATAAATAAGCTAGTGTACAAATTATTTTTGTAAAAATGATTTCAAAAATCTTTTGTGTAAAGTTTATGTAAATATTTTTGTATCAAAATTATGTATATAGTACAAAATATTTCCAAAATGTTTTGAAAATCAAAAGTTTGCAAAAATCTTGTGTAAATGTGTGTAAATATCTTTTTGCAAAACTTGCACCTCATGCATCATCCATTCATGATTTCAAAACATTTTTCAAAAATTTTGCATGTTTGTAAAAATTTATGTAAATAAGCATCTTTTGTACATATGTATATAGTTTTTCTGGATGATGGTTGACATTTAAACTAGCCTGGAATCAAATTGAGAAATGGAGCTTGATTAAGATCTTAATCCACCTAATTTCTAAGAGGAACCTTATAGGGCTTAGGTTTAAGGCTTTTCAGGTCCATGGTGACTTAAGTCTTTGAGTCCACTAGGCTATGATCACATGTCATCTCAATGAGCCTAAGTAGAGCACTTAACAACAACACATGACTCATATAGATTATGGCTTTACTTGGACACCAGCACTTTGCACCGAGCTCTCCACGGATGAGATGGTGAGGAGGCAGTCTTCCTTGACTTGGGGTAGCATATGAGGGTAGTACTTCTAGGCGGAACCTCTCTTCTTCTTTTAGTGAAGGAAGTGCGTCTCAACTTGGTCTGGTTGCCATGAGGTCTAACGACGGGAGTTGTGGGTTGCAATAAAGCTTCAAAAGAGGGATAGTCTACTGGCTCAAGAGGAAAAACTCCTTGTATATATGCTGCACATGTATATGTTGTACAAATGCACTTGAAAAAAAATGTGGAAAAAGAAAATAACTCCAAAAAAGTGGTGGGTCTGATAGAAAATGATAATCCCACCAGAGCATGTATATAGAGTGCAATAAGCAAAGCTTGGTTTCATGATCCACCTGTTGTAGCTTGCAGCAGGGAGACTTGGGTACACTGGTCAAGCTCCCAAGGGTACTTGGCTACACTGGCCTTGACCCATTCTCTTCTTCCCCCTCTTCTTGAGCCTGTTGAACTTGAACTTAGAAGGGAATACCCCGCTCCTCGAGGAAAGAGTGGCCAGATTGAGGTCATAGAGTTACCTTGTTGGGGAGGGTTGTCAAGTTGCCATTTCTGAGGTGGAGAGCTTAGACCTCACTTTCACAGGACAAGAAAAGATTCATGGTCTTCAGGGTTTGTGATTGATGACTTGTTCTGACCTGTAGCATTGAGGAGTCTTGGTTATAGATTAGTGGAACTCAGAGGCTGTTGAGTTTTAGACTTAAGTCCAAATAAGGTTCCGACACATTAATAATCCAAAGATCTGATCGAGCTCCATACCCCCATTTAATGAAGGCAAGTTTAATAATCAACCTTGATCCATGTACATCCTCTTTTTCTTTTTCTTTCTTTCTTTTTCACTTCTTTTTCAAATAAGTGTTTGCTAAGGGACTAGCAAAGTTAAGTATAGGGGGGTGATGAATACTCATTCATCACTCTTTATTCTTATATTTTAGCTACAAAAACCTTTGCAAATACATGTAGATATGTGTAAATAGGAATAATTACCAAAAGCATGCATTGTGTAAAAACCTATAATTAGCATGTTTTTGTGCAAAAATAAAAGAATAAAGATTAAAAAGAAAAAGAGGGAAATATTTAGAATAAATATTGAGCAACCTAACTCAAGGGAGGGCTCAGCATGGGCCTGACCGCATAAAAGCCAAAGTAGAGAGAGGTAAGGGGCTCTTGAGTGTAAATATTTATGTAAATAAAATAAAAATATTTTCCTCACCAAAAATATGCTTGTAAATACTTGTATATATTTATAAATATAAAAACAAAAGAAAAAGTTAAAAATCAAAAAGAACAAAAACACCCCTTTTTCATCTTGTATATAAACCACTCTTCCATATTTATCTAACCTTGTAAATAAATAAAATCAATTTTCATAATTTTTGTGAATAGTCTATATTATATATTGTAAATAAATAAAATAAAAACAATTAAACAAAAGCAAAATAAAAATAGCAAAATTAAAAATACAAAAATACATTGTATATATACCATGTATATAGATGTACATATATATTTATTTTACCTATGTACATAAATAATAAAAATAAAATAAAAATACCTTTTTATTCCTTATTTCATAATGAAAATAAATAAAATATAAAATAGGAATAAAATTGCACAAAAATAATAATTCAAAAAATCAAAAATTAAAAACCCTAATTATGTACATATACCTATATAGTACATACTATGTATATACCTTAGTTTTATTTCTAAAAATTAATTAAAAATCTCTAAAAAATAGAAAAAAATAAAAGAAAAATATTTTGTGTTTTGAGTTTTTGCTAAATCGTCCCCTAGCTACCCTTAATTTTCACTCCAAGATCCAGCCACGTGGCCTATTTCTATTGGGTCATGGGGATGTTGACCGCCCGGTCAACTACCCCCCCAGGACCACTTTGCACGGTTCTTAGCGGGTAAGCCCGCTTCTCGGATTTTTAGCGATTAAACCCGGATCCCATTCACCCAAACCCCGGGTCCGACTTCTTCGCGATTCACCCGACACCCTCGCCGGAGCTGCACCCTCGGGATCCGCGCGCTTCCACGCCCTACCCGACCTCATCTTCCCGGACCCTCGCCCATATTTAGCTCGAGCTCCGCCACCTCATTTCTCGATCTTTGGTCACTTGTCTCCACCCCCAGTGAGCTCCAGCGAGTGCGCAAGAGTGGCAGCTTGCGTCCGAGCCTGTCGAAGCGAGGAGAGGGAGCTTGGCCATCGATCCGGCGAGCTACGCCGCCGTCGCTCCGCCATCAGCTGGAGCTTGAGCCTCGGAGGGAGACGCTCCTCGAGGCGACGACCAGGAGCTTCCCCAGCTCCTCCCCAGTCTCTCCGACCACCCAGGTAGTTCCGATAGCTTATCTTTTTCTTTGATTTCCATTTACACCCAAATCGCGCCGCCGCTGTTCATCTTCGATTCCCATCGCTTCTGACCACCATCTGATCATCGGGCATTGCCATAGCCCTCGCCTTCCTCCCGCGCACCTTCTCCACGTTCCCATTCAACCCAGCTCGCACAGGAGCTAGGAGTCGAGCTTCACCATCCTCCCTTCGTCGGAGCTCGTCCGCTGCGACCCACCGACCACCGTCACCTCGCCTAACCGAGTCGAGGCAGTTTGCCCTTGACCCGCGAGTCTTCTGGTTTGCTTTTCAGGTCAAACGACGGCCATATGAGGTCCTTCGTCTTCCAGCCAGGAGGCTCAGCTCCGCCGACCTCGTTCGAGCTCCTCGGAGCTCGGCTGGGTCATCGGAGACCCCCACTCGATGCGGAGGCTCACGCCAGACCTTCTTAGATCCCCAGCGCCCCGCGAGGAGGTCGGAGGTGCTCGCACTGGGCCGGCGAAGTTCGCCGGCCACCTGTTCTTCCATGACCTCGAGACGCCGTTCGATCGCCCCTCCCGCTCCAGTTTCAATCTGAGCCGTCCATCTCCGGAGCAACCATCATCGTCCGATCTGAGGTGGCGACATCTGGAGCGCCCACCGTTAGCCACCATCCGATCCTCCACGTGGCGCGTATCCAGCAGTCCGCTTAATAAAGGGTAATTTACCCTTAGGCCCCGTCTTTTCTTTCATTTCGTTTTAGTCCTGTAAATATTGAATTCAGTTGTTTAGTCTTAGGGTTATTTGCATAGTGGACCCCGTACTTTATTTTATTTGCTTATATACCCCTGTGCGTTGTATGCCACGTGCTTCGTCACGTGTTTGTCTGGTTTATTTGCAATAGAGGCCCCTGTAGTTCTGGATGTTCTTGAATGAATGAAAGTTTTTATCTATTTACATATATACCCCTGTGCGTGATTTATTTCGACATGTGCGTGATATTTGTGGGTATTTTGCAGATAAGCCCTTGGACTTTTGGTACCTGTTATCAATAAGTCCTCGGGACTTATTTTTATTACATTTGGGTCCCTGAGTGCCCCAGGCACGTGCGTGGCGCGTGTTTTGCTGGGAAAATTGCACCAGACCCCCCAGACTCTTGGGTATTTGCACTTTGGTCCCTGTGCACAGTGCCCTTCCTTTATTTTTGAATAAAATAGCAAAACACCTCCAAATCCAACGAAAATTGGACACATGGCTCCTGCCATGGTGTAAAATTTTCGTGGATTTTTGAGGACATTTTTGATTTCATTTGTTATTAAAAAATCAAAAACCTTTAATTTTGTCACTATCTAACTTTAAAACCCCAAAAAAATATTAAAACTCACTTAAAAATTCCACAAAAATTAGCTACTATTTGTTTTGCTTAGTTTGATTTTCTAGCCAATTTTGGCTATTTTTCATTACTGAAAACCACTAAAAATTGAAAAACACTTAAAAACTTATAAAAATTCTTGTAATTAATCCAATAATCCAAAAATAATAAAATTGGTGTCCAAATTTTCCTTATTTTGTGTTCTTTACAGGAAAATTACCTCCCAGCCATTTTGGGGCCCTTAGATATTTTATCTAGGCCTTTTTGGCTCGGCTGGATAGTACCATTCATTTCTGCCACTTTTTGTTTTTTAGAAAATTAAATAAATAACAGAAAATTCTCAAAAATTCACCAAAAACACTAAAAATTATAAAACACATAAAAATATTTTTGTTTGAATTTTTGGTTGATTTTTAGTGCTTTAAATAATTTGTTGAAGTGTGTGTTTACTTGATTTTCTTATTTTCTTTATACATTAAAAAAATCCAAAAAATTATAAAATAAATTAAAAACCACTAAAAATAGTTTCTCCTTTTATTTTATTTTTTTTAATACTTCGTAGGCCGAGAGGCCAACCTGTGCTCCTTGAGTTCGACCCTGGTCACTATACCAGGTTAATCCAATAGCAGGACCGCTATTTTGTGTTTTATCCGTTTTATCTCTATTAGTGGTTCATTTTTCTTGATTGACACATCTGAGTGACCGAGGTCGCAACGACCATTTAGATACCTTTGCCTTAGTCGCTCGGATTTTCGTGTCATCAGCAGACCCTATAAACTTTTTAAATTACCTCTATGACCTTTTGTATAACGTAATTACCCCATCGACCCTAAAAATTACCCCAAGAACCCCCATGGGCATCAAATAGATTACTCGGAGGGTTCATGGGGTAAGAGTTGGCAGGTTTATGGGGTCAAGGGGGGAATTAGGTTGTTTCAAAGGTCGTGGAGGTAATTGACAAAGTTTATAGGGTCTGCCGGGTAAAAATCCCTTAATAATTATAGGTATGTTACCTATGTATTTTATATACTTTTTTGTTTTAATGGTTTATTTATGATTTTATTTTGTTCTAAATATGTATATATATATTATAAATAAGATGTAAAAAATTATAAAAATATAAATTGTAAAAATAATAAAGAATGAATAAATTGAATATTTTATTCATGTATACAATACAATGAGGGTCCAAACCCTAACTTTCATACCTTAACTCCAAAAATTATGAAACCACCTTATTAAATAGCTTATTAAAAGTTATATACAATTAGATGTGATTTTGATATATTTAGAGTTTTTATTTACAAGTTATAGGTCTGTGAAGTTGAGGTTTTGTCTTTTTATTTTGTGTGTAAAACTTACACTGTGTATTATTTTTGTACAAACTCAATTTTATATTTTTATTTACATTATTATTAACAACTTTCATGTACAATTTTACTTTAGTTGATTTATAAATAAAAATAATAAAATGGGTATCAAAAATGAATTATTGATGAATAAATAAATATGACTTTTATTATATTTTTGGCCCTCATCTCCCCCTACTTTATTTCTTATCGACCAACTCAATTCTTGACTTGGTCTCAGGGTTTAAGGTCATAAAATACCTTAGATATTTTGTTCCTTTTCTTTTCTCCTCTTTATTCTATAATTTTGGCATTAAAGATAGTATTATTTACACAATAAATGCAATAAATAATGAATACTATTTAGTACAAATTAATGATATTTACATGCATTAGCTAGGGTTTTTAAGGCCAAAATGATAGAATAAAGGTGATGAAATGGAGATTCATCACCCCCTATACTTGCCTTTTCTAGTCGCTAGCAAACACTTATGTAATAAGTGCATAAAAGAAAAACAAAGAAAAGAAAAAGAAAGAAAGTGGATTGAGTTTAATGCTCAAATTCATCTTCATAAAATTAAATTTTGGTGCTCGAGTCAGACCTTGGAGTGAGAGTGTGTGTGGATACTGGTGAGGAACTAAATTTAAAACACAACAGCCTTTGATAGTCATAGAACTCGGTTCAAACCACCTCAATAGCCAGGTTAGAACCAGTCTACATCATACGCAAACCCTTATGACTATGAAGCTGACTTGTACAGTGTAAGTGATTGTGGCTCTCCCCAACTGAAATGACAAAAGAATTGAGTTCTCTATAATGACAACCCAATGATTCCCCAATCCAACAACTCCTTCCTCGAGGAGTGGGGTATTCCCTTCTAAGTTCAAGTGGCAACCAACTCAAGAGGAGGGGGTGAAGAGAAGAATGGACAATAGCCAGTGTAGATACCTATCATGGGATACATGATCAGTGTAGCCAAGTCATACAACTGCTGGCTCACATGATATGAATTTGAAGCTCAAGTTTGCTTATTGATTGTACAAATATATACCCTCTGACTTGCATTTTATTTTCAATCAGTACTGTCCATTTTTTGGAATTTTTTTGAATACTCCATACAAAAGCATTTACATAAGGAGTTTTTCCTCTTGAGTCAAAAGACTATCCCTCTTTTAAAGTATTATTACAACCCACACTCTCCTATCGTTAGACCTCGTGGCTACTGGACGGGTTAGGGTGCACTTCCCTCCCTAAACGAGGATGAATGTTTCCACTTGTGTACGTCTCAGACCGGCAAATCCAATCCCCTCACCATTCCAACTGAGTTGAGGTAAGTGAAAGGTGAAAGTGTCCAAGTTAGGTCACAACCGACAAGAGTCATGCGTGCGTCTCGAAAAGTTATAGTTAGTCAGTTGAAGTATCTTGAACCCAGCCCTGAGTCTCAAAGAATTAAGTCTGAATAGACCTGAAGTACCTTAAACATAGTTCCCATAAGGTTCCTGTGAAGTTAGGTGCAGTAAGGCCCAACCAGGCTCCAATCTTTGACTTTACTCAGACTAGTTCAATCATCAAGCTCAACCCAAAAAAATACGAATGCTAAGCAAATTATGTACAATGCAAAAAATGTTATGATGCAATTTTCAAAAGATTTTGAAATAAAAGATTTCCATCACAAGATGAGAAATATGTGCACCTATTTACACGTGCGTGCTTCTTTCCATTTATTTACAAGAATTAAGTGTTGAGAATCCACAGGTTAAATATTGGTTATTGTTATAGGTATTTATATACAATTGATAAAGAATTCTTGTATAAATATAATATTTATTTATTTATTTATTGTATATATAAATATTTTTAATGATGCGTATATTCCTCAAACTTATTTGAAAACAAATTTGAAAAATATAGTACAAACTAATTTTTGCAAATATTTAGAAACATTTGAAAGCAATTTTGCAAAGATTTTTCAAACAATATATATATAGATTTTTCAAAATATTTTTGCAACTATTTTCAAAACTATTTGCAAAAAGATTTTCAAAGCATTTTATTTTACTCAAAGAAAGTAATTTCTACAAATCAAAAATGTTTTTACAAAGGTTGAAAAAAATTTACAAAAAGTTTTCCAAAAGGGTCAAAACATTTTTCAAATCATTTTAAAAAATATATTTAACCTGACATAATAATTAGTATATACAAAAATAATTTGAGGAATAATATGCATCATTTGATTTATTTACTTGAATTGTATTTAGTCATACTTATTTAAAATACAAAATTACGAGTTATGACTGAAGTATATACAGAGTATATACGACCCCCTATACTTAGCTTGAGCTATGTTCTCATAGATCGAAGACAAAAAAGAAGATATAACTCGTACTGAGTATAGAAAAAGTCTTAAAGAATAAATGAATGAAGATATAATCAAAGAAATAAATGAATGAGAAGTCGACCATCCCCCTATACTTAGGATCAAATAATCTTAAGTATAGCAGACTGTATACCAGGCAGGGAGGGTCAAGGGTGGGAATGAACAGAGCGTACTCAGACTGTCTCCCCCTATACTTAGGATAAGATATCCCTAAGTATAGACAACAAGAGGGGCCGATGGAGAGGATCAAAGAATGAAAGAACTTGGGATGCACACCCCCTATACTTAGGATAAAGTGCGTCCTAAGTATAGAAGCATTTAAAAAAGGGTGACACCATTTTGGTAGAAAAATAAAATGAAGAGGAAAAGAAGAAAAGACATATGAAGATATAAGAAGAGATCAAAGAGAATGTACACATTACTCCCCCTATACTTAGGGTAAAAAAGCCCAAAGTATTGGCAACAACAAGAGTGATGAAACGTAATGAAGAAAGAACAACATGGTGTGTACCCCCTATACTTAGGACAAGGTACATCCTAAGTATAAACACACAGATATGATGAATGATCTGGGGTACACATGACACATGAGAGAAAGAAGGAATGTAAGACAAAACATGCATATACAACAAGTAAAGATTAGTAGAGTGCATGACGGTATCTGACAATCGAATACCGTACTCTCATCACCATCTCCCTGTGAGGATGGTAATGTAGTCAGAAAGAGAAAAGACACCCTAATAGACAGACAAGCGGGTATCGTCTACAGGGGTTAACAGGTCGAAAATGAAGCCAAAAATCGGTAGTGAAAAACATAACATCGGTTCGAAGAACAGAGTGAAGGATCAAAGCTGACACCGTGAGACACGAAGGAGGAAGAATCAATACAGATTCCTCCATGTCAATCATGGTATCATAAAGATATGAAAAGTGAAGAATAGGAGACTCTCTATGCAGCATGATATCCTGTGGACATAAGGTCGACAAATCAGGGATACACCGAATACCACAATACTAGCTCAGCCCTACAAGGGTCATCAAGGTGAGCAGACTCGAATGAGTCAATGATTTCAGAATAATCAGAGGACTCAATCCCATGCTCCAACAGATTGGAGACACAACCAGAGAGAAGACCGAGTACACAAATCAGACGACTCAACTTCATACTCCATAGGGGAGGAGACACCCAAAAGTGAATCCGAGTGTAAAGCCTCGAACTTGTTCATCTATCGGATCCTAAATCATAAGATTCGTATCGTCAAAAGGAAACCAACATAATTTATTTCCTGTGAATCATACTTCATTTTGAATTGTTATGATTTTCGGAAGAAAGAGAAGTAAGGAGGCTTAAGATGTCATTAACCCGTAATGACCATCCTTAAGACTAATTAAACATGATTAAAGAAACTAATGACGGATTAAAAACTGCTAATGGTCATTAGCGAACACTAATCAATAGTTAGCAAAAGATAAGTATGAGCCCCAAAAGTGAAATCATGACTAGTGAAAGTTAATCACGATTAGCGTTAATAAGTGCCATTAGTGAATCTAGAATCCTTTGAAAAGTTCTAACTTAAGACATAAGTTTTTGATAAGACTTGGACAAAACCGTGGACCGCTAACGACGGTTAAGGTCTAAACCATGGTTTACTAACCATGGTTAGTGGTTTTCTGGAGCCTATAAATACCCCTCCTACCCATTCATTCTCTATGATTTCCACTACCACCAGTACCCCGAGGGCTAGGGTTGAGAGGTTGGGATGAGGAGAGGGAGGCGGGGAAGGAGTGTTAGCGAAGCGTTGCTGGGAGAATGAGGAGAAGGAAGGTACGATCCTCTCCTAGTTGGTTTCGTAAGTAAACTCTAACTTAAGCTAGGTTTTCAATTCATCTTTTCCATCTTAGTTTTCGATTCATTTTCCTTTCTGATTCATTTTCTGTTGTGGTTTGAGGAGAAATATATGTAACACCCTATTTAGGTGCATGCGACTATGCACGCCAGTGAATCCTGTGATTCGTCACATCTTCACTCATCTAAGACATGTGGTGTCTACCGATTCTCCATCGCTTGTAGTTCTGTTATGTTCAATCTGTTTCGTTGTTTCTTTCCTCTCGATGATTTTATAGAGGAAACTCTTTCCGTTATTCTTTTGAAAAATGTCCCTAAATAAGGGGAAACTCTGCTGAATTTTTCCTAGAAACATGTCCCGATATAAGGGGAACTCTATCGAAATTTTCCTAGAAATATATCCCGATATAAGGAAAAACTCTGCCGAAATTTCTTATAAATATCACCCCATATAAGGGGAAGCTCTGCAAAAATTTAAAGAGAGAAATATGTTCCTCGCGTTCTTCTTGTTCTTTGTGTGTTCTTAGTGTTCTTCATTCGTTCTTTGCATTCTTGAAACATTCTTAGTGTTTTGATATGAAAATGAAATTCGATCATTTCAAGAGCCATAAATCATCCTCTCTGAAAAAAAATCACGATAAAGCACTGCATACACGAGAGAGAGCTCGATTATGTAACAAAATCCTTCCTTTTACTGTTGGTTTTTAATATGATATCATTGAAATTCCCGATTTTATGTTCTTCTCTATGAAGAACACTAATTTGGCTATTTTTGAGAAAATATAGAATGTTGCTTTGTAATTTCCACTAAAATAAGGTCTAAGCATCGAATTGATGCAGTGTCTTGGAAAGTTAGGGTTTGGAAGTTAAAATGAGCATAAATATGAGTATAAAAATATATAAATTAATATATATGTGAGGCTATACTGAATGTTTATGATTATGCAAATCGAAAACTTAACAAAAGAATTACATCATGGGAATTGACATGTATTAAGTTGGATCCTAATAAAGATCATGTGTTACGTTAAGAATAACTGGGAGTAGAACTATAGGTCGGGCATACAACCTGTAGGTTTGTCAGAAGGAACCCATATTGGTGTGACCCTACCAAGGTGGTACACAATTGCCTTGTTTTGATAAGTGCATAAGAAATGAATGATTTGCAACGCGTGGTATCGTTTGCCAATATATTTGAGTTGAACGACAGAAGATGTTGTCGTGCCATGAGGAGGCATGGGTGGTTTGATAGCGGCTGGGTTACGATAACATGTTCTTAAAGACACTGGTACATGCGATTAAAGGTTAGCCTGGTGTTTTAAGTTACCGAGTCCTTAAGGACGATGTGCTTCTTTGTTTGCCAGGCTGAGGGTTTGTAACCCTGGATAATAAATGAAGAGGAAAATTGTTAGGGTAGTATTAGAGGATTGGTTGAGGTGACGTTCGTCGGCATAAGCTTACTAGATCAACGTAATCTCCAATTCCGAAGTGACCACAGCTTCGAAGTCCATTAATAGTGGGACTCCTTGGGGCTTATCCCTGACGTGGAATAGAAAGAAATATGACTTAAACTAATGAGAATGAATGAAACTTTTTGTGATAATAAGTTTTGAAAAATTACACATTTGTTTTCTTTTCTCTTCTTTGTTACTTAGGACTCGCTAATTGTTATCCTATGATTTATGGAAAACTCAATGGGTGTCGGCGAGCCATCACAAGGACTTTAATAATCCAGCCAGCTAACATAGTCATCAAGCCAGCGACTCTTTAAGGTAATTAGTAATATTTTTGTGTATCTCTTTTTCCAGCTGATGTACATGCAAATGGTTATAGTGGGACAATGTATCATGTAGACTTTATTTGTGAATGGAAAAGTGTTGAAATACTTCCTTCTGAGTATTTTTAATTGCAATCTATTTCTGAATGTTAGTTCTGATTACTGAATAAATTATTGCTGAGTAACCTGATCTGGATATGGAAGGATCCGATGACCCAGAATTGGGGTCGTGACATATTAATATCAGCGACCGGTTACTCTAGTAATTTATTTAGTAATTGATAACTGTGAGCGATATTCAGAAATTAAGGTTATCTTAAGATCCATTGATCTTAATAAGTGGCTACATCATCATTCATAAGTCATTGTCCCTTATGTGCATCATGCTAAAACGTATAGTATCTAACCTTTGTCCTTGATTCATCCCAAGATCATGGCAGACCAAGACATATCTAGGCAATTAGCGGTTGTGATGACAATGCTGCAAGAGATGGGGCAAAAGCAGCATGCATTAGAGGAGAGGCTCAATGCACAAGCTGAGAGACCTGAGGCATCCAGAGCTGTGGATGCTAGAATTGAAGGTTCTGTCCATCTTTATGAGGAAGAATCTAGTTACCATCCTTCTACTAAGTCTGCTCCTACTCCAGCTGAAGGAGCAATGGAGAGAGCTCTTCTTAGACACCAAAAACTACTAGACAATTACTGAAAGGGAAAGATTCCTCGATTCAAAGGCATAAAGACACCTGTTGAGGCGGAACTATGTCTTGATGATGTTAGTAGGATGTTGAGGATAATACATGCACCAGTAGATACTTGGGTGCACTTCGCTGATTACTCCCTAGCAGACTATGCAAGACGATGGTGGAGAGCCATTTCCAAGAAATTAGTAGATCTCGTTCCATGGGATATCTTTGAAGAGAGGTTCCGAACTCGCTTCTGCCCCTCCCATTGGGAAGAATTGAAGAGGAGGGAGATGGCTTCTATGACCCATGGTTCTAAGAATGTACGAGATTATCGTATTCACTTTACAGAGCTGCTAGGTTACTCCCCAGCTCTAGAAGCTTCACCACAGTAATGTCTTACCAAATTTGTTAGCGGGCTTCAGGGAGATCTTAGAGAAAAGCTTGCAGGTTTTAGATACACCATTATAGATGAAGCCATGAATATCGCCTCTCGTATTGATATGGAAAGGGATGAAAGCCATGAAAGGGATGAATACACCATTATAGCGGGCTTCCACTTTAACAAACGTAAGGTGAATTATAACCACAGAGACATTCATTATCATCCAGTTGGGCCTACTATAAGCTCGACACAGACTTTGGGTAAAGAATTATCAGGAAGAGGATGTTTCTCTAGACCTCCTTATACCCCCGTGACTCAACAACAAGAGCTAGTACTACTATGGTTGGGTCTTCAACTCAAACAGAAACACATGTGTGTTATTACTATCATCAGGAAGGCCACATCAAGAAAGACTGTCTAAAGTTGAGAGGTTCATGGTTTAAACCAATCCCAATTAACAGTGTAACTTCCACCCCGAGCAATGGAACAACACGCGGAGGAAGACATGATAGAGGTCGTGGATCACAAGGAGCATCTCCTACACAACAACCACCACAAAGTGTTGCAGATTCTAGCTTGTATGTTCCTAATGGACAGCTCAATGAAATCACTGAAGAACAAGCCTACAATTCAGGCACGGTCGTACAAGGTACTGTTATTATTCAAGGATTTTCAGTACATGCCTTGTTTGATTCCGATGCTTTACATTCATTTATTGCTCGACGATTAGTACCCACTTTGGGTAAGATACCAATAGAAGTACATCAATCCTATATGATAAAGGGATAAGGAGGACAAGTATTTATAATCTGAGAAATCTTGGATAATTGTATAGTATTGATAGCATGACATCAATTACATGTTTCACTACTACTAATTGAAATGGATGACTTTGATCTCATCTTGGGGATGGACTGGCTAGAAAGGCATCATGCACGTCTTGACTGTTTTCATAAGACAATAACTTTCACCCTCTTAACTCGATAGAGTTCTAGTTCATTGGAAAGACATCCAATGATAATGTCAAATACATCTCTACTCTGAAACCGTAACAGTTGTTAGAGAGAGGGTGCCAAGGCTATTTAGCTTATGTAACCACTACATCATGATTAGATAGAATGAAAGAAGATGTACCTATAATGTGCAAGTTTCCTGATGTATTTCCATATGAACTACCTAGATTACCACCTGAGCGAGAGATTGAATTTGAAATCTCTATCACACCTGATACTCAGCATATCTCTATCCTTCCATATAGGATTGCACCAATTGGGTTACGAGAGTTAAAGGTACAGTTACAAGAACTATTAGATAAAGGATTCATTCGTCCTAGTACTTCATCATGGGGTGCACCTGTCTTGTTTGTAAGGAAGAAAGATGGGTCAATGCGGTTGCGCATTGACTATAGACAGTTAAACAAGAAGACAATAAAGAACAAGTATCCTCTGCCAAGAATAGATGATCTCTTTGACCAGTTGCAGGGTTCAACTGTGTAATTCAAGATTGACTTAAGATTTGGATACCATCAGTTAGAGATTAAAGATGCAGATATCCCCGAGACATCCTTTCAAACTAGATATGGACATTATGAATTTTTAGTTATACCTTTTAGACTAACAAATGCCCCAACAACTTTCATGGATTTTATGAATAGAGTATTTAAGGAGTTCCTAGATCAATTTGTAGTAGTATTTATTGATGACATGCTTATTTACTCTAAGGATAAGTACTAACATGAACACCATCTCCGGCAGACACTTGAAACACTAAGGAAGAACAAACTGTATGCTAAATATATCAAATGTGACTTCTGGTTGTCTAAAGTATCCTTCTTAAGCCATGTTATTTATGGGAAAGGTATATCAGTTGATCCTACAAAAGGTTAGTGCGGTGATGAGTTGTGAACGTCCGAAGAATGTCACAGAAATACGATCTTTTCTGGGTTTAGCTGGGTATTATAGAAGATTTGTGAAAGACTTTTCAAGACTAGCATTGCCAATGACTAGGCTGACTCAGAAGGAAGTCCCATTCATATGGTCTGATGCATGCGAATCTAGTTTTTAGACATTGAAAGGATGCCTAACATCTGCACCTATCCTTACTCTACCCTTTTGGAGTGAAGGGTTTATAGTGTACACTGATGCATCTAACAAAGAACTTGGAGCAGCTCTTATGCAACATAGTAAGGTAGTTGCTTATGCATCATGGCAACTCAGAACACATGAGAGGAACTACCCGACACATGGACTTAAATTAACTGTCGTATTCTCTGCTTTAAAGATATGGAGACACTACCTCTATGGTATTACTTTTGAAATCTTCACTGATGATAAAACTTGAAATATCTGTTTGATCAGAAGGAGCTCAATATGAGACAGAGACGGTGGCTAGAGTTGTTGAAGGACTATGATTGCACCATCTGCTAACACCCTGGTAAGGGGAACATCATAGGAAATGCCCTTAGCAGAAAAACTTATTCACCTAGGTTGATGAGTGTTATCCACTTTTGGGGTTTACTATCAACGTTGAGTGAATGAAAACCATTTGATAGTAGTGCCAATACTATAACTATTCTTCACCGATACAAACTAGAGATCTGGGATAGAATAAAGAAAGGATAGGAGGATGATCCAGTCCTTAAATACCCGAGACAACAACTCGAGAAGAATGAGATAGTGGGATTCCATATACAAGCTGGATTACTATACAACCATCATAGAGTTTGTGTACCAAACACACCCTACTTGAGGAAGGAAATCTTACGTGAGGCACATTGTTCTAGATTATCCATTCATCCAGGAATTACAAAGATGTATATGGATTTTCGTTCAAACTTTTGGTGGCCAGGAATGAATACGGATGTTGTTGAGTTTGTGAATTCATGTTTTACCTGCCAATAGGTAAAGGCTTCACACTAAAAGCCACCAGGATTGTTGCAACCCCTACCTATACCTGAATGGAAATGGGAAAGTATTTCCATGGATTTCGTTACTGGATTACCTTAGACGACTGGTGATAAAGATAGTATCTGGGTTATAATAGATCGTCTGACCAAGGTAGCACACTTTATTCCAATAAAAGTTTATCTTTGACTCTAGACTAGCTTGCTGAGTTATATATTACGCATGTGATTCGTCTCCATGGCATCCCAAAGGATGTAGTTTCCAATCGAGATTCACGATTCACCTCACACTATTGGGAAAACTTAATGAAAGCCTTAGGCACACAACTATGCTTGAGCACATCATATCATCCACAAATAGATGGTCAACCAGAACATACATTTCAGACTTTAGAGGATATGCTACGAGCATGTGCCTTAGAATGGAAAGGATCATGGGTGAAACATTTGCCTCTTGCAGAATTCACCTATAATAGTTACCATACAAGTATTGGCATGGCACTATTTGAAGAACTATATAAACGAAGATGTACTACTCCTTTGTGTTGGCAAGAGGTCGAGATAAAGAACCTTTACGATTCAAATAGACTCCATGAGAAACAGAAAGTTGTAGAGCTTGGTCGAAAAAGACTAATAACTGCTCAGAGTCGCTAGAAAAACTATAGTGATAATAGGTGAAGAGACCTTGCATTTGAAGTAGGTGACTTTATATTCCTAAAAGTATTGCCTATGAAGGGAGTTCATAGGTTTGGTTTGCATGGGAAGTTGACACCCAGGTTCGTGGGTCCCTTTGAAATTATTCAACGGATTGGGAAAGTCGCATATAGACTTGCACTTCCTCCACATCTTTCGGTAATACATGATGTTTTTCATGTATCAAATATGAGAAAGTATATTAAGGATCCTGAGAATAAGATAAGCTACGATGTTCTACATGTTGAGCCAGATTTGACATACCTAGAAATACCTGTGCAAATCCTAGACATGAATATCGAGAAGTTGAGGAATAAAGAGGTACCTCTAGTTAAAGTATTGTGGGGGAATCAAGAGTTTGAAGAAGCCATATGAGAATTTGAGGTATATATAAGAGAGAAATATCCCTATTTGTTTGAAAGATAACACCGTGTATTATGTGTATCTTCATTACAAATGAAATGATGTGCATTCTCTTTAAGCTTGTTATCGTTTCAATCATCTTTAAGGTTGTTATGCCTACACTTTAAGTCTCAAGGACGAGACTTACTTTAAGGTTGTTATAATTATAAAGCCTCGAACTTGTTCATCTATCAGATCCTAAATCATAAGATCCGTCTCATAAAAGGAAACCAACAGAATTTGTTTCGTATGAATCAAACTTCATTTCGAATTATTATGATTTTTGGAAGAAAGAGAAGTAAGGAGGCTTAAGATGTCATTAACCCGTAATGACCATCATTAAGACTAATTAAACATGATTAAACAAACTAATGATGGATTGAAAACCGTTAATGACTATTAGCGAACACTAATCAATAGTTAGCAAAAGATAAGCGAAGTCGCAAAAGTTAAATCGTGATTAGCGAAAGTTAATCACGATTAGCGTTAATTAAATGCCATTAGTGAATCTAGAATCCCCTGGAAAGTTCTAAGTTAAAATCAAAGTTTTGGATAAGACTTGGCCAAAACCATGGGCCGCAAACCACGATTAAGGTCTAAACCATGGTTTACTAACCATGGTTAGTGGTTTTCTGGAGCTTATAACCACCCCCTATCCATTCATTATCTAGGATTTCCACTACCACCGCTACCGCGAGGGAAAGGGTCGAGAGGTTGGGAGGAGGAGTGGGAGGCAGGGAAGGAGCGCTAGCGAAGTGCTGCCGGGAGAACGAGTAGGAGGAAGATGTGATCCTCTCCTAGTTGGCTTCGTAAGTAAACTCTTACTTAAGCTGGGTTTTCGATTCATCTTTTCCAACTTAGTTTTCGATTCATCTTCCTTTCCTATTCATTTTCTGTTGTGGTTCAAGGAGAAATTTGTGTAACACCCTACTTAGGTGCAGACGGCTATGCACGTCAGGAAACCCTATGATTCGTCACACCTTCACTCATCTAAGACGCGTGGTGTCTACCGATTCTCCACTGCTTGTAGTTCTGTTATGATCTTTCTATTTCGTTGTTTCTTTCCTCTCGATGTTTTTATAGAGGAAACTCTTTCCGTTTTTCTTTAGAAAAATGTCCCCATATAAGGGGAAACTCTGCCGAAATTTTCCTATAAATATGTCTCGATATAAGGGGAAACTCTGTAAAATTTTCATAGAAATATGTTTCGATATAAGGGGAAACTCGGCCAAAATTTTCCTATAAATATCATCCCATATAAGGGGAAGCACTACCAAAATTTTAAGAGAGAAATATGTTCGTTGTGTTCTTCTTATTCTTCGTGTATTCTTCGTGTTCTTCGTTCGTTCTTCACATTCTTGGCACATTCTTAGCATTTTGATATGAAAATGAAAATGATCATTTCGGGAGCCATAAATCATCCTTTCTGAAAAAGAATCAGGATAAAGCACTGCATACACAAGAGAGAGCTCGATGAGATAACCAAATCCTTCCTTTTGCTGTTGGGTTTTCATACGATATCATTGAAATTCCTGATTTTATATTCTTCAGTCTGAAGAACTCTAATTTGGCTATTTTTGAGAAAATATAGAAAGTTACTTTGTAATTTCCTCTGAAATAAGGTCTAAGCATCGGATTGGTGCAGTGGCTTAGAAAGTTAGAGTTTGGAAGTTAAAATGAGCATAAATATGAATATATTAATATATGAATTAATATATATGTGAGTCTATACTGAATGTTTATGATTATGAAAATCAAAGACTTAACGAAAGAATTACATCATGGGAATTGATGTGTATTAAGTTGGATCCTGAAAAGGATCGTGTGTTACGTTAATAATGAATGGGAGTAGAGCTACAGGTTGGGCATGCAACCTATAAGTTTGTCGGAAGAAACCCGTATTGGTGTGACCCTACCTAGGTGGTACACGGTTGTCTTGTTTTGATAAGTACACACGAAATGAATGATTTACAATGTGTGGTACCGGGTGCCAATATATTCGGGTTAAACGACAGAAGATGTTGTCGTGCCATGTGGAGGTACGAGTGGTTTGATAGCGGTTGGGTTACGATAACATGTTCTTAAAGTCGCTGGTTTATGTGATTAAAGGTTAGCCTGATGTATTAAGCTATAGAGTCCTCGAGGACGGTGTGCTTCTTTGTTTGCCAGGCTGAGGGTTTGGAACCCTGGATAATAAATAAAAAGGAAAATTGTTAGGGTATTATTGGAGGATTGTTGAGGCGACGTGCGGTTACATAAGCTCACTAGATCAACTCAATCTCCAATCCTGAAGTGTCCACAACTTCGGAGTCCATTAATGGTGAGGTTCCCCGGGACTAATCCCTGACGTGGTATAGAAAGGAATATGACTTAAACCAATGAGAATGAATGAAGCTTTTTGTGATAACAAGTTTTGAAAAATTACACATTTGTTTCTCTTCTTCGTTACTTAGCACTCACTAATTTTTATCCTATGATTTATGGAAAATCCAACAGGTGTTCGTGAGCCATCACAAGGACTTTAATAATCTAGCCAGCTAACATAGTCATCCAGCCAACTACTTTGTAAGGTAGTTAGTAATCTTTTTGTGTAGTTCCTTTCCAGTTGATGTACATGTAAATGGTTTTAGTGGGACAATGTATCATGTGGACTTTATTTGTGAATGGAAAAGTGTTGAAATACTTTCTTCTAAGTATTTTTAATTGCAGTCTGTTTCTGAATGTTAGTTGTGATTGCTGAATAAATTAATGACGAGTAACCAAATCCGGATATGGGTGGATCTGACGGCCCGAAATTGGGGTCGTGACACCGAGTACCAACAAAATGATGTACCCTCCCGTAGATAACCCTCAGGGAGTGATACATACTAGGTAATGAATAATCAGAACAGAGCTCACCCTTGCGAGGGTCGTCAAGGTGAGCAGACTCAAAGGAGTAAGATCCATCAGACAGACCTATAGGATCAGTCTCGATAGGCGACAGATCGGCTACCAACAAAAGAGACCGAAAGATCTAGAAAATGTCACAACCTCTCACAGATAATCCTCGGAGAGTACTGTGAGCTGAGCATGGAATAACCAGCGAAATGGCTCATCCTTGCGAGGACTGTCAAGGAGAGAACAGTCAAAGGAGTCAAGCTAGTCAGGATAACTGGTCTCATGCTCCGATAGCTTGGACACACAATCAGACGATGAGACTGATAACACAAATCAGACGACTCAGTTCCATGCTCCAACAGATTGGCAACACAAGTAGTGAGGGAAACCGGTCGTAAGGAAAATGTTGCATCTCCCGCAGATAGTCCTCGAGGAGTAATGCAAGTTAAGTCAATGAAGATCATTGGATTGATGTCATCAAGTCTCAGGTCCTCAAAAATAGGCAATCAATCATCAATAAGAGGGCATAAGATCATGGGAGTGATAAAAGACAATTAGTTCAGTTGCAATGCGGTCTGTCAAGTCATTCAGGTCAGCTAAGATAGATCCAGATGGATAAACAAATACTCTAAGTGGTAAAGGTGGATGGGAAAGTTAGGAGATGGAGGATGGATCAGTCAAGAAGATGAGTGAATGCATGTGGGTTCCCAGTACCATCGCTTTGCAGCACATATCAAGATGGTACATCAAACCTCTAAATCAAGACAAGCAGAACTGAAGAAAAGATCATACGGTCAGAGCCCATGGAATCATCATCAAATTAGCAAAATAAATCACTGATGAGTACCCATTCATCACTCTTTATTCTTTTATTTTAGCTACAAAACCTATGCAAAACACCATGTATATTTATGTAAATAGAATAAATTACCATCATGCATGCATTGTGTAAATATTGATAATTAGCATGTTTTTGTGCATAAATAAAAGAATAAAGAAATAAAAGAAAAAGAGGGAAATATTTAGAATAAATATTGAGCGACCTAATCCCAAGGGAGGGCTCGGCATGGGCCTGACCGTAAAAGAATCCAAGTAGAGGGAGATAGGGTCAACCACACTTGTATATATACCTATGTATATAAATAAATTTATTTTCCTCAAAATAAGAATAAAATGTGTTTTTGTTAATTTATAAAAAACAAAACAAAAATCAGAAAAATAAAAATAAAAATAATAAAAATCATTTCCCATATTGTACATATACCATGTAAATCTGTATATATACCTATTTATTTAACTTATGTAAATAAATAACAAAAATAAAATAAAAATACCTTTTATTCCAAATTCTATGTTATAAATAAATGAAATTTAAAATTGGAATAATTATATAAAAATAAATAATTAAAAATAAAAATAAAAAAATTACATATATATACCTATATATAATAATAATATAATGTAAATACATTATTTATTTTTCAAAAAAATAAATAAAAATCACTAAAAATTAATTTGAAAATAAATAAATCTTTTTCATGTTTTAACTATTTTGAAATAAAATCATTTACTATTTTTATTTGAATTTCCAAATATTTAATAATTGGCAGCCTGTGATTGGTCCACGGGGGATTGTTGACCCCCGGTCAACTCTCCCCCGCGGACCCCTTCCACGCAGATCCCGGTTTCTACCCGATTTCTCCCATTTTTAACGGATCGATCCGAGTACATCTCACCCAAACCCGGGCCCCGATTATACTAGATCCATCCCTAACCCTCTCCCGGGAGATTGCCTAGGGACCCGTGCTCCGAATCACTCGCCCGACCCTCATCTAGCTGGACCCCTAGCAGTATAAGACCACACATTCCCCGCTATCTTTGGCTCCGCCCTTCTATCCCAGGACCTCCACCTTCCTTCGTAGAGTGACAACTATAGAACGAAGGTGTCGCAGCGAGGAGGAGGTGCCTCCAGCCACTGATCCGGCGAGACCATCGCCGTGCGCCGCCGCGAGGAGCGCCAAGCCTTGGGACCCCGACGACCCCATGAGGTGAAGACCCATAAGCTTCCTTAGCTCACCCCCAGTCGACATCAGCCATCAGGTAGACCCATTAGTCTTTCTTTCATCGTCCATTTCCGATTCTCACATCTCAGCTCTGCCAGCTCCGCCCTAGTGGCCGGAGCTCCACCAGCCCATCCTATCTGTACTGATACCCTCTCTGACTCATCGTCACCCTTCTCTCATGACCTGATCACCTCGCTCCTGGCTACCCGAGCCAGGATCGAGTTGGGATCCCTCCGCCGCCTTCGCCGGAGCCTTCCCCCGCTCACCGTCGTCGCTTCCCTTTCCCTTTTTGCGAATAACCCCTGTCGGAGTGCTCCTTTGAGCGAGAACTTTATTTTGCAAGTAAATAAGAGCAGGTACCCCCCCTTGGTTGCGTTTTCACCCCTTCACCGAAGCTCCTCCAGGTCGCTCTTCCCTTGCCGGAGGATCCGGCCGTTGGAGGCTTCATCGGAGGTGACCACCTGACGTGGAGAGTCATCGCGAGGAAAACCCTCCTTTCCGATTGTTCATCGGCCTGCTGGATCATCTCCGGTGTGCTGGGGAACTTCGCCTGGGAGGTGTTCTTCCTCATCCTTTGCCCGCCGTTGGATTTCCCAGCCGCTCCAGTTTGCATCTCCACCGTCCACGCTCTGCCATGTGAGGCCGTTAGATCATGGTCTGACGGGAACGCTCCACCCACATTCGTCACACGCCTCCACCGTTGGATCGTCTAGGCGGCTGCACCAAGACCGTGCATCAGCATCCAACCACGCCTCGACATCTGGCGCCTCACGTACGCCATCATGCGCCTCGGCTGGGTAATTGCACCCATACCCCTACAGTTTTCAATAGTTATAATTTAGTCTATTAAATAAATTTGCACTCTTGGACATTTTACACATTGGACCTTGATGTTTCTTTTATTTGCCTTTTCGTCCCTGCCTGTGTGAGACACATGCTTTGTCACGTGATTTGTTGGACAAATTGCATGTTTAGGGCTGTAGTTACACTTGTGTTATGAAATGAAATTTTAATTTCTATATTTGCAGTTATACCCCTGTGCGTGGTTTTATTACACATGTGCTGAATATCTGAGCTTTTTGTGCTTTTTACCTTAAAGTTTTAGCATGTGTTACGTTTAAGCCCCTGAAAATACTTTTCTTTGCATCTAGGTCCCTATGAGCTATGTGCCTTATTTTTATTGTATAAAACATCAAATTAAATCCAAATTAGGTGAAATTTGGAAATGTGTCTCCTGCCACTGTGTAAAAAATTCCCTAAATTATGGGACATTTTTAGACTTTTTGATATTTTTAAAATTCAAAAATGGTGATTTTTGGTACTGTCTAAATTGAAAAATCAAAGAAAAAATATTAAAATCCCTATAAAATTCTAAAAAAATTAATGATAGTTATTTTTGATATATTTTAGCTTCTATGCAATTTTGGTGCTTTTTGGATTTATAAAACCCTTAAAAATTGGAAAACCCTAAAAATCTTATAAAAATTCTAACAAATTCTATAAAAATCTAAAAAATACAAACTCTTTTTCTATAGTTTAATTTTTACATATAGTTTTCATAAAAATTACCTCCAGACTTTTATAGATCCATTTATATTTTTAATGGATCTTTCAAGTCTGGCTGTAAAGTGATCCTCCATTTTCTCAGTTCTTGATTTTTAGAAAATCCTATAAAAATTAGAAAATTCTGAAAAATTCATCAAAAACACTTAAAAACATAAAAAAAATAAAAATACTTTTATTAGAATTTTCTATGTATTTTGAGTGTTTAAATAATTTGTTGAATTTGCTTGTTTCCTCTTTTCCTTATAATTAAAAATCAAAAAAAAATTAAAAATATTTAAAATCCACCAAAAAACATTTTCTTCTTTATTTTTCAATTTTTGACTACTTCGTAGGCCGCAAGGCCATCTTGTGCTCCCTGAGTTCGACCCTGGTCGCTATACTAGGTTAATAAAAGTATACCGCTTTTTGTTTTCATTGATTTTATCTCGTTTATTTGGTGGTTCCTTATATATTTTCTTGTTAAGCTGATTACCGTGAGATCTGGGTCACAACAACCCTTGTTCTATTACCTTCACCCGGGTCTTGGTATTTTTCGACTCATCAGACGCCTATTGCCGAGGAGCACGGCTTAGTAGTCATTTTTCGATTTTTGTTTTCTTTTGTTTTTCGCGATTTTCCGTGGCTTTTCTTTCGTCCGCGACTTTCCGTGGCTTTTTGTTTCTCTTTTGTTTTCATTTTATTTTATTTTATTTTATTTTATTTTGTTTTTGTCTGTTTTTTGTGTTTATTTTTATTTCTGCATATATCTTGTTTTATTTTATTTGTCATTTATATAATAACCTGATTTGACACTTGGTTTATGTTTCTTGCAAGGGCCCGAGGACCGAGGCAGCTTCTTCGGAAGCCGAAGCAACCGTGGGAGTCGGAGGTGGCTTCTTTCTCTACGAAGCCACATGAGAGCACGAGGAGGAGGAGCCGAAGTTTGGGAGCCGCGGAATAGCCACGGAGTAGCGTAGCTTAGATTAGGTTTCTTTTCAACAGACCATTATTTTATTGTAATAATATAGGGGCCTGGATAGAGACTTGGTTGAGATCGGGGTCTGTTTTGTCGAGCACCGGTGTGCTCGGGGGACCTCACCGTGATTTTCGTCGGTTTTCCGAGTTTTGATCGTTTATTTACTGCCTTTTGATTTATGCGGTTTTCAACCCTAGCTTAGGAGTTTTCATTGATTGTGACATAATAATTAGGGTCCACACACCTATTTACCTGCTTGTGCCTATTAGACCGTAACTGGACCTAAATAAAATTAATAAGAAAAGGCTATTTTTTCACTTGAGGGGTCCCGAGCCATTAGAGGTCGTATACATCGCTGGCAGGACCCGTTGTGGCGGGCACCGATCGGCATCCGAGACCGGACACCGACCGCTCCTGTTGACCACTTAGTCATCTGTTCTTTCGTGTAGAACTGCTTTGCTTATGGCCGGTTTTTCGCATGCATCATATAGGTAGTTTATATTCAGTCTTTTATTTATGCGCGGATCACCCTGCATGTAGACTGTTGGAGTCAGGTACGCATTTCTTACTCTGCATGCATCATTGATTCCCACGCATCGGCTTTTTCGTCTTCTCCCCCTGTTTTTGGACTTAAAATAATCAGGAGAATCGAAAAATTCGTTAGGCGTTGTTTGAGTTGAAAAATATCTAAAAAAACAAAAACCATAAAATTTGGGACTGCTAAACAAACTCGACCCTAAAAGACACCTCACCTGAAAAATCTGTCTTGGGGAGAGCAACCCCCTCATTGTATGGTTTGTATGCACGAGAGAGTGACCCGCACACTAGGCTAGAGCCACATCCGAGCCCCGATCAGACTACCAGCCTTTTATACGGGACAGTCTGGTTGGCGGATTGGATTCCTACCAGGTCACATAACCACTCTGCTATCCTGACATTATCACCTAATAAAAGATAATTGACCGAGCTCTTACGGTCTTCAGCTCAGCGTAGAGTAGGTGAACCCGGGGTTTGTTTGCTTATCCTGTTTATTTCCCAGATCTCATCTGCCGACTCGCCAGATCAAGATGATGGGCAGGAGGTCTTTTAGGTAGCCTCTAGCTGCACCGCTTTTTAGCACTCCAGCCCACTCATCTAGGTTGGTTCGTGAGAGCCGAGACCTGCTCTTCGAACCCGAGTTCGATTCCACCATGTTCCCTCTTGAGAACCCTTCTATTGTTCCTGAGTTACCAGTGCCAGATGCGAGACAACAGACTGATATTTTGGCACCTGAGTTTGGGTCTTTTGCCTTTGTAGAGACCATGGCCAGCAGTGAGGATCGCACCGAGGGTCAGAGAGCAGAGACGACCACGTACGTACTGGACCAGGGTGCGATCAACACCACCATGTTAGCTTCCCTCGAGACCATGCAGAGACAGATACGAGATCAGGGGGCATTCATGGTAGAGATGAGGAGAGAGATGGATCAGATGAGAGCTGACCGCGCGCAACACAGGACCGGAGACGGACCACGGAGACCCGATGATCCGGCAGTAGCCACAGCAGCAGCAACAGGAGGAGAGCCGAGGCCGATGCGGGAGTTGCACAACCCCGGATCGACACTGACACATTGGTGGTTGGTACTTCCAGCGATCGTGGGGGACTTCAAGTTCCCCCCGAACACACTTCAGCTCCTACCCCGTTTTCACGGGCTCGCCACTGAGGAGCCCCATCTACATCTCCAGGAGTTCGAGATGATCTGCAGCACCGTCCATGATCATCAAGTGGAGGAGGACACCATCCGGATGATAGCTTTCCCTTTCTCCCTCGCAGACAGAGCAGCCAACTGGCTGAAGCACTTAGTGAGATTTGTGTACACCTGGGAGAAGCTCCGCACCGAGTACTGGAACAAGTACTATCCACTCGGGCGGACCAATGCAGCTAGAGCCCTGATCAGCAACTTCTCCATGCTCCCCAACGAGCAGTTTCACGAGGCATGGGAGAGGTTCAGAGAGCTGACTGACAGATGCCCGCACCATGATATTACGAAGCCGAACCTGGTTCAGAGCTTCTTCTATGGGTTGACACCAGGGCCTGGTGAATGTTTCGTGTGGCGGTTCCTACTTCCCCAAGGATGAGGATCAGGTCTGGGACATCTACGAGGAGATGGCCGAGAACTATACAGTGATGTCCCAGACCCGACTCTACACTCAGGGACGCACCCAGCCCCAGTCCGTGCAGTTTCAGAGGATAGCACGGGTCGATGCCGGTCCTTCTACTTCATCCGCAGCAGCCGCACAGTCCGAGTCTACAGCTGCAGACATGGGGATCATCAGCGAGAAGCTGGACCGGATCGAGCTGATAGAGAAGAAGCAGTGCCAGGGCATATCTTAGATGGATCAGATGGCACAGATGCTGAGTGACCTGAGGACACAGCTCATGTGTCTCCAGGAGGCACAAACGGCTTCTCAGCCCCGTCTTCAGGCACGAGGAGATCCAAGCAGCAGTGGTAGCTCATCCCAATGCTCCAGTCAACCTAGACAGGTTCACCTTGTACAGGCGGAGCCGTACCAACAGTCACATCCGTACTACCAGTCACCACCAACCCCAGACACTCATATGGTGGTTTACCAGCCGGATCAGCCCCAGGCAGTACTCCCGCCACCCTCCTACGAGCTGGAGTCATTGATGGATGTCAATGGGATTTGGTACGACCAACCCCAGCCCGGTATCCGATGAGACCATCCCAGATTTCGTTGGTCAGCTGGAGGTGCCGGTTCCTAGCAGCAGCCTTTAGTTCAGGGTGGTCAGTACGACCATCAGTGAGAGCAGCACTAGCAGCCCCCAGTCCCCCAGCAGCAGTCATCCCGGCCACAACACCAGTATGGTCCTCGTCCCTATCAGCAGGGACAATCTTGGAGGCGAGAGCAGCCTCAGCAGTATCATCCCCAGCAGTACCCCTCTCACCCGCACCAGCCACAGCAGCAGCCTCACTACCAGCGAGGCCACCTGTCAGGTTCTCATGGGCCAACCTATGTGAACCCCGCCTTAGACGATCTAGCCCGCCTCATGACTGAGCAACAGGCTACCTTCAGACGGGAGATGGATGAGTTCCGCCAGGAGATGCGGGAGATAGTGAGAGGTAAGGCCGCTATCCCTTCCCAGAGTGATCCGAACCCAAACAATCTGAAGAGGAAGTCTGAGTAGGTAGATTTAACATAGCTTGCCACTCCTAGTGATTCATTTGGTGATATGTCTGCATATCTGTTTGATACTGTTTTTGTAACACTTAGGAGCGGTAGGATGCCAGCAGGCGGTGCCTCGTCTGAGCGACGATCCCATGCCACTTCCAGAACGCCAGGCGAGGAGGAGCGCGATACTGATGCCGTGAGAGATGATGATGGTGGTGCTGATGCCACCATGGATGTAGATCCAGCCGACGGTGCTGAGGTTGTCGCATCACCAGTTGGAGGAGGTGGTACTGATGCCACCACAATTGCTGAGCCAGAGCACGATACTGATGCCGCGAGTCGACATGCCGATGGTGGTACTGAGGCCACCATACCTAGTTCTGCTAGTCCTGTAGTCTTTCCGTCTGTACATGTATCTCAGGACTTTTCTGAAAATAAACGAAAGGGTTTATTTTATTCTGATCCATCTGTGGTGCTTCATGATGTATGTGTGGATTCTACCGTACTTGAGCAGCCTAGACCCTCTCCTAGTCCTTCATCTGAGAAGGACCCTATAGTCCCCTTTCCTAGAGCACTCCATTTGGGTAAGGGGCAGAAAAAAGAAACTCCCAAAAGAACCATCAGGTAGAGTTCAGCCAACAGATGATCGATAGATTCCATATTCAGCTGACTCTCCAGGAGGCCTTGGAGCACATCCCTCTACTCCAGAGATCACTCAGAGCAGGACCACAGTCAAGAGGAAGAGGAGGAACCATCAGTCTGAGATCCATGTGCTTACTCGAGCCACTTGTTTTGCAATTCAGAACCGTCTACTGGCCAAGAGGCCAGATTCAGGAGCCCCGTATGTCAGATACCACATCCATGAGCAGAGGTTCGACCACACTCTATTAGACAGCGGTTCTTCAATCAACCTACTTCCGACAGCCCTTCTCGACCGCTTCGAGTTGGGCACTCTACGATAGAGCAGGACAGTCCTTTAGTTTGCTGATCGATCTGTCAAGAGGCCGAAGGGGTTGCTGAAGGACGTTGTCGTCACAATTCAGGGCCTGAATGTCCTCGTGGACTTCGTTGTGTTGGACATGGAGATCCTTGAGTCTGTGACCGATACCCCGATCATTCTAGGAGAGTGTACAAATAGAGACGGTCCAGGATATCATAGCCTGAGATTCAGCTTGCTCTGAGCTGACTTCCGATTCAGAGCAGATGGCAGAGGTATGGCGAGACATCCACCAGGACTGCGATTTTGTGATTACAGATGACGAGGCCGTTTGGGCAGATCCAGTCGCACAGGCCATCCTCTCACCTTCAGAGTTCGCTGATGCAGAGTTGCCAACAGAGGAGAGCTTGGAGAGCGTATTCCTAGTCCAGGATATCTTTCAAGCAGCAGAGCTGGTTCCCGACCGTGAGACAGAGTTTGTTTGTGAGTCTGATACATATCCCTTGGAGTCAGATATTGATTGGGCAGAGTTCGATGATTTGATACAGTGTCTGACTTTCACTGAGCCTGCATCTAGGGAGGAGGTTGATGCCATGCAGAGCAGAGACAATCTAGTAGAGTAGCCTTCTCCAGATACTGATTGTGAGCAAGAGTTTCCGTTCTCCCATGCAGATTTGGCATCATTCACTCAGACTTTTCAGAGGCCAGATCCGCCAGCACCTACTTGTCCAGAGCTAAAGCTGCTACCAGCGTCGCTGAAGTATAGGTTCCTTGCGGGTGAGCATGAGATGTACCCATTCATTATCTCCACTGATTTGACTGGAGAGCAGGAATCCCGTCTGATGGAGGTTCTTGAAAAGAACTACAAGGCGATAGGATGGAGTGTAGTCGATCTCCAGGGGATAAGTCCAGCCCTGTGCTCCCACCATATCTATCTCGAGGAGGAGGCAAAGCCGTCGCGTGAGTTCCAGCGACGGCTGAACCCGAATCTTCGAGAGGTTGTCATGAAGGAGATCTCGAAATGGTGGAGCGTCGATTTTATCTACCCCATCTCCGACTCCAAGTGGGTCAGTCCGTTGCATGTGGTGCCTAAGAAGACGGGCATCACTACAGTTGTCAGCGAGTCTGGAGAGGAGATCGCTACCCGGGTACCCACTTCTTGGCGGGTCTACGTAGATTACAGACGACTCAACCAGGCCACCAAGAAGGATCATTTCCCCCTTCCCTTTATTGATCAGATCATTGAGAGAGTGGCTGGGAAGAGCCATTACTATTTTCTAGATGGGTACTCCAGCTATAATCAGGTGGCCATCGCCCTCGAGGACCAAGACAAGACCACCTTCACATGTCCCTTCGGGACATATGCTTTCAGACGCATGCCATTTTGGTTGTGCAACGCTCTGACGACATTTCAGAGATGCATGTTGTCTATCTTTTCGGACATGGTGGGGGAGTTCTTGGAGGTCTTCATGGATGATTTCTCAGTCTACGGTGATGGATTCGACTCCTATCTTGACTGCCTAGACCGAGTCCTTCAGTGATGCATTGAGGTTCACCTTGTGTTGTCTTGGGAGAAGAGTCACTTCATGGTGACTCAAGGGATGGTGCTTGGCCATATCATCTGCAACAGGGGCATGGAGGTTGATCCATCCAAGGTGGATATCATTAGGAAACTCAATCCACCGTCCAACTTGCGGCAGTTACGGTCTTTTCTGGGGCACGTCGGTTTCTACCGACGGTTCATTCATGATTTCAGTAGGATTGCCCGACCGTTGACTGATCTACTGATGAAAGACACCGAGTTCCTTATCGATGACAAGTGTATATCGTCATTTGAGACTCTCAAGAGATGTGTTGTAGAGGCTACTGTTCTCCAGCCACCCGATTGGTCTATCCATTCGAGATCATGACGGACGCCTCCGATTTTGCCGTAGGGGCCGTGCTCGGACAGAGGAGGGATGGAGTCTCATTTGCCATTCACTATGCTAGCCGTACATTGGATGCCGCACAGCAGAATTATACTGTCATTGAGAAGGAGATGCTAGCTGTAGTTTTCACCCTAGATAAGTTCAGATCTTACATCATTGGATCTAGAGTGACCATCTATACTGATCATACCATCATTAGGTACCTTATGGCAAAGAAGGATGCCAAAGCCAAATTGACCAGATGGATGCTTCTACTCTAGGAGTTTGACATAGAGATTAAGGATAAGCCCGGAGTCAAGAATGTGGTGGCAGATCATCTCTCCCGATGGGATCTTGAGGATTCTGAGCAGACTGAGCCTATTTGCGAGACCTTCCCAGATGAGTCGATCCTTGCTATCGCCTCTCTCCTGTGGTACGTCAGTATTGTGAACTTTCTTGTTGCCAAGAAAGCTCCACAAGATTGGCCCAGACCTTCCTCGCAAAGGCCAAGTTCTACCAGTAGGAGGATCCCATCCTTTACCATGAAGGAGGGGATAGCGTCTGGCGTAGGTGCATTCCTCAGGAGGAGCACCATAGCGTCCTCACTTACTGCCACAAGCTTGAGGGAGGAGGACATCACTCTGGGAGGAGAACGACACAGAAAGTGCTCCAATCCGGCCTATGGTGGCCTACCCTCTTCAAGGACTCTGATGAGTTCGTGAAGAGGTGTACTGACTGTTAGAGGATGGGCACTTGTGGACAACGTGATATGATGCCGATGCAGCCCATTCACTTCTATGAGGTTTTTGACGCATGGGGCATCGATTTCATGGGTCTATTCCCTATGAGTCAGGGATTTGAGTACATTCTGTTGGCTGTTGATTATGTGAGTCATTGGGTTGAGGCCATCCCCGCCCGAACCGTAGATGCTAGGACTATTTGCCAATTTTTGAGGAAGCATATCATTTAACGGTTCGGGGTACTGATAACTGCGGAAATTCAGCGAGGGTCACCATAATAAATGTATCAAGTGTCGTTGAGGCGACCGCTCGCCAAACATTGGGTTGATCAGCAATTAACCCACAACCAAAGAATAAAACAATCAAGCTCAAAAAGAAATGTGAATGAATCTTTATTACTCTACCATAAAATGTACAGCGACAAGCATGTAGAGGTCGAACCACAGAGAGCAATACAAAATCCAATAGCCTGCATGTATCTCAGAGTCATCCTTGTGTGAAGTGGGTTTTTTAATTTTATATTTATACTTTTTTTATTTTTATTTTATTATTTTTTTGTATTTTATTTTTTTGGTTTTAATAATATAATTAGGTAATATATATCTATAATATAAAGATATAAATATATGTATACCCATAAAGGGTTAGTATATAGCTTGTAATACATACAATATATATAGGTATATATAAGTATAATAATAATTTTTTTATTTTAGGGTTAATAACTAGATATATAATTACAAATAAGTAGTTAGATATATATATATATATGTATATATATATTAGGGAATACATGTATATATATAAAGGGGTACTATAATATTTATAAAAATATACAAAAATAGTCAAAAATTCAGAATTAAAACATTTTTGGTATTTTCATGATTTTTTACTATTTTTGTGTTTTTTGGGCATTTTTCAAAATAGTTTTAGTATTTTTAAATAGCAAAATAAGGGAAAACATGGAAATAGGGACTTGCTGTGAGAAAAATAGGATTTAAAAATAGCAATCAACCACAAAATTTTTCCTCCCTAATTTTCAAATAAAGATAACAGAATATAGAAGAAGGAGGAACTGAGTTTACATTTTTATGATTTTTCTTCAATTTTTTATATTTTTTTGAATTTTTGGGTATTTTTGAATTTTTAAGGTTTTCCTTTTGAGATTTTTAGGGATTTTTGGACTGACACTGAAATAGGTCAAAACACACCATAACTATTTTTTTTGGGATTTTTCGAGGGGTTTTAATATTTTTTTGGTATTTTATAAGCTAGACAGTAAATAAAATGCATGTTTTTGATTTTTAATAAATGCAAAAATGCAACAAAATTAAATACTAAAAATATAGCATGCAAGAGTACACTAACAGGAGCTTATGTCTATTTTTGCAAAATTTTTCAAAGAAATATGAAGCACAAAATAAATAGACAAAGCATTCCAAAAACAAATGGCCTGGTAGGGGTATTTTTGCAATTAAAATATCTCTCAGGGGAATACATGCAAAAATTACAATAAAAATGAACGTTAACTTTTATTTTCAGGACCATTTTACAATTACAAGAACCCGACAGGGTTTAAATGCAAATATCACGCGCCTCACGTGGGTGCTGCACGTGAGGCGCGGAGGGACTAAAACGCAAATATAAAAACCTTAAGGGTCCTTCTGCAATTTATACAATTTATTTACAACTTAACCTTTTATTTTTAGTATTAAACTATAAATACAAAAAGCGAGGGGGGGGGGCTAGATGAGAAATTTACCCCCAAAGGCGTGACATCCAACGGCGCTGGGTGCGCCACTTATCCACGCGTCGAGCATCCGACGGTGGATATCGGTTCGTCGATGAAGGGCCTGGGTTAGATGATCTTGGCTAATCTGACGGTGCACGCGTGTCTTCATCAGACGGTTGTCCTTCAATCTGGGCCTCACCTCCCGATCCAACGGTGCTGAAGTCTCCTGGAAGAACAGGGAAGGGGCTCGCGCCTGGCGAGCTTCGATCGAGGAACATGGGCTCCTCCAGGGTTCTCCCGCAGATCTGAAGTGCTCTGGACGTAGCTGGGAGGCTTCCGCGTCGTTTGATGGTGTCCTCATGGCTCCTAGAGGTCCGAGACGTCCGGTCGAGGTCGATGAAGCAGATGACCTCCAGGAACCTCTTCCTGGTTCGATGCGAGCCTAGATGGGCTCCATTCCTCGTGATACCTGCATAGGAAGAACTGGGGGTGAGAGAGCTACCTCCTCGACCCAGGGTTTCGAAGCTGCGAAGCAAAATGGAGTGGGGCGGAGGGGCTCCGGTGAACGACGGAGGTGGATCCCTGATTCGCCAAGACCGGGGGCCCTGGGTTGGTCAAAGGTGATGGAACGATGGAGAAAGCGATGGGGATCGAGATGGGGTACTCGGGGCGGTCGGAAACAGTCGGGTCTACGGTGAAAAAGTCGCCGGAACTTCGAATTTGGATTTTTACGCTAAGGGAATTAACTAAAGACTAATCTAACTACTGGAATTAAAAACTAACATTAAAAACTAACTAAAAAGGCATAAAAAGACAACTCTTATACCTGGGGGCCTCCAGGGAGCAGGGCGGACACCGGAGCTCCGCTGCGACAAAATCTTCCTCCCTCCTGCCGATTCGAGACGCCAGCACACTCCCCCTGTCACGAGGAATGTCCCATGAATGGAATCAAGGCTTAAGGTTGGATTAAAAGTGGCCAAATTCGAGGAAGAAGGCGGAGCTACTTATTTATAAACATTGGCAAGGTGCCTTATTGACCGGCGATTATTTCTTAATCCAATGAGTATCTAATTGATCTAAGATTTTGGCGGGCATCATGGATGATCAGAGGGCAATTCTTGTGAAGGAAGCGAGCTTGAACGATGGAAGGGATGGCCGCAAAAATTGGAGGGAAATCGGGGAGTTGACAGTTCAGAGGTGCAGGGCTTGGATGGGACAGTTGACCAGGGGGTCAACGAAGGCCGGCTCCCCATTGGTCCACGTCGGCCGCTAGACGCCAAAATAGGAGATCTGATTAGAAATTGATTTATTTGACACAGCAAACGATTTTATTATTTTTTTCTTATAAAATAAAAAAATGTGTATTATTTCATCTAGTATTTATTTATGATTTTTATTGAATTTTTCGAAGTGTTTTATTATGGTTTTAATTTAATAATGTGTATATGTATGTATTTACATGTATTTTTGTGTATCTTATTTTTAATTTATTTATTTTCTTTTATTATTTTATTGACTTATTTTATAAATTTATAATTTGTTTTTGTGAGTATAAAGGTATTTTTATTTAATTTTTATGAGTTTTATTTACATTTTTAAATAAATATGTGTATGTATATGTAGGTATACTTATATGTGTTTTATCTATGTATTTTGTATACTTAATTTATTTAATGTATTTTCTTGATTTTTATTTTGGTTTACATTTTTAATGAGTTGTGTATAATGTATACATTATTATAAAAATATAAAAGAATAAAAGAACCAAGGAATAAAATCCTTTTTATTTATATAAAGATATATAGTATAGGTATTTTGTCTATGAATTTTGTAGACTTATTTTATTTTTGAAATTATTTTTGGTTTTCCTTTACTTTTAATGTGTGTATGCATTATATACATCATTTACAAAATTCTAAAAATATGAATTTATAAAAATAATGAACATTGAATAAAAAAGAATATTTTAATCAAGACTATATACAAGAAGGGCCAAAAACCTAACTTCTGCATATGGACTCCAAAAATTATGAAACCAATTTTATTAAATAGTTCTTGGATTGCTATATACAATTAAAGGTGAGTTTGAGTGATTTGGAGTTTTTATTTGCAAGATATGGGTCGGTGAAGTTGATATTTTGGCTTTTTATTCTGTGTATAAAATGTACACTGAGTATTATTTTTATACAAACTCAATTTTGTATTTTTATTCACATTATTATTTACAACTTTCATGTACAAAGTTTCTTTATTTGATGAGTAAATAATTATGTATAAAATAGGTGTCAAAAATGCATAAATAGATGCATGAATAAACGAGGTATTTATTGTACACTGGCTCTTATCTCCCCCTACTTTATTCCTTGTCGACCAATGCCATGCTGGCCTTGGTCTCGAGGTTTGGGTTATAAAATATTTGCAATATTTTATTCCTTTTTCTTTTCTCCTCTTTATTCTATAATTTTGGCATTAAGATCCTTATTTAATGTGTAATTAATACAATGAATCATGAATGCTATTATATACAATTTGATGCTATTTACATGCATTTGCTGGGGTTTTTGAGGCCAAAATGATAGAATAAAGGTGATGAAATGGAGATTCATCACCCCCTATACTTGCCTTTGCTAGTCCCTAGCAAACACTTATGCAATAAGTACAAAAAGAATAAAGAAAAGAAAAAGGAGAATGAAAGAAAGATAGAGTGAATAGGGGTGCTTTCAGTGCAATGCATGTCTTTACAAAATCTGAATTTGGAGCTCCTATCAGACCTTGGGTGTAGATGTGTGTGGGACCTAGTCGGGAACCGGCTCTAAAATACAACAGCCTTTGATAGTCACAGAGCTTGGTTCAACCCACCTCAATAGTCTGGTCAGAACCAGTCTACATCATACGCAAACCCTTATAACTATGAAGCTGACTTGTACGGTGTAAGTGATAGTGGCTCTCCCCAACTGAAATGATAAAAGAACTGACTTCTCCAGAATGACAACCCAATGGTTCCCCAATCCAATAGCTCTTTCCTCGAGGAGCAGGGTATTCCCTTCTAAGTTCAAGTGGCAACCAGCTCAAGAGGAGGGGGTGAAGAGAAGAATGGACGGTAGCCAGTGTAGCTACCTATCCCGGGATGCAAGACCAGTGTAGTCAAGTCATCCAGCTGCAGGCTCACATATTTGACTTTGGAGCTGAAGCTTGGTTATTGGCTTTACAACATATGTACATACTTTGCAGGCATTTTATTTTTGTACAGGCCTGACCATTGTTTTTTTCAACATACTATTCACAGCAGCATTTACATAAGCAGTTTTTCCTCTTGAGCCAGTAGACTATCCCTCTTTTGAAGCTTTATCGCAACCCACGATCTCCTGTCTTTAGACCTCATGGTTATTGGACCAGGTTGGGGTGCACTTCCCTCCCTAGACGAGGACGGATGTTTCCACCCGTGTGCGTCTCAGACTGGCAAATCCAACCCCCTCACCACTCCAACTGAGTTGAGCCAAGTGAAAGGTGCAAGTGTCCAAGTTAGGTCACGGTAGGCAAGAGTCGTACGTGTGTCTCGAAAAGTTCTATTTAGTCCACTGAGGTGACTTGAACCCAGCCCTGATTTCTCAAAGAATTAAGTCTGCATAGACCTGAAGTACCTTAAACCTAGTTCCCGTAAGGTTCCAGTGCAGTTAGGTGCGGTAAGGTCTAACCAAGCTCCAATTTGAGACTTTATTGGACTGATTCAATCATCAAGCTCACTCAAAAAGGATATGAATGGTATGCTTATGCTATGCACAATGAATGATGCAATTTTTCACAAAGAATTTAAAAGAATCAAAGAATCTTTTTACACAAAGAAATTTTTGCAAATAAAAACTTGATACATACAAAAAGGTGCATACAATTATTTATACGGGCGTGCCGCTTTATTTACGAAAGGTATGAATTTGTAAAGACTTTACAGGTTTGAATGAAGTAGTTTATTTAGAATTGTACAGAAAGAATTGTATGTGTCTTATTTATGATTTACAAGTATTTATACTGGTGTCCTTATTTCTAAGATTTAGTTTTTGAAAATAATTTTGCAAACTATAGTACACGATAATTTTTGCAATCATTTACACACATTTGAAAACTATTTTTGCGACGATTTTTCACACTATATATATATAATTTTCACAATAGTTTTGACAAGCATTTTTCAAACTATTTGCACATAGGTTTTCCAAATCCTTTCTTTCACACAAAGAAAAATTTTGCAATCAAAACAATTTTCACACAGTTTGAAATCATTTCAAATCAGATTTTTCAAAACTGGTCACGCTATTTTTCAGATCATACTGTATAGGTATCTAATTTATTAATCAGTATGTACAAAAGAAGAGAAACTGTATTTGATGTACAATGTGGTTTTGGTTCTTATAGGCTATATTTGGGCTTATTCTTTATTTACAAATGAGAGACTTTTGTGCAGACTCCTCAGACTTATCCAAGAATCATTTTCACAAGGGTTTTGAGAACTATAGTCCAAAATAATTTTGCAACATGTACACGCATTTGAAAATGATTTTTGCAAAGGTTTTACACACATAGATAGGTTTTTCAGAATAATTTGACAATCAGTTTTCACAATCAGTTGCACAGTAGTTTTCACATTTTTCTTTCACTCAAAGAAAATAAATTTTACACACAAAACTAATTTTTCAAAGGTTGAATACTTGTACACACTATTTTTCAAACTATTTTCACAAGATTTTTCAAAGAATGTTTGTAGAAAATGCTTTCCCTGACATAACAATCAGTGACTTAATAATCAGTACAATTACAAAGAGTCTGAGGAACTCACAATCATCTTTCATTATTATAGAGCTACTTTTTATACTCTGTTTTATGTTGAGGTGATATTTTTATTTTTCAGTATGAGTTATGGCTTTTAGTATGTACATGGTATATACGACCCCCCTATACTTAGCTTGAGCTATGTCCTCATAGATCGAAGAGAAAAGCAGAGACATAACTCGTACTGAGTATAGACAAGTGTAAAGAATATATATATATATATGATTGAAATGAATGAATGAGAAGTTGACCGTCCCCCCTATACGTAGGATCAAGTAATCCTAAGTAAAGAGACTGTACAAAAAGCAGGGAGGGTCAAGGGTGGGAATACACAGATCGTACTCAGATTGTCTCCCCCTATACTTAGGGTGAGATACTCCTAAGTATAGACAAGAAGAGGATACAATGGAGAGGATCGGAATGAAATGAAAAACTCGGGATGCACATCCCCCCTATACTTAGGACCAAGTACGTCCCAAGTATAGAAAACTGTCTATAAGGGTGGCACCTTTTAGATACAAAGAGAAAATAGAAAAGGAAAAGAAGAAAAGAAGAAAAGCAAAGAAAATCAGATAAACAGTTGTTGGATTGCATAGTCCAAATCTTTCGATGCTGCAGGTGCTGAGGAGATGTCATCATGGTGCATGAGCTGAACGGAGTTAACAACGGCCAGGAATGTGTCTGGTTCGAGGTACGGCTTCAGGAGTTGACCGTTGACGACGAATGGCTGTGCGTCAGGAGACAGTTCTGATATAGCAATGCTTCCATTGTCACACACTTCACAAACTCGAAAGGGCCATGTCCACTTACTCTTTAATTTGCCTGGAAATATCCGCAACTTTGCATCAAATAACCACACTTTCTGTCCAACGTCAAAGGTCTTTCGTCTGACGTGCCGGTCATGCCAGCGTTTCACCTTCTCCTTGTACATCAAAGTGTTATCATATGCATAGTCTCGGAATTCCAAGAGCTTGTTCAGATCGTCTTTCCTTTTCTGACCACATTTGCGTGAGTCCAAATTACAACTGTTGATTGCCCATAAAGACTTGTGAATTAATTCCACGGGAAGATGGCACGGTTTTCCATATACAAGACGATAGGGCGACATGCCCAAGGGAGACTTGTAGGCGGTTCGGTATGCCCATAGGACTGAGTCCAAGAGTTGAGACCAGTCTTTCCTGTTTGGCCTAACAAGTTTCTGCAATATAGTATTGATTTCTCTGTTTGATAACTCCGCCATGCCATTGGTCTGCGGATGATAAGGAGATGCGACACGATGGTCGATGCCGTACTCCTTCGTTAACTTCTTGACCTCTTTGTTGATGAAGTGGCTACCCCCGTCTGATATGAGAATCTTCGGTATCCCAAACCGCGAAATGATGTTCTTTTTCAGAAACTGGCAAACTGTTTTGCTGTCGGCGGCTCGGGCGGGGATCGCTTCAACCCAACGACTCACGTAATCGACGGCAAGAAGGATGTACTCAAAACCTTGACTGTTAGGGAAAGGTCCCATGAAGTCAATGCCCCATGCATCGAAAACGTCTGCTATCTGAATGATTTCAGAGGCATTGAATCTTTAGCAGTTAGTGTTCCTTTCAGTCTCTGACAGTCAATGCATCTTTTGACAAACTCAGCTGCATCCTTAAATAAAGTGGGCCACCAAAAGCCACACTGAAGTACTTTGGCTGCCGTCCGATCTCCAGAGTGGTGTCCACCAGATTCGAGCGAGTGACAATGCTCGAGGACACTAGACTGTTCTGTCTGAGGGATGCACCTGTGCCAAATACAATCTGCTCCTTCTCTGAATAAAAGAGGATCTTCCCATTGGTAGAAGCGGATGGTTGACATGAATTTATTCTTTTGGTTCTTCATCCAATCCGAAGGTATTACCCCAGAGGCGAGGGAATTGACTATATCAGCTTACCAAGGAAGAGAATCCACAGCTAAGATGGCTTCGTCAGGGAAGGTTTCTGTGATAGGTGCATTGCTCAGAGGAGGCTCATGCTGCTCTATTCTGGAGAGATGATCTGCTACCACATTCTGAACTCCAGGCTTGTCCTTGATTTCCAGATCGAATTCCTGGAGGAGAAGGATCCAACGAATCAGTCTTGGCTTGGCATCCTTCTTCTGCTGTAGGTACCGAATAGCAGAGTGGTCCGTGAAAATTATGACTTTTGATCCCAACAAATAGGATCTGAACTTCTTTAAGGCGAAGACCACAACCAGCAATTCTTTCTCTGTCACTCTATAATTTCTTTGTGCTTCATCTAATGTTCTACTGGCATAGTGAATGGCATAGGGCGCTCTGTCTTTCCTCTGCCCAAGAACAACTCCGACTGCAAAATCTGACGCATCGGTCATTATCTCAAAGGGAAGAGTCCAGTCGGGAGGCTGTAAGATTGGAGCCTGAGTGATGAGCTCCTTCAACTGATTAAAAGTAAGGAGAACTGGCTGATCAACAATGAACTCAGTTTCCTTGCATAAAAGTCTTGTCAGAGATCGGGCAATGCGGCTGAAATCCTTGATGAATCGCCTGTAAAATCCCACATGCCCCAGGAATGACCTCACATTCTTCACTGACTGAGATGGCTGAAGATTTGAAATGACATCCACCTTTGCCGGGTCGACTTCCATGCCACGTTTGGAAACGACGTGGCCCAGAACAATACCTTCTGTGACCATAAAGTGGCTCTTTTCCCATGAGAGCACTAAGTTGACATCACGGCATTTCTGAAGCACTCTGTCTAGATGCAGAAGACAAGAATCAAAACTATCACCATAGACAGAGAAATCATCCATGAACACCTCGAGAAAACTGCCTACCATCTCGGCGAAGACTGCTAAAATGCATCTTTGGAAGGTTGCAGGTGCATTGCACAAACCAAAGGGCATTCTCTTGAAGGCGTAGGTGCCGAACGGGCAAGTGAAGGTAGTCTTCTCTTGGTCTTCAGGGGCGATCGCCACTTGGTTGTACCCGGAATACCTATCCAGAAAGCAAAAGAACTCCTTGCCTGCTAATCTTTCCAAAACCTGATCAATGAATGGCAAGGGAAAGTGGTCCTTCTTGGTTGCTGCATTGACACGGCGGTAGTCGACACACACCCGCCAGGATGTTGGTACCCGAGTAGAAATTTCCTCTCCTTGTCATTTGTGACCACGGTAAGCCCTGATTTCTTGGGAACTACATGCAATGGGCTTACCCATTTCGAGTCGGAGATGGGATAGATGAAGCCTGCATCACACCATTTCGTTATCTCCTTCATTACGACGTCCCGAAGGTTAGGGTTCAGCCTTCGTTGGAATTCGCAGGACGGCTTGGCATCTTCTTCCAAATAGATATGGTGTGAACACAAAGCTGGATTTATCCCTCGGAGGTCTGATACACTCCAACCAAGTGCCTTGCGGTTCTTTTCTAGAACCTCGAGAAGACGAGATTCCTGATCCGGATTCAGCCTGCTTCTGATGATGACCGGATACATTTGTTCTTCACCCGCAAGGAAAGCATACTTCAAGCCTACAGGAAGTGGCTTGAGTTCTGGTTTTGATCTGTCCACTTTATCTGACACTTCTGATACCATGCTGGTGGTGGGATGTACTTCTTTGAGATATTTACCATCCTCATCATCCTGGTGAGATCCCAGTGATGCACCGAACGGTTCTGCGCTAAGCTGATCATGTTCGGTCTGGAGTGAATGCTCAAGAAGATGCGCCTGCATCTGAGAATCTGTCTCCCATGAATCGTCGGAGCATATGCTGACTGCACTTTCCGAGTCCTCCTCAAGAGAGAGGAATTCTCGGGTCCATAGATCATCCAAGGATAAAGCTGAGTCTCTGATCTCTGCAATAAAATCACAGTCTGCTTCTGATGCTTCCTGGCTCTCATCAATTGTGGCATTCCGCTCTTTGTTCATTTTTATCGTGATTTGCTGGGTGTTCGAGTTGAAAGTGATCTTCCCAGACCCGTAATCAACCACGGCACCTGAAGTACGAAGGAATGGTCTGCCAAGGATGATAGGGGTCTGGAGCAGGGGTGCAGGCGAGTCCATATCAAGGACTACAAAGTCAGCTGGGAATTTCATTTCCTGCACCTTAACTACCACGTCTTCCAAAAGACCTCGGGGCCGCTTGACGGATCGGTCAGCGAACTGAAGGATCATGCGTGTCTGCTTGAGCGGTCCCAGCCCGAATTCTTGCATTATGGACGAGGGCAGAAGGTTGATGGAAGAACCACTGTCAAGAAGAGTGCGCTCGAAGACCTGGTCAAAGATCTCACAACTGGTCAGACGTGCTCCTGTATCTTGCTTCTTCTGGGGGAGATTGTTGATGGCTGCTACCGTGGCCAAGGTGAGGACATGCCTCTCGACTTGCTGGTGTCTGTTTTCTTGCGCTGGGCAATGCCTGTTAGTACATGCCTCTTTCAGTCCTTTCTTTACAGCTGGCATGTATTCCACGGCCTTTAATAAGGGAATCTCAACAGTCAATCTATCCAAAATATCCACAACACCTGGATCAGACAATGCCTTTTTTCGTTTTGCAATTTTTTTGGATTTTTGTATTGCATGAGGAAAAGGAATATGTACACTACTAGCAGGAAAATCAGAGTTATTATTTACATCAAAATCATCACCCACAGAATGTTGTACATCCGAACTACAAAAAGGAGTACAAGCTGGATCTGAACATGCTGGTGTTGGAGGGCGATCAAAAAGGGTAGCGTCTGCTCCATCAGCTGGCGAGGGATCGGCTGCTGCTGGCGGCTCCTCCAATGATGGCGCGGCTTTGCTTCTGCTACAAGCTTCTTTTTGTTGTTTTTATTTTTGCGGATTTTTTTGTATTTTTGGCTGTCGTTGCTGCTGGCATGGCACGACGACTGGACTGGCTTCTCCTTCTTCTTCCTCCTCACCCGCCCCTGGAGCTGGCACGACTGATGCAGAAGATGACGATCCACCTATTTCTTTATTCACCCCACTTCTGATAGCAGGCGGAGGCAAGGCCCTACTATTGACCACAGATTTGTAGAGGTCGTGTTGACTCACAAGGCGAATCAACAGTCGCTGATTTGACCTCCAACGAAATCTCGATTCAAACAACAATTAACCCATGACAATCAAGTAAAGTAGTGAAAGTGTGTGGAGTTAAAATTTATTATAACTCTACAACAAGATGTGTATAGTGCAAGTATGTGTAGAGGTCGAACACAGGGAGCAGAAAGGCTAGATCGGGGCAAAAATGCTCAAAATGTATGTGTGTGTGATCAAGTTGTCTATTAATGCTATTTTTTGTGGGTTTTAATTTTAATATTTTTTAATTAATTTTTGATTTTATATTTTGATTTTTTTATTACTGATTTTATATTTTCTTTTTATATTTTATATTTTTTTATTTTCTTTTTCAATATTGGAATATATGAACTATGTAATAAAAGGGAGAAAGAGGTATTTAAAAAAATATATAAAAATGTTCAAAAATTAGCAAATAAAGTTTTTTGGTTTTTTTATATTTTTCTACTGTTTTTGTGATTTTTGGGTAATTTTTAGAATGTCTTTGGTATTTTTAATTAGCAAAATAAAGCAAACAGTGAATAAAATGCAAGGCTGAAACTTAAAATGGAGAAATAAAATAGAAAACAGTAACAAAAATTCTCCAAGTTAATTTTCAATGAAAGATAATGAAATAAGGAAAATTTAGGCACAAAGTTTGTATTTTTGGGGATTGTGTAGAATTTTTAATATTTTTATAGAGGTTTTTAGAGTTTTGTGATTTTTTGGAGTTTTCTTTTGTATTTTTTAATAATTTTTGGTCTGGAGCTAAAACACAATAATGGGAACAAAATATATATTTTTGGGATTTTTCTGGAGAGTTTTTATATTTTTTTGGTATTTTATAATGCAAACAGTGCTGAAAATGGTTGTTTTTGATTTTTAATAAATATAAAAAAGAAATAATTATGAAAAATAAAAATATGGTGATGAACTACACTACAACAGAAGCTTAATGTGATTTTTGGAGATTTTTTTGGGGTTTATAGATGCATGCATAAAATACAAGCAACAAAAAGAAAAACCATGTTCGCAGGGGCGTTTTTGTAATATTAAGAAAATCCAAGGGCCTCTACGCAATATTTCCAGAAAAATAACTAAATAAAAATCTAGCGTACTGAATATTAATAGCAAAAACGACGAGGCTATCCCCGCAAAAATGCCAAGGTCACACGCACTGTGCACGTGACCTGGCAAGGGCGATGTTGCAATTATCAGAAAGTACAGGGGGCTTCCAGTAAATATTACAAAAGTATATAACGGCTGAAGAAAGATTTAGTATTAATTAAACATTACAAAAAACGTTGGGGAGAATGGTGCAAAATACCCAGCGCAGGGGGGGCGATCGGACGGCCGCGCGCGTGTCACTTAGACACGTGTCACGCGCAGGTCGCGCGATACCCCTTCACTTTCAATGGCCCAGATCATAAGATCTCCAGCAGATGGGCGGTCCAAGGATTCTCAATCCAACGGCAGCTGCTCCTGTGGATGATCGTGGCAGATCGGACGACTATGGATAGAACTGGAAGAACTCACGAGGAACTCGAGCTTGGCGAGTTTGGATGCGCCGAAGCTCGAGCTCCCGAGCAGCGAGATCTCCCCCGACACCTTCTTGATGCTCCAGCAGCGATGACAAAGCCCCATGTACCCACGAGAAGCTCTAGAGATCCGTGTATGATCCCCGGAGGTCACGAGAACGTCGGCGGGCCTGGGTGCTCTTCTTGGCGGGAATCGAGGCTTCAGACGCCCCCTTCAGGACCTGCACGGAAATAAGAAGAGAGCAGTAGACAAGGGCAGAAGTCCTGGCGGTTATTGGCGGATGGAGGTAGTGCGTGGAGTCGAAAATGGCCGCCGGAGCTCTTGAGCTCCGGCAAGGTGTTCGATGTGAAGATCTACACTGACAATGGCTTAAACAACGATCTAAGTAGACGAAATGAATCACTACACTAACAGCTAGTTAACTACGAGAAAAACACAAAGAAAAACACACGAAAACCACCTCGATTGGTTAGGAAACCAAGAGATAGAAGACCTCACGGCCATCGGCCGGAGATGGGTTGGAACGCCGCCTCGGCCGCCTAACCTCCTCCCTCACGAGCTGGAGGACCTCCTGTCACGAGGTCCAGTCCTGAGCTCGCCAGAAGAAGAGGAAAAAAAGGGTCAAGAAGGGTCCGAATTTGAAAAATGGAGGAAGGGGAGGTTTTGAAACTTGGCTCTGACGCAACTTTCCAGGGGTGATCATGGGCGAAGCTTTGAGCGAATCCCCGAAATGAGGTATGGGCGTGTAAGAGGGATCTTCGAGGACAAAAACTCGTGAAGAAACCTTCATGAAACGATGCAAGATGCGCCCTCCAAAAAGGGGCAAAGATCAAGAAAACCCATTTCTGACAGGCAACAGACCTCGGTCAGAGAGTTGACCGAGGTCAACCAAGGGAGAAATCTGGTTGGTCCACGTGGACCAACCAGAAAAAACCTTGGAAAAAAGGTTTCTAAATTCATTTAAAAATAGGAAAGGACTTTATTGATTTTTAATTATAAAATAAAAAATATTTTTTTATAAATTATTTTATAGTGATTTTTATTTATTTTTATGAGTTATATTTTTACAAGTTGCTTTTATACCCCTATATAGGTATATTATCTACATATTTTATTCTTTTATTTTTATTTTGTGTATTTTAATTTTATTATTTTTATTTAGTATTTTATAAAATTATAAAATACTTCTATATACATAAATATATTTTTATTTTATTTTTCTGATATGTTTTGTATATTTAATAAAATACAAGTATGTTTTGTATAGGTATATATATAGGTAATGTATCTATGTATTTTATTTTTAAGTATTTTATTTTTGTTTTTATTTAGGTTTTTGTTCTTATTTTAATGTGCATAATTATTATAAGTAATATTTTCAACATTATAAAAATATAAAAATATAAAAATAATGAATAAATAATAAATTGAATATTTTAATATGTACAAGTATACAATGAGGGTCCAAAACTCAACTTTCAAACCGTAGCTCCTCCAAATGCGAAACCACCACCATTAATTAGATTATTTTATGCTATATACAATTAAAGGTGAGTTTGCTACATTTGGCGTTTTTATTTGTGAGATACGGGTTTGGGAAGTTGAAATTCTGGATTCTTATTCAGACCATAACTTTTTATCTGTACATTATTTTTCTGTGAAATCAATTTTGTCTTTTTATCTATTTAATTATCTACAACTTTCATGTACAAAGTTTCTTTATTTGACGTATAAAAAGTAGAACCAAAAATAGGTCCCAAAATGAATAAAGAATGAATTAAAGGTATCTGTATTTTATCTGTATTTTGGCCCTTATCTCCCCCTACTTTATTCCTTGTCGACCTAGTCATCAAGATGCCTAGGTCTCGGGGTTTCGGGTCATAAAATATTTACAATATTTTATTCTTTTTCGTTTCTTTTCTTTATTCTATAATTTTGGCAGAAAAAACCGTATTTTATACAATATTTACATACATATGCATGAATGCTAAAATGCATGAATTAATGCTATTTACACGCATTTACTAGGGTTTTTAAGGCCAAAATGATAGAATAAAGATGATGAAATGTAGATTCATCATCCCCCTATACTTGCCTTTGCTAGTCCCTAGCAAACACTTATGCAATAAGTTCAGAAAATAAAAACAAAGAAAAGAAAAAGAAGAAGGTGGACTAAGTGTAATGATCAAACTTGTCTTCACAAAATCAAAGTTTGGAGCTTAAGTCAGACCTTTAGAATTTTAGTGCGGGCGGAACCTTATTGAGAACCGAATTTGAAATCCAACAGTCCCTGAGAATCTCAAAACTCTGTCCAAGTCTCCTCAATAGCCAGGTCAGAAATATCTCAATTCAAACGCAAACCCTTACGACTATGAATCTGACTCGTACAGTGTAAGTGATGGTGGCTCTCCCCAACTAGAATGACAAAGAAACTGACTTCTCCAGTATGACAATCCAATGATTCCCCAATCCAATAACTCCATCCTCGAGGAGCGGGGTATTCCCTTCTAAGTTCAAGTGGCAACCAGCTCAAGAGGAGGGGGTGAAGAGAAGAATGGACGGTAGCCAGTGTAGCTACCTATCCGAGGATGCAAGACCAGTGTAGTCAAGTCATCCAGCTGCAGGCTCACATGATATGACTTTGGAACTCAAGCTTGCTTATTGACTTTACAACATATGTACATACTTTGCAGGCTTTTTATTTTTGTACATGCCTGAAATTTTTTTTCTCTTTTTTTTTTCTTCTTTTTTTTTTTTGAAATACTATATACAACAACATTTACATAAGGAGTTTTTCCTCTTGAGCCAGTAGACTATCCCTCTTTTGAAGCTTTATCACAATCCACAGCCTCCTGTCTTTAGACTTCCTAATCACTGGACGGGTTGGGGTGCACTTCCCTCCCTAGAGGAGGACAAAAGTTTCCACTAGTGTGCGTCTCATACAGGCAAATCCGATCCCCTCACCACTCCAACTGAGTTGAGCCATGTGAAAGGTGCAGGTGTCCAAGTTAGGTCATTATCAATAAGAATCGTGCGTGTGCTCTGAAATACTCGACTTAGGCAGTCAAGAATCCATTGAACCTAGTCTCATGATCCTCAAAGAATTAAGTCGACTAGACCTGAAGTACCTCAAACCCAGTTCCTATAAGGTTCCTGTTATTAGGTAGATTTTAAGGTCCAATCAAGCTCCAATCTCCGGATTTTACTTAGACTCGTTCAACTATCAAACTCAATCCGAAAAATGCGAATGCTATGCAATGCAAAATGCAGAAAACATTTTTGTGATGCAATTTTCAAGGATTTTGAACTTTTTATGGATTTTTGAAAAGATGATGATGATGCATATGCATATACATTTTTTGTATTTTTCAAAAAGATTTTTCATATGTTTTTGGATTTTAATTTTGCAAATATTTTGGGATTTTTGAAAAGAAAAATTTTGGCTGAAAACTAGGTTAAAAATATGTACACGAGAGTGCTTCTTATATATACAAGAAGTGGATTTTCAGAATTTACAAGGGTAAGTGATCAATTTTATACATATATAAATATAGTGGATTTTGGTGAGATGTATGTATTCCTCAAACTTATTTGACACAGATTTTTCAAACAATTTTTGAAAACTATAATCCAAAATAGTTTTGACAAACATTTTACAAACATGTACACACATTTGAAAATCATTTTGCAAAGGTTTTTCAAACAATATATATAGATTTTTCAAAATATTTTTGCAACCATTTTTCAAACCATTTGCAAATCATTTTTCAAACATTTTATTTCACACAAAGAAAAGAAATTTTACAATCCACACATTTTTACACAGGTTTGAAAACATGTAACAAAATATTTTCAAAATAGTTTTCAATAGATTTTCACAAAGTTTTTCAAACTATTTTTCAAACATTTTGCAAAAAACATTTTCACCTTATTTATTAATCAGTATATACAAAAAGAATTTGAGGAACAAAACACCTTTTTATTAAAGATTTTTAATGAATTTTAATGAACAATTAGCCATATTATTAGGAAAATACGAAAGTACGAGTTATGGCTAAAGTATATACATAGTATATACGACCCCCCTATACTTAGCTTGAGCTATGTCCTCATAGATCAGAGAGAAAAGAGAAGACATAACTCGTACTGAGTATAGGAAAATCGAAAGAATAAATAAGTAAAGGAATGGATGAACAAACGAATGAGAAGTTGACCGTCCCCCCTATACTTAGGATCAAATAATCCTAAGTATAGCAGACTGTACACAAAGCAGGGAGGGTCAAGGGTGGGAATGAACAGATCATACTCAGATTGTCTCCCCCTATACTTAGGGTAAGATATCCCTAAGTATAGACAAGAAGAGGAGACAATGGAGAGGATCGAAAAATAGAGAAACTCGGGGTGCACACCCCCCTATACTTAGGACAAAGTATGTCCTAAGTATGGAAAACTGACAAAAAGGGCGTCGCCTTTTCGGTAGATGAAGAAGATAGAAAATGAAAAGAAGAAAAGAAGAAAAGAGATCTGAAGATGGAAGGAAAGATCGTGAGAATGTACACACCACTCCCCCTATACTTAGGGTGAAAGAAGCCTTAAGTATTGGCAACAACAGGAGTGTTGACACGAAACGATGAAAGAACACTCGGTTCGTCCACCCCCCTATACTTAGGACAAAGTACGACCTAAGTAAGGCAAACATGAGAATGGGTGGACGAGCAAAACAGTAGAGAGAACAGAGGCACACAAAAGTGAATATACAACAGAGATGGATGTACACATGATCAAGAAGGTAGAAAGCGAACCTTCTTGCGGGACCGTTGAGGAATAGATCTGGTGTGATGCAGGTCGACATCGGGGTCCACAGTGGACGGAAGCCGATCAGGGACGACCGAGTGAAGATCCTTAGGGGTCCTAGGATGTGAAGGCACAGACGGGTGAGTGGAAGATGTGCGGTCAGGTCTGGCCTTGTGAGTCTCGTTGATATCAAAGTGAAATGGGACGAACTCATCATCATCGGAAGTAGTGTACTCAGTGTCGTTCTGCGAGGTCTCGTCCAGGTCAAAATCGAAAGGCACGAACTCATCGGTGGAAGTAGTCGAACTCTCTTCGTCCTCAATAATCTCAACCGGATCATCTTTCTCATCAAAAGGCCCGAATTTCTGAAGAAAAGCAACTAAATCAAATTCGGCCTTAGTCTCAGGAGTGGACTCATTAGTGGAAGTAGTCAGAGCATGTCCGTCCTGTATAGTCTCTAAATCTGCCCTCCGCTCAATGGTATCGATCGTGTAAATCCCGCGTATGTCATCAACACAACGCCACGTCCCAGAAAAAGGAACTCTGAGGTCCATGCTTTCCGAGTCTTCCTTAACTGGGAGGAATTCTCGGGTCTCAGTGGAATCCAATAAGCAACAAAATTCTCTGATAGTATCATCAAGGTCATGGTCCTCTAGGTAAGCCAAGATAGGTGTGGTCACATCAGGTGCAGGTCTCTGGTCGACAGTAGGTGCGGTGATCAATGCTTCGCTCTTGTCAGCAGGACGGAAGCGAATCTCTCCTGATCCGTAATCAATAACGACCCTCGCAGAGGCGAGGAATGGTCGTCCCAGGATGATTGGAGAGTGCTCCCCTGTGGAGGTCTCCATGGGCAATACGATAAAGTCAATAGTGTAGCTCATGCCCTGAATCGATATGACGGCATTTTCAAGGATACCCTTCGGCCTCTTTATTGATCCATCAGCAAACTGAACGATCATCCTGGTTTTCTTGAGAGGCCCTAAGTGAAGAGACTGTACCAGCGAGAAGGGTATAATGCTAATCGAGGCACCACCGTCTAGGAGAGTGTGATCACATGTGTGGTCAGAGATGGTGCAACTAATGAATGGTGTGGCAGTGTTCCTCTTCCGAGGAATGGGACGGTGAGTGATGGCATGGGCAGTAGCCATGGTCAAGATATGACGCTCAGATCTGCTCCTCCGCTTTCTCTTCTTGGGAAGAGGAGCAGATAAATCGGTTATGGCCTGCTGAAGTGGGGCACGGATGATCTCATGAATGGTGGCCACCACTTCGGGTTCAGTCAGAATTTTTTTGAATTTTTGGACCTCCTCCATACAAGGGAGGAAGTCGGAATCAGCATATACACGAGGCATGCCAAGAGCAGTCTGTACAACGGCATCCTCGGGGTCAAAGGTGGGACAAGGTGTGAGAGGCTGTGTGGTCAAAGGATCTGGCAAGTGGTACCTCTCCTCATAGTCTGACTCGATCATGTGTCTCCCGAACTCTTTTTGTATTTTTAAAATTTTCTCATTTTTTTTGTAATTTGGGCGATCGCAAGCTCTCATGATAATCCTCAAATGATTCTGTATCCTCAAAGACTGGAGCGGCATTTTGGTTCTTATTTAAACTAGTAAGATCAATGATCCTCGAATTCATATGCTCCATCATCTGATTCAAGGTCTCAAGTGTTGATATCATGAAAGGTGACTCCAAAATCTCAGGATCGGGTGTGTCGAATGTGGGCGGTGGGTGTGGACAAAAATCACATTTCGGATCAAGATACTCAAGGAAGAGCGGGTTGTCGAAATGTGTAGGCGATGGTGGTGGAAATGACTGGTGAAGGTCAAAGTACGGATCCTGAAATAGTGGGTTGGTCGGATATGTACAAAAATCAGGAGCAAAGTCCTCCTGGAAAAAGTGAGGTGGACCGGCTGGAGCGGACGAGGGGTCCGCAAAGTCCGGACAAAATACGCCCCAGTCGGCCATCTCGAAACAAAAGAAAATGATCGGAGAGCTCGATGGTCAAGCCAAGAGAGGTGAGAAGAAAGGCGCAAGTGCGCAGCGGCGATCTTGGACACACAAAAAATAATCACAAACAAAAATAAAAATAAATCAAACCCTCAATTCACCTACTCAACTCGGTAGAGACCGCAAAGAGCGGTCTTTTTATCTTGTCTGTTTTAGAGTTAGGTGAGAAGTCCAGAAGTTGCGCAAACACTTAGGGGGCTGAATGGGATTTGGGCACTATCCTTAGTGTGTGCGCGAGCAAGTAAAAGAGAAGACAATGAGGGGATTACTCGCCCCAAGAGAAGATTTTTCTTTTTAGTTGATTTTAGGGTCAAGTAATATTAGCAGTCCCAATTTTATTGATTATCACTTTTTTTGGATTTTTAATAAAAATGCACGAGCCTAACGAGGAGTCGATTCCTTTAAGCACCTAGGTTATCAAAATCAGAGGTAGAGGAGCGGGAAAGCAATGCAAGCGGCAAAAATGATGTTGAATGCTAAAGCGTAAATGCTCACCTTGCCTCCAGCACTCTACATGCAAGGATGCTCAGCAGAATTGAAACCTATCTATATGCAAATGCAAAGCCGATGAAATCGCCCTAAGTTTCAGAAATTGCTATTAGCGGGAAGCACCACAAGCTGACCACCAATCCTCAACCCTAGGGTCCGGTCTAGGCTCACTCCTCCTCTGCTCAACACACTTGAGTTTAGGAGAAAGCGCTTTACGGGGAGAGCTCGCGGCGCGACGGATTGAAGGTGATGATCAATTGTTTAAAATTTGACTAAGTCCAAACGAGACTATAGGTGCATGTAAAGGTATTAGGCGTTTGGCCTTAGTCTATCGCAAGCAATCTAAAAGCTAAGGGCTCAATCACACAAAAGAAATGAAAAATAAAACCGGAAAACAAAATAAAAAATGCGAAGAAAAGCCGACAAAACCGCGGTGAGCCCCCAAGTGAATAATCACTTGGAAGTTAGGCTCGAATGTCCAAGTGTCCGGGAGTACCTGTATTATTACAAATATATGGGTCTCTCACTCACTTAAATTACAAAAATAAATGCAGGAATAAATTCTACAACTAAAGGTGGAGCTAGATCTTCAAAAATCTCTCCTCGTCTCCTCGGTGCTAAGCTGGCAGAAGCCGGCTTCACGTGGGTGCGTAGGCGCCTAGGGTGGAGCGCCTCCCTCGATCCGCGGTACCTCGCACAAAGTCAACAAGAGAGGGGGTTAGACAGCTCAATAGATATATTAAAAAATAAAGAAAATAAAATAGCAAAAAAATGAAACCGCAAAATAGACAATCAATCACTATCACAAACAAGACCCGAACTACGCGCTGTTGCTCCCCGGCAACGGCGCCATTTGTTGAACACGGATTTGCAGAGGTCGTGTTGACTCACAAGGCGAATCAACAGTCACTGATTTGACCTCCAACGAAATCCCGATTCAAACAACAATTAACCCACGACAATCAAGTAAAGCAGTGAAAGTGTGTGGAGTTAAAATTTATTATAACTCTACAACAAGATGTGTATAGTGCAAGTATGTGTAGAGGTCGAACACAGGGAGCAGAAAGGCTAGACCGGGGCAAAAATGCTCAAAATGTATGTGTATGTGATCAAGTTGTCTATTAATGCTATTTTTTGTGGGTTTTAATTTTAATATTTTTTATTTAATTTTTGATTTTATATTTTTGTATTTTGATTTTTTTATTTACTGATTTTATATTTTCTTTTTATATTTTATAATTTTTTTATTTTCTTTTTCAATATTGGAATATATGAACTATGTAATAAAAGGGAGAAAGAGGTATTTATAAAAATAGATAAAAATGTTCAAAAATTAGCAAATAAAGTCTTTTTGGTCTTTTTATATTTTTCTACTGTTTTTGTGATTTTTGGGTAATTTTTAGAATGTTTTTGTATTTTTAATTAGCAAAATAAAGCAAACAGTGAATAAAATGCAAGGCTGAAACTTAAAATGGAGAAATAAAATAGAAAACAGTAACAAAAATTCTCCAAGTTGATTTTCAATGAAAGATAATGAAATAAGGCAAATTTAGGCACAAAGTTTGTATTTTTGGGGATTTTGTAGAATTTTTAATATTTATAGAGGTTTTTAGAGTTTTGTGATTTTTTGGAGTTTCCTTTTGTATTTTTTAACGATTTTTGGTCTGGAGCTATAACACACTAAAGGGAACAAAATATAATTTTTTGGGATTTTTCTGGAGAGTTTTTATATTTTTTTTGGTATTTTATAATGCAAACAATGCTGAAAATGGCTGTTTTTGATTTTTAATAAATATAAAAAAGCAGTAATTATGAAAAATAAAAATATGATGATGAACTACACTACAGGAGAAGAAGCTTAATGTGATTTTTGGAGAATTTGTTGGGGTTTATAGATGCATGCATAAAATACAAGCAACAAAAAGAAAAACCATGTTCGCAGGGGCATTTTTGTAATATTAAGAAAATCCAAGGGCCTCTACGCAATATTTCCAGAAAATAAATAACTAAATAAAAATCTAGCGGACTGAATATTAATAGCAAAAACGACGAGGCTATCCCCGCAAAAATGCCAAGGTCACGCGCACTGTGCACGTGACCTGGCAAGGGCGATATTGCAATTACCAGAAAGTACAGGGGGCTTCCAGTAAATATTACAAAAGTATATAACGGCTGAAGAAAGATTTAGTATTAATTAAACATTACAAAAAACGTTGGGGAGAATGGTGCAAAATACCCAGCGCAGGGGGGGCGATCGGACGGCCGCGCACGCGTCACTTAGACACGTGTCGCGCGCAGGTCGCGCGATACCCCTTTACTTTCAATGGCCCTGTTCATAAGATCTCCAGCGGATGGGCGGTCCAAGGATTCTCAATCCAACGGCAGCTGCTCCTGTGGATGATCGGGGCAGATCGGACGGCTATGGATAGAACTGGAAGAACTCACAAGGAACTCGAGCTTGGCGAGTTTGGATGCGCCGAAGCTCGAGCTCCCATGCAGCGAGATCTCCCCCGACGCCTTCTTGATGCTCCAGCAGCGATGACAAAGCCCCAGGTACCCACAAGAAGCTCCAGAGATCCGTGTATGATCCCCGGAGGTCACGAGAACGCCGGCGGGCCTGGGTGCTCTTCTTGGCGGGAATCGAGGCTTCAGACGCCCCCTTCAGGACCTGCACGGAAATAAGAAGAGAGCAGTAGACAAGGGCAGAAGTCCTGGCGGTTATTGGCAGATGGAGGTAGTGCGTGGAGTCGAAAATGGCCGTCGGAGCTCTTGAGCTCCAGCAAGGTGTTCGATGTGAAGATCTACACTAACAATGGCTTAAACAGCGATCTAAGTAGATGGAATGAATCACTACACTAACAACTAGTTAACTACGAGAAAAACACAAAGAAAAACACACGAAAACCACCTCGATTGGTTAGGAAACCAAGAGATATAAGACCTCACGACTGTCGGCCGGAGATGGGTTGGAGCGCCGCCTCGGCCGCTTAACCTCCTCCCTCACGAGCTGGAGGACCTCCTGTCACGAGGTCCAGTCCTGAGCTCGCCAGAAGAAGAGGAAAAAAAGGGTCAAGAAGGGTTCGAATTTGAAAAATGGAGGAAGGGGAGGTTTTGAAACTTGGCTCTGGCGCGACTTTCCAGGGGTGATCACGGGCGAAGCTTTGAGCGAATCCCCGAAATGAGGTATGGGCGTGTAAGAGGGATCTTCGAGGACAAAAACTTGTGAAGAAACCATCATGAAACGATGTAAGATGCGCCCTCCAAAAAGGGGCAAAGATCAAGAAAACCCATTTCTGATAGGCAACAGACCTCGGTCAGAGAGTTGACCGAGGTCAACCAAGGTAGAAATCTGGTTGGTCCACGTGGACCAACCAGAAAAAACCTTGGAAAAAAGGTTTCTAAATTCATTTAAAAATAGGAAATTACTTTATTGATTTTTAATTATAAAATAAAAAATGTTTATTTTTTTATAAATTATTTTATAGTGATTTTTATTTATTTTTATGAGTTATATTTTTACAAGTTGCTTTTATACTCCTATATAGGTATATTATCTACATATTTTATTCTTTTTTTTTTATTTTGTGTATTTTAATTTTATTATATTTATTTAGTATTTTATAAAATTATAAAATACTTTTATATACATAAATATATTTTTATTTTATTTTTCTGATATGTTTTGTATATTTAATAAAATACAAGTATGTTTTGTATATGTATATATATATATAGGTGATGTATCTATGTATTTTATTTTTAAGTATTTTATTTTTGTTTTTATTTAGGTTTTTGTTCTTATTTTAATGTGCATAATTATTATAAGTAATATTTTCAACATTATAAAAATATAAAAATATAAAAATAATGAATAAATAATAAATTGAATATTTTAATATGTACAAGTATACAACGAGGGTCCAAAACTCAACTTTCAAACTGTAGCTCCGCCAAATGCGAAACCACCACCATTAATTAGATTATTTTATGCTATATACAATTAAAGGTGAGTTTTCTACATTTGGAGTTTTTATTTGTGAGATACGGGTCTGGGAAGTTGAAATTCTGGATTCTTATTCAGACCATAACTTTTTATCTGTACATTATTTTTCTGTGAAATCAATTTTGTTTTTTTTATTTATTTAATTATCTACAACTTTCATGTACAAAGTTTCTTTATTTGATGTATAAAAAGTAGAACCAAAAATAGGTCCCAAAATGAATAAAGAATGAATTAAAGGTATCTGTATTTTATCTGTATTTTGGCCCTTATCTCCCCCTACTTTATTCCTTGTCTACCTAGTCATCAAGATGCCTAGGTCTCGGGGTTTCGGGTCATAAAATATTTACAATATTTTATTCTTTTTCTTTTCTTTTCTTTATTCTATAATTTGGTAGAAAAAACCGTATTTTATACAGTATTTACACACATATGCATGAATGCTAAAATGCATGAATTAATGCTATTTACACGCATTTACTAGGGTTTTTAAGGCCAAAATGATAGAATAAAGATGATGAAATGTAGATTCATCACCTACCGCTCCTGAGAGTAACAGTATTAGAATAAACAGTAATATCAATACCAGACTCGGACAGGACATCACAATCTACCTGCTCTTTCTTTTTGAAATTATTGGGGTTGGCTTCAACCTGCGCCGGAATGGTAGTTATGGTGGCGGTCAGGTCGTCAAGCCGCTTTGTCATTTCCGCTAGCCCTTTAACAAGCTGGGCCAGACAATCCATAGTAGGGTTCGCAGGGGTTATTTCAGAAGACTCAGCGTGCAGACCACGTTACTGTTGGGTAGATGGGTGGGGAGGTTGTTGATGGTGGTTCTGAGGTGGTGCAGGAAGTTGAAGTTGTTGGTACGACTGAGGAGGATACTGCTGATATGGTTGAGGCGGAGCAGCCGCATACTGGTGATACGGCTGCGGGTGGCGGTACTGCGGCTGCTGCTGGTAAGGAAAATTCTGCCTCCATTGATGTGCAAACTGGGGAGGCTGTTGGTGCTGTTGGTGAGGCTGAAAGACTTGCCCAAAACGACCACCCTGAGGTTGGTGGTACTGCCGATTGGCGAATGGCTGACCCTGGGGTCGTCCCTGAGGACGGGCCGGCTGTGCATCATTAGCCCATACCCCATTCACTTCTTGAATCAGGGGTGGTGGAGGGAAGACTGGATCAGATACAGAAAGAAACTCTGGTTGGTACACGACCATCTGCTACTGCGGCGGGCCCTGGTCGGGTGCCTGCACGTAATACACGTGCTGGACTGCCGGTGGCTGCTGGCTCGGCTGAGGCTGATGCTGCTGTTGCTGCTCGTCCTTCTTCTCAGCGGGAGCGTCTGATGGTGTAACCGACTGGACAGAGTTGATCGTGCCGACCAACAGTTCAAGATACTTGTTGATCTGATCTAGCTTATCCAGGTTTTGGGTTCTCTTCTCGATCACAACGAGTTTCTCGAGGTCCTGTGATCGCTTCTCAATGATATCGACCTTAGAGAGATGGTCCCCGATGATGCTGAGGTTGGAGCTCTCATCTCTCTCTGCTTCCTTGGATGCATCCATGTGCACTTGCTTCTGGAGGATCTGGGGCTGCTTCTGGTATGCCTTGGATGAAGAGAGGGCGGCCTCTCCTTCGGCCATTTCTTCAAATATCTGCCAAACTACATCTTCATCCTTGTTAAAATGGGAACCCCCACATGTTGCGTCCAGGAGCCGTTGGCTTTCAATGTTTAGTCCCCCAAAGAAATGCTGGACCAAGCTGGTCTTAGGGATCTCATGGTGGGGACATTTCTCCTGCAGGTCAATAAATCTCTCCCAAGCTTCATGTACTGACTCATGGGCTCCTTGGGAGAAATTACTGATACGGGCTCGCATCTGGTTGAGCCGACCGAGAGGGTAATATTTGTGCAGAAAGGCGGATTTCAACTCCTCCCAAGTCGTCACAACCTTCCCCAGATGGTAGACCCAATAAAGGGCCTTGTCCTGTAGGTTGAATGGGAATGCCATCATCTTGACAATGTCCAGAGGGACATTATGATAGTGAGTAGTGCGACAGATGCGGGAGAATTGCTACAGGTGAATGTACGGCTCTTCATTGGTGTTTCCATGGAATGCAGGGATAAGGGCTATGAACTGGGGCTTCAGCTCAAAGTGAGCGTGTACCGGTGGAATGAGGATCCACTCGGTCATCTGGCTGTCTCTCGGATTGTATGTTTCCTTAAGTGTCGGCTTTGGTGGTGGTAATTCTGGGTCATCATTGTGGTCATCACCACCTCCTCCACCTCCACCTCCTCCTCCCTGCCTCCTCTGCCTCTGCCTCCTCCTCCCTCGTCACGGTTCATCATGTCATTCAACATATCCTGGAATGCGGTCTGTGTGAGGGCCTGCTCGGTCAGCTGCTGCTGGATAGCCTGGATAGATGCCAGTAGTTGTGCATTGACTTGGTTCTGATCTGGCACCTGTCCCTCTGGTATGGGTGGCTGCTAACCCTTGCCCTTTCCTCCTGGAGCCATGTCAGGGTCTGAGTCAGACGAGATGAACTCCGGAGTAGTCTCCAGGGCTCGCACTGTCTTCTATCTACATAATGAGATGGTCCGAATCAGATCACTTGCAATTAATGTTCAGCTGCCATGATGAGGCTGGAATTCAGGTCAACCCCAGCATGTTGTGAATGGAAAAGGATGTCGACTGTAATCGACTTCCATTCGCAACGGCGGAAGTGGGACAAAAGTGATCCCAGTTTATTGGGTGGCCAAGAGAAAGGTAGAAAACGAGGAGTCTGGAGATCGATCCGCAAAGTCTGGATCGGTTTCTCGGGAATTGCCTCGAATTTATTGGCGGAGTTGAGTTCATGGAATCGATGTGGGTGTCGGCATGGTCCCGACAGAAACCATCCATGGATCAACTTCGCGAAGTACAAGATAGGATCAGATGTTGGATGAAAGATACGGTGGTCAATGTGGAATAAAAGGAGTGTAAAACAGTAGAGAGGCTCGGTTGAGCGGGGTTGTCAAAGGGAGAAACAAAATGTGCGCAAATGCGCGGGACTTGATCTTTGAACCTTAATCTAGATCCATACAAACACAATACAAAATTGGGTTCACCAACTCACGCCATGTGAAGCCGTGAAAGCTCGGCTATTTATTATCTTTTCCTTTTTAGAGTTGTGATTTTCAGGCATATCTTATAACAAGTCCTTAGTACGCTACCCTATAGGAGAGAGTATTGCCGGAAGAGTATCACGTACTTGTCCTCCTCCTGTGTAACCTGTAGTCTGTACTTTTTGGAGTCCTTGTAACCCTTCTTTGATCCCTACTCAGCCAAAGAAAAGAGAGAGGAAGCCGATAGGCGAAACCAATACTTCGGTTCTCGCTCGCAACGGAATCACCCGCGAGCGTGCAAGAACCTACTCGGACGCAGGATAATGAGACAGACACCCCCGTGAAGGCGTGGCCTATGCTCAATACTTCAGACAGGGTCGATGCTCTCACAACAGAGAGTCACCATTGGTGACCAAGTCCTACTCGCCTACGTATGATAGAAGCGCCATTACTTCGGAAATCCAGGCAATACACAAGGCAGTTGCAGACTGGGTTTTGGGCTTTAATCCTTAGGGGTCGCACTCGCTCAAGGGAGTAGGGTTTTGGTCCCCCTCTAAGGTACCTGAAAACAATGAGGGCTTTATGAACCCGGTACAATGATAGTCCATTACAGATTTTAATTAAGGTCAAAGTTTGTTTAGCAATCCCATTATTTTAGTTTTTGGGTTTTCACTTTTTTTTTTGAGTCTGTTTTCATACCAGCGCCTAACGTTTTTGTAGATTTTCATTTAAGTCCTAGGTGCTCAAAATCAGAGGGAGATAGCGGAAAAGCTGTGCAAGTGGTTAAATGATGGAAATCTCACCATTGAACCGAATGATGCATGTTGAGTTAGAAGACTTACAGCGCATCCCAGCTCTCTCCATGTGGTATGCAAAACAGAATTTTTAAACCTATCTACATGTCGGTATGCAAGGCACAAAATCGCCCTAAACATAAGCTGCTATTAGCGTGAAGAACCATAAGTCGCTCATTCATCTCTAGCCCAAGAGGGTCCGATCTTGGCTCACCCCTCCTCTGCTCAACACATTGAGGGTAGGAGAAAGCGCTTTACAGGGTTCGCTACGGCACATAAGGCTAAGAGACAAATGAACGGCTTGTTTAAGTTGACTAGATCCAAGCGAAGTAGACTATAGGAACATGCATTCTTATTAATGTTTGGACCTAGCTACCGAGTCAAGCATCCTATATCTAGGGGCTCCAAGCACACAAAACAAAGTAAAAGAAAGGCGGAAAGCTCAAAACTTCGGAAAACAAAATAAAAGAAGGCAATGAAAACTCGAAAAGCCGCGATGAGGCCCCCAGGTGAACAATCACCCGGGCACTGGACCTCATTGTGAAGAGTAGAAACCTGTATAATTACATGCCAAAATTGTCGCTCTCTCACCATAAATTACAAAAATAATCCTAAGTATTCTAATCCTATCTAATCCCCCTCTCTTTGCTTCCTTGATGCTCTCTCCAAATGGTCATGAAAAGAAGGCCATCCTCCTCCAAGCTTGGCTGCATTGGCCTCCTAAGAAGCCATCCTCGCGTGGCGGGCGCTCGCATCAAAGTCACAGAAAGAGTGTATTAGTATAGCTCAACCAATTAAATAGAGCAGATAAAATAATCACAATAAATAAATCAATGAAGCATGGTGATTAATGGCAATAAAACTAGCTGCTCACAAAATCAATGATGAATCAAAAAATTTTATACAAGAATGGCAAAATGAATTAGGCTATGCTCATTGCTCCTCGGCAACGGTGCCATCTGATAACCACGGAAATTTAGCGAGGGTCACCATAATAAATGTATCAAGTGTCGCTGAGGCGACCGCTCGCCAAACATTGGGTTGATCAGCAATTAACCCACAACCAAAGAATAAAACAATCAAGCTCAAAAAGAAATGTGAATTAATCTTTATTACTCTACCATAAAATATACAGCGACAAGCATGTAGAGGTCGAACCACAGAGAGCAATACAAAATGCAATAGCCTACATGTATCTCAGAGTCATCCTTGTGTGAAGTGGGTTTTTTTTAATTTTATATTTATACTTTTTATTTTATTTTATTATTTTTTTATATTTTATTTTATTTTTTTGGTTTTAATAATATAATTAGGTAATATATATATATAATATAAAGATATAAATATATGTATACCCATAGAGGGTTAGTATATAGCTTGTAATACATACAATATATATATATAGGTATATATAAGTATAATAATAAGTTTTTTTATTTTAGGGTTAATAACTAGATATATAATTAGATACAAGTAGTTAGATATATATATATATATATTTTAGGGAATACATGTATATATATAAAGGGGTACTATAATATTTATAAAAATATACAAAAATAGTCAAAAATTAAGAATTAAAGCATTTTTGGTATTTTCATGATTTTTTACTGTTTTTGTGTTTTTTGGGCATTTTTCAAAATAGTTTTAGTATTTTTAAATAGAAAATAAGGGAAAACAGGGAAATAGGGACTGGCTGTGAGAAAAATAGGATTTAAAAATAGCAATCAGCCACAAAATTTTTCCTCCCTAATTTTCAAATAAAGATAACAAAATATAGAAGAAGGAGGAACTGAGTTTACATTTTTCTGATTTTTCTTCAATTTTTTATATTTTTTTTGAATTTTTTGGGTATTTTTGAAATTTTAAGGTTTTCCTTTTGAGATTTTTAGGGATTTTTGGATTGACACTGAAATAGGTCAAAACACACCATAGCTAATTTTTTTGGGATTTTTCGAGATGTTTTAATATTTGTTTGGTATTTTATAAGCTAGACAGTAAATAAAATGCATTTTTTTGATTTTTAATAAATGCAAAAATGCAACAAAATTAAAAACTAAAAATATAGCATGCAAGGGTACACTAACAGGAGCTTATGTCTATTTTTGCAAAATTTTTCGAAGAAATATGAAGCACAAAATAAATAGACAAAGCATTCCAAAAACAAATGGCCTGGCAGGGGTATTTTTGCAATTAAAATATCTCTCAGGGGCATACATGCAAAAATTACAATAAAAATGAATGTTAACTTTTATTTTCAGGACCATTTTACAATTACAAGAACCCGGCGGGGTTTAAATGCAAATATCATGCGCCTCACGTGGGTGCTGCACGTGAGGCGCGGAGGGACTAAAACGCAAATATAAAAACCTTAAGGGTCCTTCTGCAATTTATACAATTTATTTACAACTTAACCTTTTATTTTTAGTATTAAACTATAAATACAAAAAGTGGGGGGGCTAGATGTGAAATTTACCCCCAAAGGCGTGACATCCAACGGCGCTGGGTGCGCCACTTATCCACGCGTCGAGCATCCGACGGTGGATACCGGTTCGTTGATGAAGGGCCTGGGTTAGATGATCTTGGCTGATCTGACGGTGCACGCATGTCTTCATCAGACGGTTGTCCTTCAATCTGGGCCTCACCTCCCGATCCAACGGTGCTGAAGTCCCATGGAAGAACAGGGAAGGGGCTCGTGCCTGGCGAGCTTCGATCGAGGAACATGGGCTCCTCCAGGGTTCTCCCGCGGATCTGAAGTGCTCTGGACGTAGCTGGGAGGCTTTCGCGTCATCTGATGGCGTCCTCATGGCTCCTGGAGGTCCGAGACGTCCGCTCGAGGTCGATGAAGCAGAGGACCTCCAGGAACCTCTTCTTGGTTCGATGCGAGCCCAGATGGGCTCCATTCCTCGTGATACCTGCATAGGAAGAACCGGGGGCGAGAGAGCTACCTCCTCGACCCGGGGTTTCGAAGACAAGCAAAATGGAGTGGGGCGGAGGGGCTCCGGCGAACGGCGGAGGTGGAGCCCCGATTCGCCAAGACCGGGGGTCCTGGGTTGGTCAAAGGTGATGGAACGATGAAGAAAACGATGGGGATCGAGATGGGGTGCTCGGGGCGGTCGGAAACAGTCGGGTCTACGGTGAAAAAGTCGCCGGAGCTCCGCTCCGGCGAACTTCGAATTTGGATTTTTACGCTAAGGGAATTAACTAAAGACTAATCTAACTACTGGAATTAAAAACTAACATTAAAAACTAACTAAAAAGGCATAAAAAGATAGCTCTTATACCTGGGAGCCTCCAGGGAGCAGGGCAGACGCCGGAGCTCCGCTGCGACAAAATCTTCCTCCCTCCGGTCGATTCGAGACGCCAGCACACCCCCCCTGTCACGAGGAATGTCCCAGGAATGGAATCAAGGCTTAAGGTTGGATTAAAAGTGGCCAAATTCGAGGAAGGAGGCAGAGCTACTTATTTATAAACATTGGCAAGGTGCCTTATTGACCGGTGATTATTTCTTAATCCAATGAGTATCTAATTGATCTAAGATTTTGGCGGGCATCATGGATGATCAGAGGGCAATTCTTGTGAAGGAAGCGAGCTTGAACGATGGAAGGGATGGTCGCAAAAATTGGAGGAAAATCGGGGAGTTGACAGTTTAGAGGCGTAGGGCTTGGATGGGACAGTTGACCAGGGGGTCAACGAAGGCCGGCTCCCCATTGGTCCATGTCGGCCGCTAGACGCCAAAATAGGAGATCTGATTAGAAATTGATTTATTTGACATAGCAAACGATTTTATTATTTTTTTCTTATAAAATAAAAATGTGTATTATTTCATCTAGTATTTATTTATGATTTTTATTGAATTTTTCGAAGTGTTTTATTATGGTTTTAATTTAATAATGTGTATATGTATATATTTACATGTATTTTTGTGTATCTTATTTTTAATTTATTTATTTTCTTTTATTATTTTATTGACTTATTTTATAAATTTATAATTTTTTTTGTGAGTATAAAGGTATTTTTATTTAATTTTTATGAGTTTTATTTACATTTTTAAATAAATATGTGTATGTATATGTAGGTATACTTATATGTGTTTTATCTATGTATTTTGTATACTTAATTTATTTAATGTATTTTCTTGATTTTTATTTTGGATTTACATTTTTGATGAGTTGTGTATAATGTATACATTATTATAAAAATATAAAAGAATAAAAGAACCAAGGAATAAAATCCTTTTTATTTATATAAAGATATATAGTGTAAAACAGTAGAGAGGCTCGGTTGAGCGGGGTTGTCAAAGGGAGAAACAAAATGTGCGCAAATGCGCGGGACTTGATCTTTGAACCTTAATCTAGATCCATACAAACACAATACAAAATTGGGTTCACCAACTCACGCCATGTGAAGCCGTGAAAGCTCGGCTATTTATTATCTTTTCCTTTTTAGAGTTGTGATTTTCAGGCATATCTTATAACAAGTCCTTAGTACGCTACCCTATAGGAGAGAGTATTGCCGGAAGAGTATCACGTACTTGTCCTCCTCCTGTGTAACCTGTAGTCTGTACTTTTTGGAGTCCTTGTAACCCTTCTTTGATCCCTACTCAGCCAAAGAAAAGAGAGAGGAAGCCGATAGGCGAAACCAATACTTCGGTTCTCGCTCGCAACGGAATCACCCGCGAGCGTGCAAGAACCTACTCGGACGCAGGATAATGAGACAGACACCCCCGTGAAGGCGTGGCCTATGCTCAATACTTCAGACAGGGTCGATGCTCTCACAACAGAGAGTCACCATTGGTGACCAAGTCCTACTCGCCTACGTATGATAGAAGCGCCATTACTTCGGAAATCCAGGCAATACACAAGGCAGTTGCAGACTGGGTTTTGGGCTTTAATCCTTAGGGGTCGCACTCGCTCAAGGGAGTAGGGTTTTGGTCCCCCTCTAAGGTACCTGAAAACAATGAGGGCTTTATGAACCCGGTACAATGATAGTCCATTACAGATTTTAATTAAGGTCAAAGTTTGTTTAGCAATCCCCTTATTTTAGTTTTTGGGTTTTCACTTTTTTTTTTGAGTCTGTTTTCATACCAGCGCCTAACGTTTTTGTAGATTTTCATTTAAGTCCTAGGTGCTCAAAATCAGAGGGAGATAGCGGAAAAGCTGTGCAAGTGGTTAAATGATGGAAATCTCACCATTGAACCGAATGATGCATGTTGAGTTAGAAGACTTACAGCGCATCCCAGCTCTCTCCATGTGGTATGCAAAACAGAATTTTTAAACCTATCTACATGTCGGTATGCAAGGCACAAAATCGCCCTAAACATAAGCTGCTATTAGCGTGAAGAACCATAAGTCGCTCATTCATCTCTAGCCCAAGAGGGTCCGATCTTGGCTCACCCCTCCTCTGCTCAACACATTGAGGGTAGGAGAAAGCGCTTTACAGGGTTCGCTACGGCACATAAGGCTAAGAGACAAATGAACGGCTTGTTTAAGTTGACTAGATCCAAGCGAAGTAGACTATAGGAACATGCATTCTTATTAATGTTTGGACCTAGCTACCGAGTCAAGCATCCTATATCTAGGGGCTCCAAGCACACAAAACAAAGTAAAAGAAAGGCGGAAAGCTCAAAACTTCGGAAAACAAAATAAAAGAAGGCAATGAAAACTCGAAAAGCCGCGATGAGGCCCCCAGGTGAACAATCACCCGGGCACTGGACCTCATTGTGAAGAGTAGAAACCTGTATAATTACATGCCAAAATTGTCGCTCTCTCACCATAAATTACAAAAATAATCCTAAGTATTCTAATCCTATCTAATCCCCCTCTCTTTGCTTCCTTGATGCTCTCTCCAAATGGTCATGAAAAGAAGGCCATCCTCCTCCAAGCTTGGCTGCATTGGCCTCCTAAGAAGCCATCCTCGCGTGGCGGGCGCTCGCATCAAAGTCACAGAAAGAGTGTATTAGTATAGCTCAACCAATTAAATAGAGCAGATAAAATAATCACAATAAATAAATCAATGAAGCATGGTGATTAATGGCAATAAAACTAGCTGCTCACAAAATCAATGATGAATCAAAAAATTTTATACAAGAATGGCAAAATGAATTAGGCTATGCTCATTGCTCCTCGGCAACGGTGCCATCTGATAACCACGGAAATTTAGCGAGGGTCACCATAATAAATGTATCAAGTGTCGCTGAGGCGACCGCTCGCCAAACATTGGGTTGATCAGCAATTAACCCACAACCAAAGAATAAAACAATCAAGCTCAAAAAGAAATGTGAATTAATCTTTATTACTCTACCATAAAATATACAGCGACAAGCATGTAGAGGTCGAACCACAGAGAGCAATACAAAATGCAATAGCCTACATGTATCTCAGAGTCATCCTTGTGTGAAGTGGGTTTTTTTTAATTTTATATTTATACTTTTTATTTTATTTTATTATTTTTTTATATTTTATTTTATTTTTTTGGTTTTAATAATATAATTAGGTAATATATATATATAATATAAAGATATAAATATATGTATACCCATAGAGGGTTAGTATATAGCTTGTAATACATACAATATATATATATATAGGTATATATAAGTATAATAATAAGTTTTTTTATTTTAGGGTTAATAACTAGATATATAATTAGATACAAGTAGTTAGATATATATATATATATATTTTAGGGAATACATGTATATATATAAAGGGGTACTATAATATTTATAAAAATATACAAAAATAGTCAAAAATTAAGAATTAAAGCATTTTTGGTATTTTCATGATTTTTTACTGTTTTTGTGTTTTTTGGGCATTTTTCAAAATAGTTTTAGTATTTTTAAATAGAAAATAAGGGAAAACAGGGAAATAGGGACTGGCTGTGAGAAAAATAGGATTTAAAAATAGCAATCAGCCACAAAATTTTTCCTCCCTAATTTTCAAATAAAGATAACAAAATATAGAAGAAGGAGGAACTGAGTTTACATTTTTCTGATTTTTCTTCAATTTTTTATATTTTTTTTGAATTTTTTGGGTATTTTTGAAATTTTAAGGTTTTCCTTTTGAGATTTTTAGGGATTTTTGGATTGACACTGAAATAGGTCAAAACACACCATAGCTAATTTTTTTGGGATTTTTCGAGATGTTTTAATATTTTTTTGGTATTTTATAAGCTAGACAGTAAATAAAATGCATTTTTTTGATTTTTAATAAATGCAAAAATGCAACAAAATTAAAAACTAAAAATATAGCATGCAAGGGTACACTAACAGGAGCTTATGTCTATTTTTGCAAAATTTTTCGAAGAAATATGAAGCACAAAATAAATAGACAAAGCATTCCAAAAACAAATGGCCTGGCAGGGGTATTTTTGCAATTAAAATATCTCTCAGGGGCATACATGCAAAAATTACAATAAAAATGAATGTTAACTTTTATTTTCAGGACCATTTTACAATTACAAGAACCCGGCGGGGTTTAAATGCAAATATCATGCGCCTCACGTGGGTGCTGCACGTGAGGCGCGGAGGGACTAAAACGCAAATATAAAAACCTTAAGGGTCCTTCTGCAATTTATACAATTTATTTACAACTTAACCTTTTATTTTTAGTATTAAACTATAAATACAAAAAGTGGGGGGGCTAGATGTGAAATTTACCCCCAAAGGCGTGACATCCAACGGCGCTGGGTGCGCCACTTATCCACGCGTCGAGCATCCGACGGTGGATACCGGTTCGTTGATGAAGGGCCTGGGTTAGATGATCTTGGCTGATCTGACGGTGCACGCATGTCTTCATCAGACGGTTGTCCTTCAATCTGGGCCTCACCTCCCGATCCAACGGTGCTGAAGTCCCATGGAAGAACAGGGAAGGGGCTCGTGCCTGGCGAGCTTCGATCGAGGAACATGGGCTCCTCCAGGGTTCTCCCGCGGATCTGAAGTGCTCTGGACGTAGCTGGGAGGCTTTCGCGTCATCTGATGGCGTCCTCATGGCTCCTGGAGGTCCGAGACGTCCGCTCGAGGTCGATGAAGCAGAGGACCTCCAGGAACCTCTTCTTGGTTCGATGCGAGCCCAGATGGGCTCCATTCCTCGTGATACCTGCATAGGAAGAACCGGGGGCGAGAGAGCTACCTCCTCGACCCGGGGTTTCGAAGACAAGCAAAATGGAGTGGGGCGGAGGGGCTCCGGCGAACGGCGGAGGTGGAGCCCCGATTCGCCAAGACCGGGGGTCCTGGGTTGGTCAAAGGTGATGGAACGATGAAGAAAACGATGGGGATCGAGATGGGGTGCTCGGGGCGGTCGGAAACAGTCGGGTCTACGGTGAAAAAGTCGCCGGAGCTCCGCTCCGGCGAACTTCGAATTTGGATTTTTACGCTAAGGGAATTAACTAAAGACTAATCTAACTACTGGAATTAAAAACTAACATTAAAAACTAACTAAAAAGGCATAAAAAGATAGCTCTTATACCTGGGAGCCTCCAGGGAGCAGGGCAGACGCCGGAGCTCCGCTGCGACAAAATCTTCCTCCCTCCGGTCGATTCGAGACGCCAGCACACCCCCCCTGTCACGAGGAATGTCCCAGGAATGGAATCAAGGCTTAAGGTTGGATTAAAAGTGGCCAAATTCGAGGAAGGAGGCAGAGCTACTTATTTATAAACATTGGCAAGGTGCCTTATTGACCGGTGATTATTTCTTAATCCAATGAGTATCTAATTGATCTAAGATTTTGGCGGGCATCATGGATGATCAGAGGGCAATTCTTGTGAAGGAAGCGAGCTTGAACGATGGAAGGGATGGTCGCAAAAATTGGAGGAAAATCGGGGAGTTGACAGTTTAGAGGCGTAGGGCTTGGATGGGACAGTTGACCAGGGGGTCAACGAAGGCCGGCTCCCCATTGGTCCATGTCGGCCGCTAGACGCCAAAATAGGAGATCTGATTAGAAATTGATTTATTTGACATAGCAAACGATTTTATTATTTTTTTCTTATAAAATAAAAATGTGTATTATTTCATCTAGTATTTATTTATGATTTTTATTGAATTTTTCGAAGTGTTTTATTATGGTTTTAATTTAATAATGTGTATATGTATATATTTACATGTATTTTTGTGTATCTTATTTTTAATTTATTTATTTTCTTTTATTATTTTATTGACTTATTTTATAAATTTATAATTTTTTTTGTGAGTATAAAGGTATTTTTATTTAATTTTTATGAGTTTTATTTACATTTTTAAATAAATATGTGTATGTATATGTAGGTATACTTATATGTGTTTTATCTATGTATTTTGTATACTTAATTTATTTAATGTATTTTCTTGATTTTTATTTTGGATTTACATTTTTGATGAGTTGTGTATAATGTATACATTATTATAAAAATATAAAAGAATAAAAGAACCAAGGAATAAAATCCTTTTTATTTATATAAAGATATATAGTGTAGGTATTTTGTCTATGAATTTTGTAAGCTTATTTTATTTTTGAAATTGTTTTTGGTTTTCCTTTACTTTTAATGTGTGTGTGCATTATATACATCATTTACAAAATTAAAAAAATATGAATTTATAAAAATAATGAACATTGAATAAAAAGAATATTTTAATCAAGACTATATACAAGAAGGGCCAAAAACCTAACTTATGCATATGGACTCCAAAAATTATGAAACCAATTTTATTAAATAGTTCTTGGAATGCTATATACAATTAAAGGTGAGTTTGGACGATTTGGAGTTTTTATTTGCAAGATATGGGTCGGTGAAGTTGATATTTTGGCTTTTATTCTGTGTATAAAATGTACACTAAGTATTATTTTTACACAAACTCAATTTTGTATTTTTATTCACATTATTATCTACAACTTTCATGTACAAAATTTCTTTATTTGATGAATAAATAATTATGTATAAAATAGGTGTCAAAAATGCATAAATAGATGCATGAATAAATGAGGTATTTATTGTACACTGGCCCTTATCTCCCCCTACTTTATTCCTTGTCGACCAATACCATGCTGGCCTTGGTCTCGGGGTTTGGGTTATAAAATATTTGCAATATTTTATTCCTTTTTCTTTTCTCCTCTTTATTCTATAATTTTGGCATTAAGATCCTTATTTAATGTGTAATTAATACAATGAATCATGAATGCTATTATATACAATTTGATGCTATTTACATGCATTTGCTGGGGTTTTTGAGGCCAAAATGATAGAATAAAGGTGATGAAATGGAGATTCATCAGGTACCTCGAGTGTTGATATCTGACGGGGGGTCTCATTTTGTCAACAACAAGGTAAAGGCCCTTTCTAGCGAGTTCAGCATAGACCATTGAGTTGCCACTCCATACCACCCTCAGATGAATGGTCTTGCTGAAGTGTCGAACAAGGAGATCTAGACTATATTGCAGAAAGTCATCCGCCCTGACCGAAAGGATTGGTCACAGCTTTTGGACTCGATCTTGTGGGCATATAGGATGTCTTTCAAGACTCCTTTGGGTACATCTCCCTTTCACCTCGTCTATGGAAAGCCGTGCCATTTACTTGTTGAGCTGAGACATAGGTCACTTTGGGCTGTCACTGATATACTTTTGGATCCAGAGAGTGTAGAAGATCAGAGGAGGGTAGAGTTGGCAGCCTTGGAGGAGCTTCATGATACCGCCTTTTCAAACAGCCTACATTATAAGGAGAGAGTGAAGGAGTGACATGATTCTCATATCAGTCACAAGCATTTTGAGCCAGGACAGAGAGTATGGCTGTGTGATGCTAGGCTTCGCCTATTTCCAGCGAAGTTATAGAGCAAATGGAAGGGACCGTATTTGGTGAGAAAGGTACATGACAATGGGAGTATCGACATATCTGAGTTGTCTTCTGAGAGTACCTTTCGTGTGAACGGGCAGCGGCTCAAGCCATATCTAGATCATGAGCCGCGGGTCGTTGATGTTGCCCCGATTCACTTTGCGTGAGATGTGGTCTCTTGACTCACATCTATTGCATATCACACCTGATTACCACTATTCTTCCGACTTGTATAGATCCAGTTGTCCATATCACTCTATTCTTTAGTCCCACACCTCTTTCCTCATCTTATGATTATGCTATACTTAGGGTGTATTTTACCCTAAGTATAGGGAGGTGTAGGACTCTCGGGTATTCTATTGATTCATTTCTACCTCTGTTTTGCTGCCTATACTTAGGGATACTTTACCCTAAGTATAGGGGAGGTAGATCCTGTACATTCTCACTCGGCTTTCCCTTCGTGTACAACCTACTATACTTAGGATTAGTTGATCCTAAGTATAGGGGAAATGCCGGGTTCCTCTTGGATTTCTATTCTTTCATTCGTCTTTGTATATAGCCTTCCTTTTCACTTCCCTATACTAAGCACGAGTTATGTCTTCTTCATCGCTCTGGACTCTGAGGACATCGTTCGAGCTAAGTATAGGGGGGTGTGTATATATTTCATATATACTTTAGCCATAACTCGTACTTTGTGTAAGTGTGTTAATAAATAAAAATTGCTAAAACCCAAATATCCATAAAAATTAAAAAATTTTCCTTGTAAATAAAATTCTTTTATTGCACATACAAAGCTAGTTGTACAAAATTATTTTTGTAAAAATGTTTGTAAAAACTTTTTATGTGAATATTGTGTAAATATTTTCTTATCAAAATTATGTATATAGTACAAATTTTTTCTAAAATGTTTTGAAAATCAAAAGTTTGCAAAAACCTTGTGTAAATTTGTGTACATATTTTGCAAAACTTGCATTTATGCATTAATTCATGTTTTCAAAACATTTTTCAAAAATTTTGCACATGTGTAAATATTTGTAAAATTTCATCTTTGTAAATATTGTATAGTTTTTCCTGGATTATAGTTGACATTTAAACTAGCCTGGAATTAAATTGGAAAATGGAGCATGGTTAAGATCTTAATCCACCTAATTATAAGAGGAACTTTATAGGGCTTAGGGTTGAGACTTTTCAGGTCCATGGTGACTTAATTCTTTGAGTCCACTAGGCTATGATCATATGTCATCTCGATGAGCCTAAGTATAGCACTTAACAACACACAAATGACTCATATAGATAATGGCTTGACTTGGACCTGCACTTTACACCGAGCTCTCTACGGATGAGGTGGTGAGGAGGCAGTCTTCCTTGGCTTGTGGTAGCATATGAGGAAAGTACATCTAGGCGGAACCTCTCTTCTTCTTATAGTGAAGGAAGTGCATCTCAACTTGGTCTGGTTGCCATGAGGTCTAACGACATGAGTTGTGAGTTGCAATAATGCTTCAAAAGAGGGATAGTCTACTAGCTCAAGAGGAAAAACTCCTTATGTATATATGATGCACCTTGTAAATATGTTGTATAGATGCACATTGAAAAAAATACAAAAAAAAAATAACTCCAAAAAAGTGGTGGGTCTGATAGAAAATGATAATCCCACCAGAGTGTATATAGTGCAATAAGAAAAGCTTGAGACTCATGTTCATTCTTATGTAGCTTGCAGCAGGGAGACTTAGCTACACAGGTTGAGCTCCCAAGGATACATGGCTACACTGGACATGGTCCATTCTCTTCTTCCCCCTCTTCTTGAGCCGGTTGAACTTGAACTTAGAAGGGAATACCCCGCTCCTTGAGGAAAGAGTGGCCAGACTAGGGTCATAGAGTTACCTTGTTGGGGAGGGTTGTCATTTTGCTACTTTTGAGGTGGAGAGCTATACTCACATACACTGTACAAGGAAAGATTCATGGTCTTCAGGGTTTGTGTATGTAGACTTGTTCTGATCCGGATTGTTGAGGAGTCTTGACTATAGATTAATGGATCTTAGAGGCTATTAAGTTTTAAACCTAAGTCCAAATAAGGTTCCGACACATTAATAATCCAAAGATCTGACCGAGCTCCATATTTCAGTTTAATGAAGGCAAGTTTAATAATCAGCATTGATCCATGCATTTCTCATCCTTTTCTTTTTCCTTTTCTTTTTCACTTCTTTTTCAGATAAGTGTTTGCTAAGGGACTAGCAAAGTTAAGTATATGGGGGTGATGAATACCCATTCATCACTCTTTATTCTTTTATTTTAGCTACAAAACCTATGCAAAACACCATGTATATTTATGTAAATAGAATAAATTACCATCATGCATGCATTATGTAAATATTGATAATTAGCATATTTTTCTGCATAAATAAAAGAATAAAGAAATAAAAGAAAAAGAGGGAAATATTTAGAATAAATATTGAGCGACCTAATCCCAAGGGAGGGCTCAACATGGGCCTGACCGCAAAAGAATCCAAGTAGAGGGAGATAGGGTCAACCACACTTGTATATATACCTATGTATATAAATAAATTTATTTTCCTCAAAATAAAAATAAAATGTGTTTTGTTCATTTATAAAAAACAAAACAAAAATCAGAAAAATAAAAATAAAAATAAAAATAATAAAAATCATTTCCCACATTGTACATATACCATGTAAATCTGTATATATACCTATTGATTTAACTTATGTAAATAAATAACAAAAATAAAATAAAAATACCTTTTTATTCCAAATTTTTTGTTATAAATAAATAAAATATAAAATTGGAATAATCATATAAAAATAAATAATAAAAAATAAAAATAAAAAATTCATATATGTATATACCTATATATGATAATAATATAATGTAAATACGTTATTTATTTTGCAAAAAAATAAATAAAAATCACTAAAAGTTTATTTGAAAATAAATAAATGTTTTTAATGCTTTAACTTTTTTGAAATAAAATCATTTACTATTTTTATTTGAATTTCCAAATATTTAATAATTGGCGGCCTGCGATTGGTCCACGGGGGATTGTTGACCCCCGATCAACTCTCCCCGCGGACCCCTTTCACGCGGATCTCAGTTTCTACCCGATTTCTCCCATTTTTCACAGATCGATCCGAGTACATCTCACCCAAACCCTGGGTCCCTATTATACTAGATCCATCCCTAACCCTCTCCTGGGAGATTGCCTTGGGACCCATGCTCTGAATCACTCGCCCGACCCTCATCTAGCCGGACCCCTAGCAGTATAAGACCGCACCTCTGCCGCACATTCCCCGCTATCTTTGGCTCCACCCTTCTATCTCAGGACCCCCACCTTCCTTCGTAGATTGACAGCTATCGAACGGAGGTGTCGTAGCGAGGAGGAGGTGCCTCCAACCACTGATCCGGCGAGTCCATCGCCGTGCACCGCCGCAAGGTGCGCCAAGCCTCGGGACCCCGACGACCCCTTGAGGCGAAGACCCAGAAGCTTCCTTATCTCACCCCCAGTCGACATCAACCATCTGGTAGACCCGTCAGTCTTTCTTTCATCGTCCATTTCCGATTCTCGCATCTCAGCTCCGCCAGCTCCGCCCTAGTGGCCGGAGCTCCGCCAACCCATCCTATCCGTACCGATACCCTCTACGACTCATCGTCACCCTTCTCTCACGACATGATCACCTTGCTCCTGGTTACCAGAGACAGGATCGAGTTGGGCTCCCTCCGCCGCCATCGCTGGAGCCTTCCCCCGCTCACCGTCGTCGCTTCCCTTTCCCTTTTTGCGAATAACCCCCGTCGGAGTGCTCCTCCGAGCGAGAACTTTGTTTTACAGGTAAATAAGAGCAGGTACCCCCCTTGGTTGTGTTTTCACCCCTTCGCCGGAGCTCCTCCAGGTCGCTCTTCCCTTGTCGGAGGATCCGACCGTTGGAGGCTTCATCGGAGGTGACCACTTGATGCAGAGAGTCATTGCGAGGAAAACCCTCCTTTTTGATTGTTCATCGGCATGTTGGATCGTCTCCGGAGTGCCGGGGAACTTCACCTGGGAGGTGTTTTTCCTCATCCTTTGCCCGTCGTTGGATTTCCCCGCCGCTCCAGTTTGCATCTCCACCGTCCACGCTCTGCCACGTGAGGCCGTTAGATCACTGTCTGACGGGCACGCTCCACCCATGTTCGTCATGCGCCTCCACCGTTGGATCGTCCAGACGGCTGCACCAGGACCGTGCATCAGCAACCAACCACACCTCCACATCTGGCGCCTCACGTGCGCCATCACGCGCCTCGGCTAGGTAATTGCACCCATACCCCTACAGCTTTCAGTAGTTATAATTTAGTCTATTAAATAAATTTGCACTCTTGGACATTTTACACATTGGACCTTGATGTTTCTTTTATTTGCATTTTCGTCCCTTCCTGTGTGAGACATGTGCTTCGTCACGTGATTTGTTGGACAAATTGCATGTTTAGGGTTGTGATTTGTTGGACAAATTGCATGTTTAGGGTTGTAGTTACTGTTGTGTTATGAAATAAAATTTTAATTTCTATATTTGCAGTTATACCCCTGTACGTGGTTTTATTACACATGTGCTGAATATTTGGGCTTTTTGTGCTTTTTAACTTAAAGTTTTAGCACGTGTTATGTTTAAGCCCCTGAAAATACTTTTCTTTGCATCTAGGTCCCTGTGAGCTGTGTGCCTTATTTTTATTGTATAAATATCAAATTAAATCCAAATTAGGTGAAATTTGGACATGTGGCTCTTGCCACTGTGTAAAAATTTCCCTAAAATTTTGGAACAATTTTTAGGCTTTTTGATATTTTTGAAATTGTATAATAGTGATTTTTGGTATTGTCTAAATTGAAAAATCAAAGAAAAATATAAAAACCCCTTTAAAAATTCTAAAAAAATTAATTATAGTTAGCTTTAGTGTATTTTAGCTTTTGTGCAATTTTAGTGCTTTTTGGATTTATAAAACGCTTAAAAATTTAAAAACTCTAAAAATCTTATAAAAATTCTAAAAAATTCTATAAAATCTAAAAAATACAAAGTCTTTTTCTGTAGTTTAATTTTTACAAATAGTTTTACGTAAAAATTACCTTTGGACTTTTATAGATCCATTTTGTATTTTTAATGGATCTTTCAAGTCTGGCTGTACAGTGATCCTCTGTTTTCTCAGTTCTTGATTTTAAGAAAAATCCTATAAAAATTAGAAAATTCTGAAAAATTCATCAAAAACACTTAAAAACCTAAAAACTATAAAAATACTTTTATTAGAATTTTCTGTGTTCTTTTGAGTGTTTAAATAATTTGTTGAATTTGCTTGTTTCCTCTTTTCCTTATACTTAAAAATCCAAAAAAAAATAAAAATATTTAAAATCCACCAAAAACATTTTCTTCTTTATTTTTCGATTTTTGACTACTTCATAGGCCGTAAGGCCATCTCGTGCTCCCTGAGTCCGACCGTGGTCGCTATACAAGGTTAATAAAAGTAGCGAGGATCGCTTTTTATTTTCATTGATTTTATCTCTTTTATTTGGTGGTTCCTTATATATTTTCTTGTTGAGCTGACTACCATGAGATCTGGGTCGCAATGGCCCTTGTTCTATTACCTTCACCCGAGTCTTGGTATTTTTTAGCTCATCAATCACATGCTCAATGATGAATCCACATTCATCACTCTTTATTCTTTTGTTTTAGCTACAAAACCTTTGCAAAACACCATGTAGATACCTGTAAATAGAATAATTTAGCAAATTGCATACATTGTGTAAATATTAATAATTAGCATATTTTTGTGCAAAAATAAAAGAATAACGAGACAAAGAAAAAGAAGGAGACATTTAGAATAAATATTGAGTGACCCGAACCCAAGGGAGGGCCAAGCATTGGCCTGACCGCAAAAGAATCCAAGTAGAGAGAGATAGGGCCATTCCCAATAAAATGCTCCTTCATGTACATAATTTATTAAAATAAAATAAAAATAGAAATGGGTTTTTATTATTTTGTATATATTTATAAAAATAAAATAAAATGGGAAAAATAAAAATAAAAATAAAAATAATGACTTTCTCTCTCATCAGTGTAAATATACCATATATACATATAAATTAAAGACCTATTTATTTTCCTCTTGTAAATAAATAATAAAAATCCAATAAAAATCATTTTATATTCCATATTTTATGGTATAAATAAATAAAATATAAAGTTAGATTAAATATATATAAATAAAATATTAAAAATAAAAATAAAAAACACATAGGTATACACACCTGTATATAATAATAATATAATGTAAGTACATAATTTATTTTCTCAAATAATAAATAAAAATCACTAAAAAATACTTTGAAAATAAATAAATATTTTTCATGTTGAAAATATTTTCAAATAAAATCATTTTCTATTTTAAAATGAATTTACAAATAATTAATAAATGGATTAATCTGATTGGTCCACGGGGGAACATTGACCCCCGGTCAACTGCCCCCCTGGACCACTTCGCTCGGATCTACGCCACGACCCGATTTTCTCCGCATTATCTAGACGCGATCCGACTACCATCCGCTTAAACCCCAGGCCCCGATTATACTAGATCCAACCCTGATCCACGCCGATGATCTTTCCTAGGGATCCGAGCTCCGATTTGCTTGTCCGACCCTCTCTTTGCCGGATCCCTACCATTATAAAGTTCAACTCCGCAGCACCATTTCAGGCATCTTTGGCCATCCATCTCGCCGGTGATGAGCTCCTCTTCATCGCCTGAGTGACAACTGTGTGAGGGAGAGTTGCAGAGAGGATGCGATCGCTTGGAGCCACTAATCCGGCGATTTCCACCGCCGTGCTCCGCCGCAAGGTGAGCCTGAGCCTTTGGCCCCGTTGAACCATCGAGGTGACGACCCCGGAGGTCCCCGACCTCCAGCCTAGACGACTTCCGCCATCCTTTAGGTCAGATTCCCTCTAGTTTCTTCTAATTTTAGGTTTTTCGATTTAGCTCCGCTGCCATCGCCCACCATCTCCGATCATCCGTCTGCCCCTCCGACCACTCCATCACCTTCACTGGACTTCGCTCCACCTTCTCCACCCTTCCATTCACCCTGACTCACCCCGGAGCAGGATCTCCGCCCTCCTCTACCGTCGCTTCGCCGGAGGGCGCTGTCCCACCTCCTACACGCACCCATTCTGACCTTAACCGGGTCGAGGCACTTTGCCCTTGAGCCAGGATTTGTTATGTGTAGGTTTGTAGGTCAAAGGACCCCATCTGGGGGTCCAATTAATTCAGGCACAGGAGCTCCGAGCCTTCATCGCCGCTGGGACCCTCCAAGGCCTCTCGGCCCCATCTGAGCTCATCAGCAGCTGCGGACAACCTAGGGCATCATTTCCCCTCTTAGAGCAGCACCAGAGGAGGTCTTCAGCGTGCGTATTGGGCCGACGAAGCTCACAGATGAACTGTTCTTCGAGGATCTCCAGCCACTGTTGGATCGAGCTCTCGCCCCAATTTTGATCGTGGTCGTCAGTTCGCGAGAGATCTTCACCGCCCGATCCATCTGGGATTCCATCTAGAGCGTCCATCAGCGAAGGGGCGTCCACTGCTCTCAACCATCAGATCATCCACGTGGCGTCGCCAGAGACGTGGATATTAATAACGAGGGTAATTTGCACTTAGGCTCTCCTTAGTTTTTATATTTCAGTTTAGTCTTGTAAATATTTTTAGTTATTTTTGTTTTGGGTAATTTGCATATAGGACCATAGTGTTTTTAAATATTGCTATTTAGTCCCTATTTGAGTGGAGCACATGCTTCAACACATGAGGAGTGGAACATTGTAGATCAAATCCTGTAGTTTCTAGTTGTTGTTATCTGGTATTTTATAACTAGGAATTACAGAAAGACCCCTCTGTGCCTGAGTCACATGCTACACGCGTGTGTTAGTGGGATTTTTGCAAAAGGGCCCTTGCGCTTTTCTGTTTTGTTACTGTTTGGCCCCTAAACTAAGTTTCTTTGCACTTAGGTCCTTGCTTGCTGTAGCACTTGTTTTTATTGAATAAAATATCAAATCAAACCCAAATCCTGTGAAATTTGGATAAGTGGCTCCTGCCACTATGTAAAAATTTCACTAAATTTTTTGGATATTTTGTTGCGTTTTATTATTTTTTAAAAAAATAAAAAACCTTAATTTTTGTTACTATCTGAATTAGAAAATCAACTAAAAATATAAAAAGACCTCTAAAAATTCTAAAAAAAATTAGTCGTTTGTTTGTTTGCTGTTTTCCCAGCTTCTATCTAATTTTTGGCTTATTTGGACTTACAAAACCCATAAAAATAAAAAAACACTAAAAACCTTATAAAATCATTAAAAATTCTATAAAAATAAAAAAAGGCAAACTCTTTTTCTGTAGCTTAGTTTTTGTATCTAGTTTTTATAAAATTTGTATCCAGATTTTTAGAGCTAACTAAATATTTTTAATTATCCTTTCAAGTCTGGCTGCACATTGTGTCATTGTTTTTCCTTTTCTTGATTTTTATAAAATCAACTAAAATTAGAAAATTCTAAAAAATTGACCAAAAAACTTAAAAACATAAAAAAGATAAAAATAATTTATTTAATTTTTTGGCTTTATTTGTTATGTTTTATAAATAGTGGTTTATTGGATTTTTCCTTTGTTTTTATATTTTCTTTTTATTAAAAATCCAAAAAAATTAAAAACATTTAAAAATCCACCAAAAACACTTGTCTTTTTATTTTATTTTCATTTTTAGACTACTGTAGGTCGTCTCAGCCATACGTGCTCCTTCCGGCAATAAGGATGAATAAATAGAACTAGCGATTTTTGTTGGACCTCAGTCGCTCAGAGTCCCTCGGTTCAATCAAGAAACAAGT